>NHNX01000024.1:0-504401 GCA_002786045.1 Zasmidium angulare
AACCGCGACAGCTTCGGCGGCAACGACTCTCCACCACCGCAGAAGAACAAGAACGGCGGCTTTGGCACCGAGCGCAAGATGGACATGGCCTACGACGCCGGCTACCGCGACGCCATGGAGAAGCTGAAGAAGAGCATGATGAACCAGTTCCGCGACTAGACCATCACCACCGCCCCTCGTCATCGTCGCTGGACGACCTGACATTCCCACGGAACGAACCTGAACGGCCAAAAAGCGAACGAAGGAGTTGTTGTAATGTGGACCTTGCGATGTACTTGTATATCGATGCTCAAGAATCTCCTTTGTACAGCACAGACGTTAGTGGAGTTGGTGTGAGATACCTTTTTGTGTACTGTAGAGTAGTTTCCTTGTGTTGATCAGAATGAAAATGTCAAAAAATTTGAAAACAATGTCAACCTCTTCTATTCTTCTTCTCGACCTCGTTTCGACACCTGGTCTTCTTCTCCGCTCGAACGGATCCACTACATGCACCTCGGTTGACTAGCCTCGAAATAGCAGGCAAGACAGAGCTCCAACGTCACTGATGGGGTTGCTCGACAGACTTCATGTTGCCACAAAGAGGAGTGTATCCTTGTTCCAGATATCCAGATCAGTTAAACACATATTCTCTTCGGCAGCATATCCCTTAGACCTTTCGACTGCACCACAGCTCGACTCCTCGATACCACCGGACGAAAGGGAATCTTGATGTCGTGAAGCTATCTATCCAGAGCTCGAATCTACCAGCTGAAGAAGAATATCACCTGCCAAAATCTCGAACGCGAAAAGAGCAAGAAGCACCAACCCAAGACCACCTCACCTCACCACCTCCTCGGAGTTGTCCACAATGGCCGACGTCCCCCAAGCAATAACCACAATCCTCACCTCCCTCCTCTCCGACTACCCCCTAAACATCCACGGCGGCTCCCACGTCCTCGTCTCCGACGCCTCAATCGCCACCTCGCTCTACGCCTCGACAGAAAACATCCGCACCCCCTTCGGCCCCAAGATCACAATCGCCCAACAAAGCGGCCAAACCGTCTCCCAACCCGACTTTCCCAATGTCGACATCGTCAAAGTCGACGACCTCCCCATGGACAACTACACGCACGCGGTCTTCGGCGTGCAGAGCGAGGATCCCAAGTTCGTGTTGAGCGGGTTGAAGTTTATGAAGTATGCTTTGAGGCCCAAGGGGTATGCGGTGGTGATTAGTGTCAAAGTGGAGACGAAGGAGGTAGAGGGAGAGGGGGAGGGGAAGTTTCAGGTGGGGTTGGAGGAGAAGTTGAAGTATCAGAGTAAGGGGAAGGTGAATTCGCTGGGCGAGGTGTTGGAGTATGCAGGGTTTGAGAGGGGACGGATTAGGAGTTTGGAGAAGAGTGCGGAGGTTGACGGGAGGGAGGTGAATGCGGAGGTCATTCTGGCTATGAAGTGGGACCAATTAACTGCGTAGTCAAAGACTCGCCGAAGGGGTATATTTCTGGCAGGTCAGATTCTTCGTGATCGACCGGACTTGGCTAAGGGAACGTGCCTTTCTAGGGAGGGTTGTGGGAAGGCTTCACGAACATCCCTTTGTCTCTATACCAATCAGTACAGGTATCGCACAGTCGACCAACGAAGAGGATACGAGGCTGTTTTTTGAGGTAGTCTCCTATTGACTATCTGTCCAAACGCTAGTGGATTTCCTAATACGCACCCACCCTCTTCTTCCACTTAGGCTGCGGACTGGCCGCAACAGCCCCATAACCACTCTGAACCGGGACACCAGCAACAAGTTCCAAATTGCCCACCTTGCCTCCATTCTTCTCAAGACTCCACAGACTGACAGCAACATAATTGCTTCCCTGGTAGTTCCAGATTCCCTCGGGAACAGGATAGACATCCTGTGGACCAACATTGTACACATACTTGCCGAATTGGTAGCCGTTCACGTACAGCTGGCAGCGGTAAGCAGGCGTCGTCTCGGAGGTGTTGGTGCTGCTGTTGCGGAAAGAGAAGCTCAGAGGGATGTCGTAGCCCTTGGGCAGGTTTAGATTGAATTGAGTGGCGTAGAATGCCACGCCTGGGTGGTTAATGCCTTCCATGGGCCCAGTCTTGCTGTTCTTCCAGGACGAGATGGGCGCGCCAGGCAAGTGGTAGCCTTGTCGTTCTGCGTACAGACCGCCTTCGTTAAGCGGGCCGCGCGCACGATCCTCGTAGTCTTCGCCGTGAAGGTTGCCCGTAAGCTTCCACTTGACGTCGCTCTTGTTGTGGCCCGCGAGGTCGAAGTCCAGCACGCCACGAGGCTCCTGCATTTCATTGTAGCCGACGTCGTAGCTCTCGTCCAGACCCATGTTGTCGATCAGGACGGTGATGACGTACTTCTTGCCCGCAGTGGTCTTTGGCAAAGTGTATGTGGCGTTCCAGTTCTCGTATTTGTCTGCTCCATAGAAGGAGTCGATGAATTGATCGTTCAACCATACGCTGTGGCCGTAAGCGCTACCGCCCTGAGTCATCAAGAATACACTCGACTCCTTGCCGTTGGCAGTGAAGTGACCGCGATAGAGCAAATTGCCTGTGTGGTAGCCGTAGTCGCTCGAGTACAGCGATGTAGGAGTAGTCAGGTTGCGAACAGTGTTGTTCGAATAGGTCAAGTCAGCCGTCGTCCACAGACTGTCATCATAGTTCGACTTGATCTCTGGCAAGCTGTCGATTGTCTTCCACCCGATCGTTTTGAGGTCTGGGATCGAGACTTGAGGCTTCGAGTAGGCCGCCGTAGCTGTGACGACTCCATTGCGAGATTGACGGAAGCGAAGGTCTTTGCCGTTGAACGTAAGTTGACGGAGACGCTGAGGGGCACCGCCGATGATCTCGATTGGAGTCGTTGCATTCAGATCGCCGGTGAGATGCAAGCAGTCTTTCTCTACTTCGACAGTTCGAAGCAGGTAGCCAGCCCTGACAATGGGAGCCGAAGGGGTGTATTTCTGGCTGGTAAAGTTCTTCGTGACGGAGTCCGACGGCAAATCAATGACCCAGTAGTTATAAGCGGAGTTGCGATCTGGGAAGAAGTCAGTCAAGAATACCATATGCGGCCCTGGTCCCGTAAGGCCACTGAGAGTCTTTGGGACGAACAAATCCCAGCCCAGCCCTTTCCCCAAAGACCACTCTCAACAAATCACTCACCCAGAATGTAAATCACCAACCCATCCCCAAACTCCACAACCCTTCTCTGCGAACTCGTAGCAAACTGTAGCACAGTAGCCCCGTTCTTATACCCAACCTTCACACCACTGCCCTCTGTCGTCTTCGGCTTGCCAGCCCTTGTGAACGCCATCTCATTCGTCTCTCCAGGACCGCCATAGACAACAAGCACACGCTTGTTGCCGTACTTCTTCCACTGTTGAAACCACACATATCAGTATCCGGCCCGCTTCACGTCACGAATGCGAGAATGACTGAACGTACCGTAAAGATCTCCGCGGTCGAGTAGAGAAGCGTAGCACCGCCAACATCATAATCAGTAACAAAAACCTTCGAATCCCGTCCATGCAACGACAATGACCCCCCGAGCTGCGGCACGGTAATGTTGCCCTTGCTCGTTGGGAACGTAATGTGATAATCCGTCGTCTCCAGACTGTTGTAAGCCGAATGGCGGACGACGAAAAACTTGGTCACATTGCCGAAGAGGGCCGTCGTGGCGATGGCAGCATTGCCCGTGTAGGATCCGTTGATATCGGTGCCCTGCCAGATGGCTGTGAGGATAGCTGGGGAGGATTGGAAGAAGTTGGCGATGAGTTTGGCCTCGCTGTACTTTTCGCGCTCGACGGTGCGTTCCTCCGTGATGACGGCGCCGTAGTCGTAGGAGGTGTAGCCGCCTGGGTGGCCGAGGTTGCCTGTTTTCTCATCAGTCACAATCCACAAGTGGTTTCGTCAGGCCTTGACATACCCCAGTTGGTGCCGCCATAGGTCATGTAGATGTTCTAGCAATCCAGTCAGTCTCGCCGCATTTTCACCAATGGCTCATCTCTTACGAAAATCGTCAAGCCGAAGCTGAAATCATTCTTATAAATCACCCTCTCAAACTCCGGCCCCAGCAGCGTCGCACACTGCTCAAACCCAAGCCCGCCCCAAGGATCAAACGCACCACCCTGAAACTCAATAATCGAGTTCGGCGTGCTCGAGCTTTGGTTCTGATGAAGCGTGCCATACGTCGTCGGAAGGGCATTATCAGGCCAAGTATAGGGATTCGCGCAGTCGAAGCCAAGAGGGTAGCCATCGTAGCCTGTCGTCATAGATGTCAGTATAGACCAACCCGACCAGCCTCGCCGTCAACTCACCATAGATATCCACCTTAGCGGCATACCTCTGCGGCGGCCCCGGCGCGAAATACCCCTTAGGACTCGCATCATTGCTAATCAACGGCACCACAATACTATTGTTCCTAAATTGATCCTCCACATACTGGAAATACACCGAATCCGGAAACAGAGGATAGTCCTGCGCGACCGTATACTCATTCTCGGGCTGCAGCAGAATCACCGGCCCCCCCTCGGTGATCTGCGCCCTAGCGATAATCTTCGAAATCCCATTCACGTAATTCTGCGTCGCTTCAAGATATCTCGGATCGCGCGTGCGGAACAGCGCTGGGTTGCGTTGGAGCCAGCCCGGGAAGCCTCCTCCAGACACTTCGGCGTTGATGTAGGGGCCGGGCCGGGCGAGGATGTAGATGCCGGCGGTCGAGGCGGCGGCGAAGAAGGGGTCGAGGTCGAAGATTCCTTCAGCGGTGAAGTCGCCGGGTTTGCCTTCGAGGAGGGCCCAGTCGAAGTAGGCGGAGACGCCGTTGTAGCCTAGGGCTTTGATTTTCTGGAAGACGTCGAGCCAGAGGCCTGGGACTGGGAGGCGGAAGGGGTGGAATTCGCCGCTGTAGAGGAGGACGCGTTCGCCGTGGACGAAGATGGAGTGCTGTTGTTGGGATTGTTGTCAGCCATCATGTGCGAGGAGTCAGAAGGCCGGGATGATCGACTCTCTCACCTCGTCCCAAGTAACGATATCCTGCAAAACCTCCCTCTTGTAAGGCTTCACCATCATATTCGGCTTGCCTCCAATCGTCATACCCTGAACAGCCGTACAGGCTGCCAGGGCGAGCGACGCAACTCTCGTAAACAACATGCTGCGTACCTCCTCTTTCGCAACGTCAAGAGCTCACAAACAATGCGAGAGGAGAAGAGAAGAGGAACACCCTCTCCATATCAACTCCCATCCCACCATCGCCTCCACATCTCGCTCCCTCTCATCCCGAACACAGCACGCACTGTACCGCGTGCGGGAAACCTTCTTCAGCTTCTCGCACAATCGCTGCCCTGGTACCTGATCGTCAACTCAAGCTTCCCTTCTGAGCTCGACAAAGCTTGCTGGTGATGTAACGCCGCCGCCGAGCTCGCGGGGCATGCATGGACGCACAGATGTTCTCCACAGTCATGCAGGACATTTAGGCGGAGGAGCGTGCCGTTATGGAGAAACTTCAAATGCTCCTCTTTTACTCCAGGTCGAACACGAGATGCCTCACGTTAGACGTTGTCGGGAAGTGGAGGGGCGTCGACGTGGTTGGTGGAACAATGCTCTGGGTCGCTCACTTCACGGGAGAATCTATATTTCTTCGAGTTAGCTCATGGCTCCAAATATTGAACAGGCGAAGTGATCAAATCCTGCTAGAACAGGCATGTTCTGCCCATTGTTAGCACATGCCTCTGTAGGTCCTTCACTTCGCGGAGGAGTCTATGTCTTTTCGAGTTAGCATCTTGCTCCAAAATATCAAACAGACAAAGAGAGGAAATCCTGCTAGAAAAGGCACGTTTCTGCCCGTCGTTGAGCGTTCGACATTATATCGTCACTAGTCGTGTACACATGCAAATGGCTCGCCATGCTCTCTCTCTCCACGCCCCGCCCGCCCGCCGCCAAAAGTGCAACCTGCAAATACCTCTCAAAAGGCTGCATCTGTGGGTATACATGATCATCCCTCCAAAACACAAACCACACGCATATAGCATGCAAGGGACCCCGCCAATTCTTCTTTTCTTTCAAATACATCGTTTCGAATGTCGTAAAATGCCGTCAATCAATGGTCAAACTTTTCTTCTTCAATGCTTTCCCCGTCCTCAGTGGTGCGTCGATGCACCGCCCCAGACAGTGCTGAGCCAGCCGCCGCCGAAGCCTTGAGCAGCTGCTAGGTTGGCCCACTCGGCAAGTTCTCCACCGTCCACAAACGCAGCGACATCATCACCGCCGAGACGGGTGTCGATGCTGTTAAGCCATGCCTCCTTGGTCATAGGATCCCATTGCTGCTGAACTTCCTGCATTGGCGGAGGCGGTTGCAAGTGGTGGTGCTGCGCATGCATTGCATGGCTTGGCGTTGGATGAGCGGAGTGAGTTGCAGGTGGATGCATCGCGTTTTGATGGGGGTAAGAGACGCCGTTCGTGTAAGGGTTTGGTGGCGGTGGAGGTGCGTGTGGGTATTGCGCGTTTTGCGTAGTCCAGCCTGGGTACGCCGGCTGCTGCTGCCGTTCATATGGCGGAGTCGGCTGGTTCTGTGAAGGTGTCGACGCCGTTGCAGAGTGTGCCGCGGGTGAGGTAAGATTTGGGGGAGGGCCCGCCGAGCCTGGGTTCTCAGAATATGCCGGACGGAAGTTGTGGATTTGATGACTGTAGCCGTTCTGCTGTGGGGCATTTTGTCCTGGCGGTGAATGCTGAGGTGGCTGGTGATGATGCTGGTGAGAGTAAGGTTCGTAACTCCTAAAAGGACCGCTCGACGGCGTCGAGATGCTTTGGTGACGACTCGCTGATGCTGAAGCCGTTGCCGATGCACCAGGTGCGGCGTTGATCGCACTCCATGCGCCGCCCTCAGGCTTCGGAGGCTCTGAAGTTGGTGGTGGACGGTCCGTTCGCTCTCCAGCATCTTCGCTCTTAACGGTAGTGCCAGCGCTGCTATCATCGTAAATGGCATCCAGTGGTCTCGAGTCGGGTCGGCTAGCGTCGGTCATCTCGACATCGTGATCTTCCAGATTGCCAAAGTCTTGTAAAGTCCGCTCGAGCAACTTGAACTCACTCAAGCCACCACCAGTTCCACCTTCGCGAAGGCTGAGATGTCGCGTGCTTACCGGGCTATCACCTTCGGAGGAGCTTTCCATTGCCTGTATGTTCTTCCTGTAGTCGGCCTTGAGTCGGCGGAAGTACCTATGCATGCGGTTGATCGTCTTGAACCAGCCGTCCGCCATGTGCAGTCTTGAGCGCATGTTTCCTATCGTTTCCAACGCTTTTCGCGCTGCTGCAAAGCCTTTGCTTTCACCGGGCTTGAAGTCCGCTTGGTTCGCTGATGGATCAGGTCTCGTGCACATGTAGCCTTCAGGATCCATCCACGGGAAATTGATGCAGTACACGCCGGTGAAAGCGACTGTATAGATGGCGAACCCAACGATGGGAGTCTCCACTAGTGCGCTCCATTCCTGGCACGTGCGTACCAAATCCATGATATCGCGGGCGGACTTGAAGCACTCACGCGCGCTCTCGTCCCAAAACCCACGCGGAACGTCGAATCGGTCGGCTGGAAAGCACGGTGGGTCCATGGGTCCCTCGGGCTTCGAGCACCGGATAGGGATGAAGGGAACGTACTCGCGATGAAGCATAATCTGGCAAAGTAAGTAGACTGTGTGCACGAGCGTATAAGGTGTCGACGTTTTCAAGCTGATGTGTGCCTGAATGTTCTGTGGCGTAAGTGTATGCTGTCGAGGAAGACTGGCTTTGAAGTCCTGGCATTGGCGACGAAGTTTGTAGAACTCGCAACGAGGATCCCATGGAGGGTGCTCTTCGACTCTGATATTACGTTAGCACTGGGACCACCAGATTTGCCGTAGAAACGTACCTGCGACCACCAGCACAAGTCCACTTGACAACCTTGCCATATATCTCAAGAACCTTGACGTAGCGACTGACAAGACCCTCGTCTGAACCGATCTCCAGCCTTCCCTTATCTTCATCTGCGTCTACCATTGGTAGACTCGATGGTGAAGGCGCTTGAGTGCGCTCTGGGGTGCCCGTCGTTCCAAGCATTACCGATTGCTGTCGCTGACTTTGCACTTCGGCCCTGCCAGTACCAGATACGCTTCTGTCGTCTTCTCCAAGCATGAGAGTTCGCACCTTCTCGGCGAACAAGAACGACCGCTCACTGGCCGGGAGTTGAATTCGCAGTTCTCGTGCGTGAAGCATCTGCGGTCTGTATTTCCCACTACTGAGGTATCGATCCATGATGTAGCAGCTCCAGAAAGTCCTTCGTCTGATTTCCTGCTGAATGAAGACGTCTTCAGCAGACTTGCCGCTCACAGCGCCCTTCTTGGTGGAATCAACACCCATGCGCTCTGCTTCGCCGTTGAGTGCGAGAGAGCGTGACATTGGCTCGTCGTCCAGATCCAGCTCATACTGCAGTCCCATTGCCTGCGCCGATCGTATCGCAATACCGACAGCCAACCAGGCCTTGGAACCCCTGCACATGCCCCACTCGTGCAAACCGATCATCAGTGTGGTTTGCGTGCGCTCAATATCATGAGGCCGGTTGTCGGTCCAGATGGTCGCCATGCGCTCGTTCGCGGCAGCAGCATAGTACTCTGAAGCGATCAACGGATTGCTTGGTCGAGCTGCCGTTGGCGGCGAATGGTGCGCTACCAGCTTGGGGTGAAAGCGAGCAGTTAGCGCAAGGAAGGCCAGCAAGAATTCGGTTGAAGCTGGAGGACGTGCTGATTGTGCAGTGTCGGCTGAGAAGTTCGGAGTAGCTGCCGGGGGCTGAAGTGAGGCATAGCGCAGAGGTTTTAGGAAGGTAGGTGGATGTAGGAAGGGCAAGTCTGCAGAGTAGTGGATCTGGAAGATGTCGAAGAGCTCCTGCCAGACCTGGGGTGTGAGCAGATTGGCGTCCAAGGCATCTAGCAATGGTCTCGGACTGTCTCGTGATGCCGATGCCGGATTGGCGACAAATGTGTGCGTGCTCTTTCGTGGGCGCTGTCGACGCTCGGCGTCTCCTCCATAGCCATCTTGCCGTCCTGGCAGACTGTCCCTGCGCCTACTGGCGCCCGTAATAGGACTGGGATATTGGCATTCTCGGCCTGAGTTCTCGCAAGAACGACAGGTGGTGCCGACGCCGTTGTTGACGCATTTGACCTTGGAGCGGCGGCAGCGTATACACGCTATGCTAGAACGCATCCGTCCCTGCGCCGCCTGCCTGCTGGGCGAGGGCCCAGCGAGAGGCTGTCCAGCGGTCGAGTTGATGTTGGTGGTGCTGGCGGTGGATTGAGCGGGTTCTTGGAACGAGGTGAGCAGCGAGTCCGCGAGTCGGCCGTTATCTTGCTCCACGATTGCAACCGATCGGTGTGGTTCCGGGTGTAGGTGGTGTGTAGTGGTGGCTCGGTCGGTCGGGCTCGCGGGAAGCGATGGCTTTCGGCAATGGCGGGGAGGAAGGTGGAAGCTGATCGGGTCAGGTGCGAGGAATAGGTACGGTACAGCTGAATTCAGTCGGCAGCGACGGCCAGCGCGACGAGGCGTGTGGGAGAGGAAGGAGAAGAGGAGCCTGGGGGTCGAAAGGTGTACCGGGTACACAAGTGACGGTCGGGATAGACAGATTGCGAGCCGGGGAGTGAGGAAGGGCAGGCCGTCGGTGCGGTGGCCTCGGAATCTGTTGGGCTAGCGTCCATCCGTTGGTGTTGATATGGCGGAGGGCCGCAACCCCTTCGGCATCCTCGACCAGGTCCCCCTGCAAGAAACAGCGCTCGGATCACCACCCGCTGTCCCCCGCCATCGAGGAGGGTGTGGAGGTGATAACCATTCTCATCGTCCTTTGATTGAACATTGATTGATCCATTCCGAAGCACAACTCATCGCACTCGCCAACTTCCATCAAAAACTGCTGACGGCCAACTCATCCTCAATCCTTCGATCCTTGCCGCACCGAGTCGCCGAAAAGTAGCACCGAGCAGCCGAAAGGCAATTTGACAAACTTCGGCTTGCCTCGCCAGCAGACCTCCCGGACTGCTGCATCCATGCCTAAACCACTGCCAACTCCCTGTCGTCAACAGCGTTAACAAGAACTCTGATATCCACGACTCTCATCTCCTGCCAGCGCCGACGTTCCGGCAGAACCACCCCTACCTTACTGCCCTCCATCCGCCTCTTCTCTCCTTGCTTGCATATGGACAACGTGAGAGAGTGTGCATTCTGCCGACCCGGCGCGCTTGATCGACTGGAGCTCGAGACACGCCGTGCTGTTGGAACACCCTCGCGCTTCCAGACATCCCAGAGACGACGCTCCTTCCTCGCCTGGGTCCCTGGACTGCCAATCAACCTCTTGCTTGTGCAGCTGAGACACCACGCCCACGGCGACAGATGTCACATGTTCGTCCTGCTGCATGGATATGCCGCTTTCTCTACTGTCTGTTTGCGCAATCCATGCCAGACAGAAGAATGCGGACGACATCCATCCTCGCGGTTCATGCCCTCATTATTGAGGATGTGGGTAGCGAAAGGTGAACTTCAGGACAAGACTGCAGCGTTCGCAATTGTCCTCACCAACACTGCCTCCCCACGAGTATTGCTACTCGCGTTCGGACACAGCATCCCAATAGCACGACTCTTCTTGCGAATGTCAACGGTCAAAGCTCACAAGTATCGATCGACTAGAGCGCGGCTGCGTCTGCGAACATAGCACAGCATGCTGTGTCGCCATCCCGAGCGCCTGGGTCGCAATCATTACCCGGACTCCTCTCCGCCTGTGTACGACCACTGTACCGACTGCGTGGATCCGAAAGTAAGCATTGAGAAAGGACATCATCACGCGCGGCAAACACAGCCGACAGACAGCATTCTTCTTCTGCACAGGCGACTACTTACCCACCCAGCACGCAAGCCCAGATCATGCCCCATCAGCTTATCTATCACGTCTATCTCATCAGTCGGCTGAATGCTCCTCGCATCGGGCGTATATCACCAGATATCACGGCCGAAGTATCCACTGTATGCCTTTGGAATGCTCGGTTGCGTGCTCGACGAGTTTGCGAAACGTCCAACAACATACCAGGAATCAACACGTTCCAAGGACTGAGCCGAGAACCTGGCCTAAGCGAGTGAGTGGGCACCATGGCTCGAATTCCATTGCTCGTGAAGCTATTGCACCAGATTGAAGTATACGCGACGTCTGGCAAACATGCACTGTCGACAAAACATTGACTGTGGCCGGCATGCAAACGATGTCTCTGGTGCATTTTGCCTACGTGGACACACACGAGCGTCTGGTAGGCATCTTGTTACTGTCAATCAGACCATCGAGGCTACACCACCACTATCTTGTTCCTCAAGACTCCAGCTCCGACACCAGCCAGTGCAACTTCTACGACATCGCCATCTTTCAAGAACAACTGCGGCTTCCTGAACAATCCCACACCAGCCGGTGTACCTGTCATCACCGCAGTTCCAGCAGGAATGGTCGTCTCCTGGCTCATCCAGCTCAAGATGTCGTTGACGCTAAAGATCATATCCTCAAGACACTTCGACTCCTGCACCACGTCGCCATTGACTTTCGTTACGAGCTTGACATCTTTCGTGAGCGCCTCTGGACTTAACAAAACCGGTCCCATGGGAGCGAACTTGTCAAACGCCTTGGCGAAGTAGAATTGCCATCCACAGTTCTCTGGAGCCTGATGCGTTCGGCAGGAGATGTCGTTCCCCACAGTAAATCCCAGGATATACTCTGGTGCTTGCTCTGGCGTGATGTTCTTGCAAGTCTTGGATGTCACAAAAACCAGCTCGCCCTCGTAGTCGAGGTTCGCTTCCGCGCAGAACTTGCCTACGGGTATGTCTTCGCCAGGTGATGCCAAAGACGCGCACGGCTTCGTCCAGAGAGGTGGTTGTTTGGGGACTTTCAAGCCCGCCTCTTCTGCATGGCTGCGGTAGTTGAGGCCGACGCAGTAGATGGGCAGATTCGCGTTGGGCACTGGTGCGAGGAGCTTGTCGACAACGACATTATTCGACGCAGATTTGCTTGCAAGTAAGTCCAGCGACGAATATGCTTCCACTTGAGTGCCTTGGATCTTGGAGACATCGTTGCTACCAATGTCTGCAAAGTGGACGCCACCGTCCCCCTTGGACTGGAATCGGATCAATCGGTGGTAGGGTGCCATAGTGGTAAGACGCTCAGGAGGGTCGTGCAGGCGTCTCACTCGACGACATGGGACACTGCTTATCTACTTATTGCTTACGTCTACATGTTGAGCGGAAGACCGACCGCACAAGGTCCAGAGAGTCCCTGACTGCTGACCATCAACACAGATATCGCCGAGTGGTGGCTTCGACGAACGAGTGCGACACACATCGTCTGCACTGCGTACCTGAACCGGTCCCACAATACTCCTCCACCACGTGTGGGACCATTCGTTTGCTAAGCTCCAAGAAGGAAGCTGTCCCGCGATTGTTCCGCTGGGGAAGATCTGCGTTGTGGGTTCCCCTGTGTGGGGAAGTTTACGGCCGCGAAACACTGCACGTATAACGATGATTCTGGTCGACGGCATGAACTGCAAGATGTGAGCGGTACCAGCGGTGTCCTGGTCGAACAATGCCATCATATACTGAAAGTCACGGCGTCGGATCTGTCGTTCAGCCGGAAGTCTTCGCATACGACGCCTTGTAATGCGAGTTGTAACGCTTGTTAGAAGACTTAAAGGTAAACCACTTGCACATTCATAACATTCAATTGTCCCTCATCCTTCTCTGCACAGACTGCGCACATTCAAACAATCACGACTCTCTCAGAACAACGACCATCCTTCAACCACCAGTAGCAACAAGAATGGGCTCCCTCCCCCCAACCCGCCTAAACCCCTCCATCGCCAACTCCCCTTCCAAAATCCAACTCCTCCGCCTCTCCCACGCCCACTTCATCCACCCCGACCTCCCCCTCTTCACCAAGTTCGCCGCAGATTTCGGCTTCGTCGAAGTCGCCCGCTCCGCGGACAACACAAGAATCTACTACGGCGGCTACGGCATCGATCCCTTCTGCTACATCGCCAGCCAATCTCCCGACGGCAAAGCACGCTTCCTAGGCCCTGGATTCGTCGCTGCGTCGAAGGAGGACTTCGAGAAGGCTTGTAAGCTTGGAAACGCGGAGAGGCAGGATGTCAGTGGCGTACCAGGCGGTGGGGAGTGTGTGAGGATTACAAGGAACAAGGGCAGTGGGAACGAGACGTTTTTGGAGATCTGGTGGGGACAGGAGGAGAAGGTGGTGGAGAAGGAGGTTCCTAGTGCTGTGACGGTTGACATGGGGGATTATAACTATCCGTTCCATAAGCCGCGGAAAGGTATGTCTACCTGACGGTAACTAGATAAGACAGATGGGCTGACCGTGTCTGCGATGATAGAACGATTCCAACGCCTCAAACCCGGCCCCGCCCTCGTGCACAAACTAGGACATTTCGGCTACATCTCCACGACCTTCGACGACGACTACGCTTACTACACAAGCACGTTCAACTTCGCGCCTAGTGATATCGCGCACGTGCCGGAGAACGAGGTAGGTAATCTAACCTGGAAGAAGCGTTCTTTCGTTGGTCGCTAAAAACAGATCGTTCAATAGGACGTGGACATGTTGGTCTTTATGCATCTGGATCTGGGCAAAAGGTATAGCGATCATCATTGCATGTTTCTCGCAAGGGCGCCGCCGGAAGCGGAGAAGACGTATTTGCATCATAGTTCGTGAGTCGACTCCTTCCCTTCCCTTCCCTTCCTGGCCTGATGATATGCTCCAGCTACGAAGTCAACGACTACGACGAGCAAATGATGGGTCATCAATACCTCGCGTCAAAAGGCTGGCAGAGTGTTTGGGGTAAGCGTGGCAAACTCCACCCCATCTCCACTGCCCTATCTAACAGATCGCAGGCGTCGGCCGCCATATCCTCGGCTCCCAGGTCTTTGATTACTGGCAAGATTCCTCGGGGTTCAAGATTGAGCATTATGCTGATGGAGATGTTGTGAATGAGGAGCATGTGGTTACGAGGGAGCCTGCGGGGCCGGTGCATGTTTGGGGACCGGATTTGCCCAAGACGTTTTTTATGGAGAAGACGCTTGTTGGGTATGGGTAGGAGGTGGAGGTAAAGGATGGGCGAGGAAGTTGAAAAAGTGCATGCGTAGAGTGATTGTATGACTGAAGACCTCTCCTCCAAAGACCCTCAATTGAGCGAAGTCGCAGCCTGCTATACTTTATATGTTCCTTTCGATTCTTCGTCGACCTCAATCGCAAACAAAAAAACAACATCACCAATTTCTTGACCTCGTGGTGCAGTGGTAGCACACCCAGCGCATGGCGGATGAGATCTTGCAGCGGCTCGTCACCCTGCAGATACTCACCTATATCCCAACAAGGCTCGCTACCTGTGTTACTGGGAGACCTGCGTTCGAATCGCAGCGAGATCATCTTTTTTTTTGCATGTCTCAATCTATGTTGGGATTATCACTTGCTTTTTGGTGAGGGATAAGGCTTGATAAAGTTCAGTCATTCACTCACCCTTCCCACGCTAACCCCACGTGCAAACCCCACTCACGCACGTGAAGATCGTCGCACCCCAGCTTGTGTCACCTTCGCACGACCAAGCAACCTTCAACCATGTCAGCGACAGCCTGTTACTTCGACAAGGATACACAGATATCAGTCAAGGCCAAACCTCGAAAGTTCAACTTAGCTCTCGACCACATGACATTGGGCACGTTCCAGCCAGGGATAAGTATACTAGGGTTCGCGAACTCTATACCTGAATCTTTCCTTTCGCAAAAGGCGCGTGTGCCGCTCGTATCGAGGGACATATCGCGTGCACGTGTTTTCGGCAGTTGCTGGTTGTCGTTGTCTACTCTCGGGAAGCTGTCTTGGTTGCAATGTCGGCGACGGCTGGTCTACTGGGTGTGAAACATTGGCTCTAGAATACAGCCACAGTGGGAAGATAGCAGGAAAACAGAAACGTGAGGGCGATTTTTGTTCGAGATTCACATCTTGTTGGATCTTGCATTCCGTTTTGCGTGGCCTGCCGACGAAATTTAGTGTCCACGCAAGGCTTTTGAGCGCCACAGTCATATCTCAGGCTCTTCCATTGCAATCGCTGGAACGCGGGAATCAGTCCTTTTCCCACCTCCATGCTCGCGTCTATGCGTCCCAAGCGTCAATGCCTGCCGCAGCGTCGACCGCCGCAAGGCAGCCTTACCGTGCCGTGGAATGCGTCTGGGCATGCACATGTCAACCCACATCAGGAGGTCGATACCGACGATCATGTGCTGCCTGGCCCACCCAACAGCGCGAATCTCCGCACAATGCTGGGACCAATCTCGTCGTACTCGGCCTTGGTGTGGCAGTAACTTCTGAATTCCGGTGTTTGACCGAGTAGTGATCCGCCGAACCACGGGCCGTGTCGTTGTCGTCTGTGGGTGATGACCTGAACATCGAGACCTCCACTCTTGGCTGCGTTACCCGCACGAGCTTCCGACGCGGCAATGCGGGCATCCACCAGGTGTCGAATATCTCGTTGCAAACGGCGGCCGAATTGGTTGTACAGGGTTGAACCTCCAGAAAGAACAATGTTCTTGTATAGACCTCTTCGCACATCGATGGGCGAGGTTTGAATGACTTGGTCGACGATGGTAGGGAGCGGCGTGAGGAAGTCCGAGCTGTAGATTTCGGGGTTGAAGAAGATTTCGGGTGCCAAGAAACGTTCGTAGCCAACGTCGACAGTCACGCTTCGGCCGTTGGGGTGCTTGACTTCGTACTTCTTGAAGCGGTCGTCTGAGTCGCGGTCGAATCTTGCGAACTCCTTGACAATGTCTGGACACACATAACAGAACTCCTCTTTGATGCGCTCTGCGGTCTTCAAGCTGCTGTCCGGCTCCCCTCGGTCTCGCAGTAGCGATTGCACGAAGTAGGTGATGTCTCGTCCTGCGATTGGTATGCTCTTGATGCTGCTGCCAATGACATATCCTTCTGCGACTGGAATTACGTGCGTCACACCCTCACCAGAGTCAATGACCGTTCCCGTCAATGACCGATCTTGCACTTTCGATGATGTCCAGGATGCTGCGAGAGCTAGCACGGCTTGTACGGCAATGTATAGACCGGCGCAGTTGAAAGATTCAAACATGATCTCGGCAGTGTTCTCGCGGTTCTCGGGTGGGTTGAGCGGCGGTTCGGTGAGGAGGAAGTAGTGGTCTTCGGGTTCGACTCGTAGGTACTTGAAGATACTGTTCGACCAGAAGCGTTCCATTTGATCCTACGCATGTTAACTCGCAAGTCTCCTAATTTGTAGCGGAGCTGTCCTTACCCAGTTCTCTATTTGACCATGCCGTATAGGGTAGCTCAAGCCATATCCTATATTCCATCAGCCTACATTGCATCTCGTCTTGTCCTTCTCAGCATACCGGGACCGGCGGAAGCAGCGAGAGCCTCATCTCCGATGAAGAAGTCCAAATCCTCAGTCCCTCTCTTTGCAGACAGATGACCTGTAGGGCCAGCACCGCCAGTCAGAAACGATGGCTTGTTGCCCACAGCAGGCCGGCCTGAGCCCGCTGACCCTCCGCCGCCGCCTGGACCTTTTGATGCGATTGCAGTTGGAAAGACGAATGAGGGCGAGTCGTTGCCGGCGAAACCCAGCTTCGTATAACCAGTTCCGCTGTGCAATGGTTAGCTGGAGTGTCCAGTCTATTGGATGCGCTGGGCTGAGCGTACTTGTCCATGACAACGGCTGGAGTTTGGGACGCCATAGCTGCGGTTCCGTCGGCGGCAAGGGTGGAATTGGAAGCGAGCAGTGGTCGTGTCGATGTACGGAACTCGAGTTGGAGTCCAATAGCTGACGCCTGTTGCGTTGCGTAAGTTGTCGCTGGGCTGGACGTCAGTCTTGGCGCTGCGATGGCGGGGCGGTTGCCAGAAATGAGATGGCCCAACTCCTCCGCCGACTTCACCTGTTTCTCTTTCACAACATCGCGTCAAAACCGAATGCACCGACAGTCGTAGTAGAACGTCTCACCATGAGTTGAGCGTCGAGATCTCCGTTGCATGTACATGTACCTCAAGTTCAGATCGCCGGGAAGGCGCGAAACCGACGGAGAGGAAGTCACATTTGCTCTTTCCTCGCACGCAGAGGCAGGAGCAGCGTACCGTAGTTGCGGGTAGAAGTTCTATTTGATCTTGCATCTCTCCTCTACCCTCACTCACAACTCACCACCACCGCCTCCACCCTTCTCCCCCGACGCTAGCCGCCGACGACTTGTCACGGGTATTCATAAGAGACATTTGACAAGTCTCGTGCTCTCGTTTGACCCATTCCAATCCTCCTCACGGTTCCAAAACATCGACACCCATTATACCTGAGACCTCATATACCTACCTGCGACTGAGGCATGCTTTCAAAAAGAACGCCCACCATGTTCTCCAAATCCTCCAAACCTCGAAAGCAAGCCGATCTCGCATGCATTTTCGTACACGCCGGCGCCGGCTATCACAGCAGAGAAAACGAGTCATATCATCTGCAGGCATGTAATGAGTGGGTACACCAATAAGCCCGTCATGAGGTCGATGCTGAGCTCCATTAGTGCTTGCAAAGCTGCCATGGCGGTCATGAGGGCTGGCGGTTCTGCAGTTGACGCCGTCGAGATCGCCATCAAAGCTCTTGAAGACCGAGAAATCACCAACTCCGGCTATGGGAGCAATCTAGGATTCGACGGCGTCGTCGAGTGTGACGCTATCATCGTCGATCCCTATGGCCGCAGCGGCGCAGCTGGAGCTGTTTCTCGTAAGTGTCGCTGAATACTACTATCAAGTCACGAATGCTCAGAAAGTGTCTAGAAATCAAGAACCCTATCTCTCTCGCCAGGCTCCTTCTCGATCACTCGACCCAGTCCCTCTCACTGAGGCGTGTTCCGCCGAACCTGCTCGTCAGTCAAGGCGCTACCAAATTCGCCTACGATCACGGCATGGTCGTCATACCGCACGAAACCCTCATCTCTCCTTACGCCAAGCACCGATGGGAGAAGTGGCGAGCAGACTTGAACAAAGCTGAACGCCAAAGGCAGCGTGAAGAGGCCGAGAAATATCCATCGCGGCATGTGCCTGTTCCGCTTGTGTCTACAGAGCTCGACCTGACCGAGTTCTATGATGAAAATCGAGAGCATGAGATGAAGCGTGAAACCCACGAGAAGTCGATGTATGCAGCCATGCATAACGACGCACAGCCGATCTCGCCTCCCCCTTCTGACAACATCCAACCCGAGAGTGACAGCACACCTGGTCAAAACTCATCTTGTTCATGGTCGTTGGCCGATGACGACGATACCAACCACACCACTCCCAACCACCCAGATGAATACATCGATCCAATAGGACCACCTGATAGCACGTTGGAAGACATGGCAAACCACCCTTTTGCAAACAGCACACAGAAGCTAGCCCCGGGCTCACCTTACAGCCGTGTGTCATCGCAAGGGAACATTGACGGAGGACAACAGCTTGTCGATGTCCAATTCGACGAGGAGACGGATGCCCATAACCTCGAACCGCCTGCTGGAACTCGCTCACAATCTCTAGACTCAGACTCAGACTCAGACGATACTGCCATTGCCACGCCGCCACGCCAGCCTGTCTCGTCGCCACCTACCGCGTCTCCATTGCCGCATGACCTGCCAACTGACGTGCAGCAGAACACGCCAGCTTCACCTGTTCGTCAGCAGTCGATCAATGTAGATGGGGCATCTGCGAACGAGCAAACGGTCAAGAGACCAGACAACATCACAGACACGGTTGGCGCCATCGCCATCGACATGTATGGCAACATCGCATGTGGCGCTTCCTCTGGCGGCATTGGCATGAAGCACCGCGGTCGCATCGGTCCCGCGGCATTGGTCGGTGTGGGCGCAACCGTCATCCCAGTCGACGAGGAAGATGAAGACAGAACCACTGTAGCTACCGTGACAAGTGGTACAGGCGAACACATGTCAACAACGTTCGCAGCCTCCGTCTGCTCCGACCGGGTCTTCAACAATGTCCGCAAAGTCAACGGCAGCGGGCTCAAAGAATGCATGGAAGAGGAAGCCGTGCGTGCATTCATCCAGAAAGACTTCATGGGTCATCCGTCCGTCAAGTTCTCCAAGTCGGATAGGGCCATTGGGATGTTGACGGTGAAGAAGACCAAGGATGGGGCGTGGTTGTACTTTGGTCACAACACCGACTCGTTTGCCTTGGCGAGTATGCATTCGGACGAGGTTCGGCCTGTGTGTACCATGAGTCGGAGCAATGGGCATGGCTCGATTGCTCAGGGCGGTAGAGGGATCCGATATAGGAAGAAGCGGTGATCCAAGGTCGAAAGCAACATGAGACGATTGTAATGGGACGATGTGGATTGTGGTGGTTGGCTGACGGCATTTTGATCGATCTACGGTGGTTCTCGTCGACTTCAGCCTGCGAATGCCTGCTTCGTGGCTATCTTCTTCTTCGCTACCTGGGTTTGAGACTGGCTTGGCTGCACGAACAAAAGTTTGGCTGCAAGCAACCCGTGGATTTTTGGAATTCCGCTAGGCGTTGGAGCGTTCTAACAGAGATACCCCTAGATGCTCGCTGAAACCTATGAGACAGCTGAGCGAAATCGAAGTGCGATTCTTTGGGCACATCTTTCTCGGGTGACCTGACATTTTGACATCGTCGCTGAGCAAGGTGCCGAAGATGGTGTCGTGCACATTCCTGGAACTGAACATCATGCGTGCTTCTTTTCACATCAAAGCTTGAAGAACGGACTCTGCTGTCCCCCATCGCCCTCCCCAAACAGATTGTCATCATCCAGATTCATGAACTCATCCAAACCTCCCACTCCATGATCACCACCATCCTGCTCGTTGGATCCCTCGTTCCGTCCATCATCCGCCGTATCAAATTTCGGGTCAATCTCCATCGCCGTCGAGGGATTCGCAGATGCACCACCGGCATTACCCTGCTGCTGCGATGTCCCACTAGCCTCCAGACTAGGATCCACATTCTGCGGCACCGGCGGCCTCACCCCATCCATAATCATCACATTCGCAGGTACACTTCTACCGAACGCTTCCTTGCGACTGTCCTTCCGCACGTTGATTTTCTGTAATCGTGGGAGGGTGGGTGGACGGTTACTGTTGATGCAATCTCCGCGGGCGTTCATCCAGAGGGAGGATTCTTGGATCTCGCCGCGCCGCGCGGCGTCTTCGAAGAGTTGGGGTTGAAGGATGGGGAGCAAGAGGGTCGCTTCGTACCAGCGGCCTTTGATTTCGTCGAGGTTCACGCGGAGGTTTTGGTGGATGGGTTTCCAGTAGGAGGCGGTGCGTTTTGTGGGGATCGAGCGGGCGTTGCGGTAGGCGAGGTCTTCGGTTAGACGCGTGGGGAGATGTGGGTTGTTGGAGGGCGCGGCTGGGGAGGGGATTGCTGGGTTAGGGTGTGCGACGGTCGTGAGGGTGTAGACGTCGCCTTGAAGTTTGACGACTTGGTCGAGGACTTGGGATTTGTTGAGTGCTGAGACGGTCTTGACGTCGATGACGGAGTGCACGACCATGATGTCTGTGGTGCTTTCGGCGCGGTGCAGACGGATGGGGTCGCTGGCCCAGATTTTCTCGGCGCCGAGGAAGATGCCGTCGTAGTGGTTCTCCTGCACGAGGGCTTCGGGTTGGACGGTTCTGTTGTGGTTGAAGAGGGTGTAAGTTGAGTCGACGGTTTTGGCGGCGAGGATGGAGCCGTCGACTTCCATGTCGCCATTGCCGTAGCGCTTTTCCATCATGCCGCGCCAGTCGGCGGTGTCGTAGCGAAGGGGGTTTGCGAGATTGTTCAGGCCGTCGTTCGTAAAGCGAGGAACGCTCCAGGCTAGCCAAGGGCGCATTTCCGAGTCGGAGGATTTGATGACGGGCCGAGGGTTGTGGCCCGGGTACGAGAGAGGTTGGACGAAGTAATGGTGTGGGGAGGTGTTGTTTGGCGTTTGGAGGAGCCATCGTCTTAAGATGAGGCCCAGACCCCATGCTTGTCCTCGTTTGAACCAGACCAGCTCGCCAGGCCGGAACATGAAGACGTTGTATCTGCGATCTAGTCTCTGGTCGTCGGTCTTCGCTTGTGGCAAAGGGGCGATGGTGATTGGTCTCGACGTTGACGACATGGGCCTAGTCATGGGCTCCGGTTTAACACCCTGCCCACTGGACTGTCGTGCCATTGAGGTGGGTAGTTGTTCTTGCTTTATCGGCCTTTCAGGCATTTTTACCTTCACCCCTGGCAGCACAGTCTCAATATCCTCCGGCGAGCAGATCTTGCAGCTGCAGTTGTCCGGGTCACCACTCTCATCCGTACAAAGCCAGAGCAGATGTGGGAAGAAGTCGTTCGGACTCCTGAACCTCTTTTTCCGTCCATCAGGGTGACCGTATAGGTATGCGTCCTGCCTGTCGTTCCCTCCGGCAGCATGTGTCTTGTTCTTGACCTCTGACTTGCCATCTTTTTCTGTCTTCTTCACGTGTTCGTATAGGCGAAAATTCTCAGGGAACGACACCAGTATGTAACCATTGTCTGTGCCAGTTGTCAATATCTCTTTCATGCCATCTCTTCCAAAAGCTATGCACGTACATACCACCAGTTCCTGACTTGTCCTTCCAGTCCAGCTCTCTCGCTAGCATGCCACCAAGCTTTCTCCGCCAATCCATGTGTTTCGGCTCTTCCAAGGCCACCTCGCGGTAGAAATCGCTGACTCCATCTTTGTCCGGTCGTTGGTCTAGCTGCTCGTCGGTGGGTTGATTTAGCTCTCTTCGTTTGCCTTTGGCGACGATCTCGAGCTTGCCATCACTCCGGCGGACGTAGAGCGGGTAGAAGCGGGCCATTGCTGTCAGTCACGCTATGAGAAGAATCAAAGACCCTTTTCGGCCTTTGTAGTAGCCCCCATCGAAATCGTGCGCATTTGTGGGAGTGTACTTCTCCGATTTCATCGTCATCAAGCGGGCAGCTTCTGGTGAGGTTGCACAAATAGAGTTCAGAGGCGCATGATCGGCGCCGGGATGCTGGCTAGCGCGTCCCAGTCGCGTCGACCCCAGAATAGCGAAGCCGTGAAAGATTGATTGACCTCCCTACTCCATCGCTAACACCAGCATTGGCACATGTACAGCGTTGGAGTAATGATCGCAGTGTTTGTCTAGTATATCAAGTTGAGATCTCCCATTGTCTATCCGTTTGCTGCAATAACCCCCCGTGCATATCAGCTGGCAAGAGCAATCCACATCTGACATCGCCCCGCCAACGAAAAGATTCAACCCGGAGTGAATGGAAAACTGAATAGAACGGCAGGAGCGGCAAGAGCCGACGTCAGAGGCGAGCAGCAGCCTAAAACTTCACCTGGCCGTGAACTTTTCACAATGGACTTCGACGACATCGACGACTTGGCCACTTCGCCAACTCCGCCGAAACGACGCAAGGTGGTCGGAGTTCTAGTACCACGACCCAGCATGGCGGATCTACTCGCCTCTTGGGGCGCTGTCAAATCTCCCACCTCAGCAACAAAGATGCGACGCGAGTCTGCCCACATGCAAGCCGACACTGGCCATCCCCTCAGAGCTGGAAAGAAGCCGATCAGCTACGTCGAGTCACCACCAACAACTCCTGGCACAGACGGCAGTAGCAACTTCTCATATGAAGACGCCATGGAGCAGATCGAGACCCCCGGCGGAGACCAAGACGAGATCAGTGAGGATGAGCTGAACGACGACGTGATACACGCTGTCCCTCGTGGTACTGCTGCCAAGTATGTTCAACCCTCGAGTCATACTCATCCTCGCCGCTCACTGACGCCTTACAGACTCGCCGCTCATTCACCCCATCCTCAACGCAGCCGAGATCTGCCGGCCCGGAGCACGAGAGCGAATGTCAGCTATGCTCGCCCAGTACTGGTCAAGAGAGGGCCCGCCAAGGGCAAAAAGAAGTCTAAGAGACTTCTTAAGTCGAACATGGGGATGCCGCCTCCCAAAGCCGAGACTGCACGTACCAAGGTTCGCGCCGACATTGAGGCGCACACGAAGCCAAAGAGGCACGCCTTTCTCTATGCGCATGGTCATTACTTTGAGCCTTTGCTGCCCTCTAATAACTACATCTCCAAACTACGCATTGCGGCTGCGGACGAACCCAAGCATGTCCCTCACAAGGCTCTAGAACAGCAGCCTGCGGGTGTGACGGCCACCATGAAGCCATATCAGCTTGAGGGCCTCTCCTTCCTGGTATACATGCACAACAACGGTATGTCATCTATTCTTGGCGATGAGATGGGACTCGGCAAAACGCTGCAGACGTTGGCACTGTTCCAGCACCTCACCGAAACAGACCCTTCCACTGGTGAGGTGCGGCCGTTCCTCGTGGTCTGCCCACTGAGCGTCCTCTCGTCTTGGATGTCAGAGACTCGCAAGTGGACCCCGCAGCTGAACGTCGCCCGCTTCCATGGCCCCAAGGCAGAACGTGAACGGTTCAAGAAGGACTGCATGGAGCAGAAGGCCCGCTTCGAGAGTGGCCGTGGCACAAATGAGGATCGTCTCGATGTCGTCGTTACCACATACGAGTCATTTCTTGGTGAAGCATCTTGGTTCAAGCGCTCATTTGTCTGGCGCTACTGCGTTCTGGACGAGGGCCACAAGATCAAGAACGACAAGTCGGATATCTCTACCGCTCTGCAGGGACTCAGCGCCGAGTACCGCCTCTTGTTGACTGGCACGCCGCTTCAGAACAATCTCAAAGAGATGTGGGCGCTGCTGCATTGGTTATTCCCTGAGGTCTTCCCTACCGATACGGCAGACGTCTTTCACAAATCATTTGATCTGACAAAAGGCACGGTTTCTACCTCCTTCATGGATGACGCACGACGCCTGCTAGAATTGATTATGCTTCGCCGCATGAAGTCTAGTCCTGGCGTGAATCTTGGGCTCCCTCCCAAGGAAGAGGTGCTTCTATTCGTCCCGCTGACTCCAATGCAACGGTTCTGGTATACACGACTCCTTACTCGTGCAGATCAAGGTACTCTCGATGACCTCTTCGGCGGTGCGATCGACAAGGAGGCACAGATGATCAAGGACGAAGCCAACGATGCACAGATGGCCATTCTTGAGAAGGCTGAGGCAGCCGTCGACAAGGCTGGAGACGTCGACACGACAGACGTCTGGGCCGAGAGCCGTGCGATCATGGAGGAAGCTCTCCGCCAGGAAGAGGAGGTTCAAGAAGGAGCACAGAAGAATGGCGCTTGGAAGAAGCTGATGAATCTCATGATGCAGCTTCGCAAAGTCTGCAACCACCCATATCTTTTGCCCAACGCCGCTCCCGAGACTTACGACATTGGCGAGCACGTCATGAGGGCATCGGGCAAATTCATCGTTCTCGACAAGATCCTGGACGAACTCGTGCTCAAGCAGAAGAAGAAAGTACTCATCTTTTCTGGTTTCACCAAGACGATGAACCTCGTCGGCGAATTGCTCCTGCTGAAGGGTGCAGGCAACCACACTCCCCCATTCCGGTACGCCAGGCTGGATGGCAGCACCAATCGCGCAAAGCGCAACCTGGCCATCCGCATGTTCAACGATCCTAAGAGCGACTACAAGGTGATGCTGCTTTCCACCAGAGCTGGCGGACTCGGGATCAACTTGACTTCTGCAACGGACGTCATCTTTATGGATGAGGACTGGAACCCTCAGATGACGCTACAGGCTGAAGCGCGTGCACATCGCATTGGCCAGACGCAGAAAGTCACCATCTATAAGCTTTGCACTCAAGGCACCGTGGAAGAGCAGATGATGGGCCGTATTCGCAAGAAGCTATACCTTTCTGCCAAGATCACAGAGAGCATGCGGAACATTCATTCGAGTAGTTCGTCGGACAAGAAGCGAAAGCGACCGACAAATGGCAGCGTTACAGACGACGAGGCTCCCCATCTCGACACTGCTTCGTTGCAGTCTCTCATTCGACGTGGAGCTCAAACTTTGACGAGGCCACAGATTGATGTCACTGAGATGCTGAGCTGGGATTGGAAGACTACGCTCGAGAAATGCAAAGACCGGCCTATCGATGCGAACGTCAATGATCAGAGCGGACATGATGTCGATGAGGAGACATGGCTCAACTCGATGGAGAGAGTTGAGACTGCCGTCTTCGAGGGCAAGAAACACATGAAAGAGCTGGAGAAGCGCGCCGATGAGACCACTGAACTTAATCGTGGTGACAGGCGTTTGGGCAAGAATACCACTGTCGAGATCGACGGCTTCATGATTTCAAAGGAGAGCATGAACTGCGGTGACTGGGAGGCTGTGCCCACTTTCGCTGGCAAAGATCCTCGCCTTGCTGAGCCGAAGAGAGAGAAGAAGGCCGCCATCAACCATCAGGATTTCTGTCAGGTCTGCTGGGACGGCGGCGAGATTGTGCTCTGCGTCGGCTGTCCTCGCTCGTACCATCGCAAGTGCCTTACCAAGGATCAGAAGGTGAAGTCGATGGGCATGACATTCTACTGTGCGCAGCATGAATGCCGCGACTGCGGTTCAAAGACCAGCGAAGCAGGCGGCCTGATCTATCGCTGCCGCTGGTGCGAGAATGGCTTCTGCGAGGACTGCCTCGACTGGGACAACACGAACCTCCTTGGTGACACGCTGCCAGAGTTCGAAATGCTGGGCTTCGGTACCATCTCCCAAGCTCACTACATCGACTGCCACCACTGCGTCGAGCACTGGACGGAGGACCGCGATGCTCAAAAGCAAATGGTCAAAGAGAAGGCCCGCTACGAGCGCGAGTACGAGAAGTACTTCGCCAGCTTCGACGACACCATGGGCAGCGCGAATCTCACGCCCGACACCATTTCTGAAGTCGCCACGCCTGTCGCGGAGGTATCGGCACCGGTTCATGGCCATCCCAAGCCGCGTTCATCGGCCAAGAAGGCCAAGGTGTATGTTTCCGGTGTCTTGTGAACGGTGTCCGCCACGATGCTGAGGTTGATCTCCACCTACACTTGCCGCGGAAATTGAGGCCATGGCAGGGGTGGTGATGCTTGTTTCTCTTGACTTCTTGATCACTTTGCAGATCAGATCTTGAGATCTCATGATTACGCTTTGCACGACTTTCAGGGGTTATGCAGCTGCAGGGATGCACACTTTCTAGCAGTTGACAGTGGAATCAAAGGAGATGAACAGCTTCGTCATTGAACGCTTTGCTGTATCATCATTTGCATCCTCATCGTCTCACTCGTTGGTCACTACAGAACGCGTTTCTAAGGCTACTAACGCCTTGAGACAGTAACAAAGAAGAGAGGGAGCGCGCATTTCAAGAATCGAAGGCTGAAGAGAAGTGCAGCTATCAGACATTAACTGGTCATTCAATTGCCGACCGATACAGGTCGTCGTGATCTGTCTCGAAGAGAGCATCGTGCTGTATCCCATTTCCAAGAACACCAAATCATTCTCCAAAATGCGGGTATCCAAATGCAATATGCAACCCACAAACCCCTATCCAACCCGTTCCTCTGTCGGTATAGGTATCTACAACCCCGAATCATCCATATGATAAGGCCGATCACTGCGATTCCACCACTCCTTCCAAGAATCACACGTCTTCTGATAATCTCCAAGGTTGCCCAACTTGCCCAGAATCTCATCCTTGCGCTCCAGGAACTGCATGCTCAGGCCTTGTCCCACGTGCCAGGGGATGTGGCAGTGCATTAGCCAGAGGCCGGGGTTGTCGGCGGGGAATCTGAAAGGAAAGGAGGGTTAGCGAATATTCTCGTGGAGGGAGGTAGAGGAGGGTTCTGAGACGTACCCCATGATCAAGTATCCACCTGCCGGCAACGTCGCCGTGTCACGACGAGGCGGATTCGAAAATTTCAGATTCGCTTGATTTCCATCCCAGACGCCTGGGCCGGAGCCCAGAACGTAGAAGTCGTGTCCGTGTAAATGGATCGGATGGGGGAGATTCACGGGATCGCCCTGCACCGTTTGAATGACCCAGAACGTCCACGTGTCGACTTGAGAGATCTCAAAGACGTTGTGTTTCGTTTCGAACGTATAGTTGCCGTCGATGACGTGCTGGAGGGTGGGCTTCTCCCAGTTGACGCGGATGTCGGAGCCGTTGATGAGCCATTGGATCAGGGCGCCGCCTTCGGCTGTGCGGGAGACGTTGAAGTCCATGGTGAAAGATTTCATGGCCGAGGAGAATTGGTCTTGTGGAACGAGGTTCGTGACGTAGGGGGTGACGGATTCGTCGTAGCAGGCGGTGGGTTTGGTCGTGGTGAGGGAGGTCGTTGGATCTGCTACGGGCGCGCCCTCGTAGCGGATGATGGAGAGGATTTTGCCAGACATGAGGTTGCGGCCGCAGGCGGTGCCGATGTCTGCGCGCAGCCAGTAGTTGGCTACTGGCTGGTTGGCGTTGATGATGATATCGTAGCGTTGACCTATGCCGATGGAGACGGAGGAGGCGGTGAAGGGTTTGATGGGGACGAAGTCGGAGGTGATGACGGTGAAGTTGTGGTTGTCGATGGAGACGTGGAAGAGGTTGTCAATGCCTGTGTTGATGAGCCTCAACCGATGCTTCTTGCCCTTCTTGACTGTCGTGACATGGTAAGCACCCTTGCCGTCGTCCCGTTTCATCGTGCCGTTGATGAGGCCTGTGTCTGCTCGTGGGGGCCCGGTCGTGCTGTGAAGGGCGCGGACGTTCATGGCGAACGCGGTTTCGTAGAACCAATCTGTGAAGGTCATTGTGCCGAGGTCGGTGTCGTAGTTTGCTGTTGCTGGGCCATTGATGACGATGCCGCCAACAATGCCGTCGCCGTACTGGGCAGAGTAGTGGCTGTGGTACCAAGATGTGCCGAATTGAGTGCAGCGAATGACATATTGTTTCGTTGTCCCGGGGGCAATGGGGCATTCAGTCACACCGTTGACACCATCGTGCTGGCAGGAGTTCAGCTGACGAAGACCGTGCCAGTGAATTGAGGTGCCGTTGTGCTGAAGAGAGTTCTTGACGTTAACGACGAGAGTGTCGCCCCAGTCGGCGTAGATCGTTGGGCCGGCTGAGCATCTTGTCAGTGGTATTCATCACGAAAGAGGCCGACATTGCATACGATACTGGCCATTGATGGCCATGACCAGTCGTTGAAATCCATCAGGGGCCATGTGTGTAGTATTTGTGATCTCGAGATCGTATGTGACCGTCTTTCCAGCCGGAGGAAGCTTCCTGTCGAAGTCTGTCGCGATCGAGAAGCCAGACTTCCAACAGGCTCGTGTATTAGGGCCATTGGTACATCCTTGATCTGCTGCCTGTCGAACTGCTAGAAGGTGGTCTTCGTGTGCTCGGTCTGGTTCTAGCTCCCACCCAGGAGCGCTGTCGTCGTAGGTGAGCTCGAGAGCGTCGTTCGGAATTGCTGTCGAAGTTGAGGGAGTGATGAGTCTAGCAGCTTGGGCCAGAATAGCGAATGTGGAGAGCCTCATGGTGGGCGAAATGATTGAGATCTCTCAAAAGCAAAAGAATGCAACAATTGGGAAAATGGAGCTGACTGATCTGCCTACCTGTATCGCTGCGTAGAACAGTCAGTCTTATATGAGGTGCATCTCCTGTTCTGGGCAGGAGACACCGTCAATACCAAGCCGCTTGACATGTCCTTCACGGCCTCACACAAGCCTTTCGGTCAGGCAAGGAGTCCAGACTCTTAGCATTGTCGTGCACGTCTTTCCCTGCTGACAGCGTGCGCGAGACAAGAAGACAGGCGCGACTTGGCGAACGTGCAGCTTCACGATCGAAGAAACCCGAGCCAGACGAGAACTCGGTGCTTGGTGTACTTGGCCGTTCCAGAAATGCACACTTCCAAGCAATGCTTGGGAGGAGGTGAGTCTTTAAACAGACACAGCCTTAGTGAAAGCGCCCCTTGGCTAAAGATTTAGAGTTAGTGAGGAGTTCCGGTTCTGGGCAAGTCTTGGAAAAATCACGGACCTCGTAAATAGGAGAAATCCAATAGCGGCTCGGTCGGATTCTTAGCCATGTGGCTTATAGGCTTGTGGCTATGGAGAGTAATGGTTTTGTCATCGATATTCGGGTTTGATAGACCTGATATCCTGGCGAACATCGGGTGCACAAACCACAATCGCGTGGCAACCCTGTCATGTTTAACAAGATCGGGTTACGGCGTATGCGCGCTGACCATGCGGTGAAGCAGATTTCAGTGCCACAACAGGAGAGAAAGTGATCCAACGTGGCGACCTGCTTGACTGCTGTAAGGGGTAAGTTGGAAGTCTTTCACTAGTCACCTTTTTCTCTCGCGATTGTTGCAGACCAGCCGAGCTTGCGATTCCGTGAGTAATGCCATCGTCTGCGTCTGAGCTCCATAGACCGCCCGATGCACCGTCATGGCTAGGCGTCGATGTGGTACACAGCATGGTAGTGTCGGAGAAGGAAGGAAAGTGGTCTTTCGGCGGCTGAATCAAACTTCAACCCGGCAGCCGCCTCACGTGGCCACCAATTTTAGGAACGGCTCTTGGCATGCAAAAACGCCGCTCGGGTGCAGGAGATCAAGACTGCATCATGAACTACAGCTTATAGCAGAGGAAACCTCGACGGGATGAAGTGGCACAACATGCCGCGCATCAGTCGGTCTGACTGCAGCTTCCCTTGACTCTG
Organism: Zasmidium angulare; assembly: GCA_002786045.1. Taxonomy (NCBI): domain Eukaryota; kingdom Fungi; phylum Ascomycota; class Dothideomycetes; order Mycosphaerellales; family Mycosphaerellaceae; genus Zasmidium; species Zasmidium angulare. The sequence continues at coordinate 29,693 of NHNX01000024.1, forward strand.
CAGCTACCAATATGCGCCGAGTCGGAGAATTCTTCCAGTGGCTTGTGGTGGCACTCCAGGAGCGAAAGGAGTGCTCGCATCTCTCATCCAGGGCATCTTAGGGCTACGACTGACTGACCATGTCATCGCAGCCTGACTTTTTGGCAGGCCCGTGACATGGGTTCCCTACTGCTTCTCGACCGCGTGCTGCTCGCGTGCTCGAACGGCGAGCATTCAACGCCGTTGAACCGCAGCAGCGAACAGACCTTCTCGCAAGAACGAGCCGAGAGTCCAGTTCCACATCTGACCGTCATGCTTTCAACAGTCAAATTTCCACTGTCTCTGAGTCGTTGAGGCTCAGACTCGTCCTGAGCACCGGCGAGGTAAACTTCTTCCTCGACGCATCGACTGCCTTCTCGAAGTGTCTCACTCCAGACGTTGCCAACGCATGCATTCTCGCGCTGGTCTTGGCTCGTCAAAGTTCGCGAGGAGCGACGTCAGGTGAGAGTCTCGGTCCCGAAGTGCGTAGTGGTTCTTCCATTACTCTTGTGTCAGGTCGAGTGTTGCATTGCGGTGACAAGAGCCAAGATCAGCAATTACTCAACGCAGTATTGCTTGCGGAGGATGCGAAAATGCAGGGTGGTGTTACGGGATGTGGGTTGCAGGATGCTGAGTTGCGAGAAGCGGAGTAGAACGAGCGAGAGCAAGAGTTTCAATCGCTCCATCATGTTGGTCATGCCAGAGGCTTTTGCCCGAGGGTTGAGTGATCATATCCTCGTTCCATACCGGACGAGAGGTCCCAAGTATGAAGTTGGCCGCGAGCGACTATGACAAAGGATAGGCAAAAATTTCATCGTTCAGACTTCGCCTACGGTCTCGCCTTTGGAACACTCTCTTGCCACGGAGACTATCGGCTTAAGCATATCTATCAAGATCTCCACCCACGTTCCTTGTTCGCCCCAGCATGAACCACGCTACAACTCCAGACCTTATCTTTCGTACCCCAAACCCAAAGGAAACATCTCAACGAGGTCAGAAGTCACACGTGCATAGCACCAGATCTTCTAGTGAAGCTTGAAGTGGCGACATCAATGCTACCTTCCTAATACGTTAGTTCCAACTTCAGCCTTCCTGGCCCCGAAGCTGAGGACACCATAGCCGTGATTTGTCGCGCTCGTTCCCCTTACCACGTCCGGAAGGTCGTAACACTTTTCAGCCGCCGCTAGCTTCAAAGTTTGAGATTGTTAAGCAAATAGCTGTGTTGCAGATTGAACTAGCAGCAAGGGTCGATTTACTATCTTAACACTAATGTCAAGCTCCTGCAGCATCGGACTGACCGCCGCCAATCGCTTTGTCCCAGAACTCCACCGGTGTTTCTGGCACGCGAGGTAGTATCACATCCTCAGGACGAGGCTGGAACGCTCGCCACCGTCGAACTTCTTCCTCATGGGGTAGACCCGCATCGATGTGGTGAGTTGCGTGCCAATCGACCACCTGCTCGAAATCACGACATTGGCCATTGGCCTGGAAATCCGCAATCGGGAGCGTCCGATTCTCCATCCAGTGGTACGTCGTCACAGACGTATCAGCGACGCATGTTACGGTCTCCAAGAGGTAGTGTAGACAGTGATCGAGATGCGTGAAGTATCGCGAACGTTCGTCGTCGGGCGGCAGGCGTCCCCAGCCCTTGCCTTGCCGGAAGTAGTGGTCGTAGTAGACTGCTTCGCGAAGTTTGTTGAGGCAATGGGTCTGATGCAGGACTGTGATCAGGCCTAGATGGGCGTCATCGCCAAAGCCCCAATCTGGTGGAATGCGAACTGTCGTCGAAGGGTCTTTGCCCAGGGATTGCACCTGTGCGGAGGTGAGGGCGATGTTGTGGACATTCGATATGCGTTTCCATTCCTCGTCGACGGCGGCGGATGGTGGTTGGCGGTAGAGTGGTGCTGGGTGTTCAGGCCAGTCGGTAATGGGTAATGTGTGAAGCCGTATTTCAGGATTGAGGCCAGCAAGTGCAGGTTGAGAGGCTTGAGAAATGTTAGTGAAGCTTCGTGCTGGCGAGCTGAGCATTGCTACGCACTCTTGAGGTGAGGCCAGTCGTCGTTGCTCGTATGTCGTTTTTGGTATACTAGCTGGATTGCGAGGAATAGAGCAATCACATATCCCAAGCTAGTCCAAAAGGACGAGACCCACGAGCTGCGTCGCAAAAAGGCTGGTCTCTGCCCATCAGGCGTTTCGCTGGAGTCAACATCGTCTCCTTGCTTCTCCTGATCGTCGTTGAGGGTGTTCTCGGCGGCCCATGGCTCTCTTTGAAACAATCGTTGATACCTCATTGTCGCTGAATGTCGTGGTGCTGTTAGTATAACATCGAGAGAGGTCGATTGGCATGTTGGTGTTCGGAAAAAAGTGGCAATTCTTCTAAACGAGAAGGGAAGGTGACTATTCAAGCCGCCATTCCAGGGTTCGCATATGCAGATCAGCTGGCATTATCTATGCCGTTAGCTCGCACTTGCTGTGGCTATCTGCGAGCTGCGCTTTAGTAGCATTCGACTACAGCAGGACCTTGTGCACCTGGGACGGGTCAGCTATATAGCTGTGCACAGTAGCTGGACTGCGAGTGTTCAATCTTTGTACTCACTGTCGTCCGTGTCCATCTCCAGACTTTCTCGCCTCACATACCTCGACGATGCAATTCCTTACCAAGTTTGGTCTTTTGACCCTGGCAGCGAGCCTCACGAGTGCTGCAGCTCTGCCTGTTGCTGGAGATGATGTTTACCGCTCGACAGATGGTGGGATAATCAAGAAGAGCCCCGGCGACGACGTCTACCGATCGACTGATGGCGGCATCATCAAGAAGAGTCCAGGAGAAGATGTCTATCGTAGCGAAGGAGGCATCATCATCAAGAAGAACCCCGGCGAAGATGTTTACCGTAGCGAAGGTGGCATTATCATTAAGAAGACCCCAGGGGAGGACGTCTACCGAAGTGAAGGTGGCATCATCATCAAGAAGACCCCAGGGGAGGACGTCTACCGCAGTGAGGGTGGTATTATCATCAAGAAGAACCCGGGTGAGGACGTCTACCAAAGCGAAGGCGGTATTATCATCAAGAAGAACCCTGGCGAGGACGTCTACCGCAACGAGGGCGGTATCATCATCAAGAAGACTCCCGGAGACGATGTGTACCGCTCAACCGATGGTGGTATCATCAAGAAGAGCCCAGGTGACGACGTCTACCGCTCCACCGATGGAGGCATCATCTAAGCCGTGGGCGGTCGACCAACGATGTTCATGAGTCAAACCGTCGGCTGAAGGACTGGCACCGAGCAGATCGATGTGTTGGGTGGAGCCTGGGCGTGTCAGCATTCGCTCTTGAAAAGCTATCGAAGATCAGATATGTATAGACTCAACCCCATTGTTCAAGCCACATTCGAATGAAGACGATAGATACTGCTGCTCTCCCTTCTCCGTGTGACGACATGATGATACATGGCTCGTGTGTCCGCAAAGGCCAACCCTCAACGACGCCATGCGGACCTCGTGCTCAACTCGGATCTCGAACACTCGGTACCGAACTGTTGATGACTGCATGTGTTTTGATGCCATGCAGCCTGCTTCCCCTTAAATGTCCACTCGACGTGAGGTGGAAGATGGATGCTGTGCCGCATGCGAGATGCACGTGGCGGCAGGCATGCTGGCAGTCGCAGAATCGCAGTCGCCATAATCCAGGTTATGGCCCTTGGCAAGATCTTGGTAGTCAGCTATCTGGTCGCCGGCGACAACGCTATTGACCGAAGATGGATTGTAGTGCAGATTCGCGAGAGTCAAGAGTCGAGACGAACGCGGCTCCCCTCCCCAGCTCGCCAAGTCGATAGATCGGGACCCACAGTGCCGAACCCGCAGCCACAACCCAAACGTCAACAGAGTTTGATATGACCGTTGTCAGAGGCGCACTTCCCAAATTAGAATTCAACCTCACCTCCACAAACCACGCCAAAGCGTCTTCGGTCTAGACGACAATGGGCGCCGTCTTCTTGTGCAACCGAAACCACGAGGCCGCAACATGGCCAACCCTCGTCCGGACGTTGCGTGTCTTACAGCCTATTCTGCTCAGCGCCCAGCGACCCGCATCCTCGACATGGTCTCTGCTCGAGTAAGCCCCCCTCCTGCACAACGCTTACTGGCTAGATCACGTCCTTTTCACCTATTCCGTCTGCCTATCCAAGACAATATTGCCCAATCCGTGCCAAGGGCTGCATCGTACTGGTCGCTTGGTGCCGAGCTCCATACACGAGGTAGGAAGTGGCCCCTACGATGTAGGCGTTTGGACCCAGGGAACCATCTCTTAAAGTCCTTGAGTGCCGTATACGGTGTTGTTTGCCTTCCATCATCGTTCTCCAGTTGTTCTATTTCGCACACCTGGTTCTTTCCTAGTCTCTGCAGCCCTCGCTCGCTTCTTTCCTAGCTGCAGATATGTTTGTTCGTTCGTATGTCATTGCCGCCGCCGCGGCCTCTCTTTCTTCCGCCGTCGTTGCTCAGGATCCTGTTGGGACTGTGGAGAGTGCCTTGACTGAAGGCGTACAAACAAGAAACGACGATACACCCGAACTCATCTTTCAACGAGACGACGGCGTCTGCTATTCATTCGGCATTGACTTCCAAGATGGCGGCAGCTACTTCATCGACTCGCGATCCAATGCCAGCTTCACCGCTGTCTCTCAATTCGAAGGATGCCAGAACGATACTTCATCGATCCTGCTCGTCAACGATGAAACTGGTGATCAGTACGAATGCAGCAGCGTGCCGACCATGCCTGAAGATACCTCTCAGCTCTCGACCTGTCCGATCGAGAAGAACCAAATGACCACTGGCAACTGGAGCATCCTTGCCATTGGTAACAATGGTGTAGATGGCGATCCATTCGCATGGCAGCGAGACTTCTTCATCTCGGTTGGCATCCCAGAAACGACTACATACACACCGACTGTCACGTACACGCAGACCTCAACTCCTATCACCACTACTACTTGTAAGTCTGATATCCACTAGTCCTGATCATCAAAGCCTTTGACTGACCTTCTCCAGCTACCTCTGTCATCCAAACCACATCCACAGTCCCTAACACGCGGACAATCACGGTCCCCGGCGTGATCAAAACAAAAACAATCACCCCAAGGCCCGTAACGACCACCAGCAAGAAAATGATCACCCGCACCCTCAACCGCTGGACCAAGACTCAAGAAATCATCAAGAAGACCATCACAGCTTCCTGCACAGTACCTTCTCGCCCACACTTCCCCGACCCCAAATGCCACATCGTACCCACCATCATCCCAATCCCCAAGGGTCTCAAGATCAACGCCAAGCGCGCCGACAAACCCATCTCCGTCGAATACGCCCGCAAACGCTTCGAGTCCGCCCGCGCAGCCAAAGCCCGCGCTGAGCGTGAACTCCAAGAACGTGAGATCGCAGTTCGCTCGCCCGATGCTCCCACGATTACGGTCACGGCTTCTACAGCTGTCAACACCACTATGACAGTCTACGCATCGACTTCGACTATCACGGACGTTGCACTCACGACCTCCACGGCGCTTATCACAAACCCGCCGTCAACGGTCAAGCAGGGCGTCCTCACACAGACAATCACTGCGCCCGCGAGCACAAAGACCATCACAAGGATTGGCTACACAGTCTCTTACCGAACAAAGACTATGTCGCTTACTTGGACGCGGACAACGACTGTTATGCCCACGGCCCCGCAGGCGACCGCTTGTAAGCGGAGAGGTGGACATTTCGGGAAGTTGGATTTGTAGAGGAGGATCTCGTAATGTTTGTTATCTAGTGTCTTACATACCGCTTCGCTCAGTGCAAGCGAGAGGGAGGGAAATCTACCTGAAAAGGAGGGAAGGCATACAGTACTGACTGCTGTATTTGGGTGGAATATAGAGAAGGTCAAAGAAACCTGCTTCACGAAAGAGTCATGATTGGACGTTACACAGTTTGTACAGCAGTCTAGCAAATATGGGCATGCTCAAGAAGGGATTCATAAGAGCATTTCTCCAAGCTCCTCTTCCTCTTTCACAGAGGACATCATTGGCTCTTGGCAGTGTTGAGATTGCAGAACGGCTTTACTGTTGCCAATGCCAGGGATGGCTTGCCAAGGAGAGAGAGGACGTTGTCAATGCCTGGAGGAATCGTTGAGTTCGCTCATCGTTCTTCGTTGATATGTCTATCGTAAATCCATGCCCCCAATATTGACTACGTTCATACAGACGCTTCAATACATGCTCGTCAACCTGTCCAACCGCAATCGTTCTCCAAGATAGATGGCTACCAAGACGCCCTCAGGTGACAGGCTACCTCTAGTACACCTGCTGAGGAGTAGCACCTCCATGCGTCATCTTGATCGGAACGATGGTGTGGTGCATCGGAACCGCGAGTGGCGTGGCAGTCACCTTCCGAGATGAGATATCAGCCCACTTCGACGGACTTCCATATCCTTGTGGTGAAGATACGGAAGAAGCAATGTCAGCGGACAAAGGGCCCCTGAGACCATCCTCTTCAGCGCTCACGGAGTCCATGTGAAATGGCATGGTCTGTCCACTTTCTTCCGCTCCGGTCGCGACCGATGGCGGATGGACCCACCATTGTTCCGTCCGCTTGATGCCTTCAGGAGTGGTGTACTCTTGGAAGTCTCCATCTGTGCCTTCGAATGCCCGGGCGCTGAACTGTCTTGGACTCTGCTCTTCTTCGGTCTTTGGCAGCATGCTGGCGACCGCTTCGCTGATGAGCTGCTGAAGTCTTTCTGTCGAGTCTACTGGTGCATCTGCTGCTGCTATTTCCGCCAGGCCACCATCCTCGGTGGGAACAAAGTGTCGTGCAGGCAGTACTTCGATGTCCATGATGGGGAGGATGCGATGGAAGATGTGGTGATTGTGGATTTCTTTGGTGATGGCGTGCTGAATGATCTCGTGGGTGTTTACGATGCGGTTCTCGTGAGTGACGGCAGGCGACCACTTAGTGTCGACGTGCGTGTCCTCCGTGTTGCTGAGGTCGATGACCTCTTGGGGGTTGATGGGAGCCTTCGAGTCCTTGATGACATACTCACGCTCTCGACCAAGCTCGCTGTCGATACCAGAGTCATATAAGTCTTGTCGATTCTGCGTGATGAGTGGGAGTGGTAGCTGTGGCAATGGTTTGTCCAGACTGGATCTTCGAATGGTTCTGCCTTTGTTGCTTGAACTGCGTCTTCGACCAGGTTGAACGTTCTCGTTCTGATCCATGGACCTGCGCAAGTTATGCACGTCAGGCTTGTGATTCAGTTGACCAGGCATATACCGTGAGCCTGGCGAGCCAGTTGACAGGTCAGAGGATCGACTCTTCATGACCTTTAACGGAGCTGGCAGATCGTCAAGTGCGCCAACCAGGGGCGCCTCGTCATGACCAATATTCCAGTCGGCAACGTGCTCAGAGTATGGATCATCGGCCGACTCCATCATAGTGTCGATGTGAACGGCATGTCGAGGAGTACTTCGAGGGGAGCTTCGAGGAGAAGCTCGTCTGTCTTCATGAGACAGCTTCCTGACTTTGCGCCTGAGAACTGGTTGTTCCGAAACGCTGTCGATTCGTGGTCGAGAGTCCTTTGCATCGTTCAAGACCAGATAGGCCAGATCGCTTGCTAGGTCTGTCTGATGTGCGATCTGGGGCAGACTGTGCTCCTCAAGATCGTTTCTGGTTGCAGGGATCTGATCGTCTCCATCCTCATGGGCATCGTATGAAGGACCTCGTTTCAGTGGTTTCCTGGTTCTCGATATCGAGCGGCCTGTTGAAGATTGATTAGTCGGAATTTCAAGTCAATGTGATCGCTCTTCTCATACTCGTATTCTGCACGAACTCTCGTAACGAGCGCAGGGAACTCTTGCGACGAACATGTCTGTGTTCCTGGACTTCGCTCGTCGGAGGTGGCCCATGTGTGGCAGGCTCGCTCGTGGGATTGCTCACATCTCTTCGATTGAACAACCTTCCCAACCTCTGCCTGGGGGTTGCAGCTGACATTGAACTGTCGGCTCAGGAAGGACTTGAGGGTTGGAGTGAAGTGGCTGTGCTATGGTGAAAGGACTCGCCGACTAAGGTACATACCCAGATGTTGGACTGAGTTCTGGGCCTAGGTCGTAACAGGGAAACGCCTTCAGCGGTTTCACTACTGCGTCCACACGTCATGTCATGGTCATGCAGAAGGATCATGTCGCGGGGCAGGCTCTTTCATCCTTCCGTCCCACGACAACCACTCTTGCCACGACTGACGGGGCTGATACAGTTGGCGAAGTCCTCAGCGATAGCGTAGCCAATCGACGGAACTGGCTTGACTGGGCCATTCGCCTAAGAGAAATCGTTCTGATGCCACAGCAAATCGATGCTCATGTAGCCAAGCCAGATAGCGAGGATGACGTGGTGGCTCTGATGGACAGAGAGTTTTCAGTGGCGTTCGGGAAGCCGTTGCCGCCGCCCGAGGGCACTGCGATGACCGCGACATCATCTTGTCCACCTCCATCTCTGATCACGAGTGCACCAGCCACAGTCGATCAGCAATGCAGACACGGCACGGCAGAATCGTTGGTATCGATGAACGCGCACGTATCCCCGATGCCTTGAGCGTTGAGACGACGTCACCCGTTGAGGACAGAGTCCTTTACTCGAGCTGTCGCTATGGTTGTGAACGACGTTTCAATCCAAGGATGAAGTGGTAACTATTTGCAAAGTCGAGACCGATGTGAAGTGAGCGACTATCGCGGTCGATACAAGCCTCTCATCCTGGTCTAAAGATACCAGCCTGAATCACGATCCCTGATCATCGCGCACGGCCCCCACTCAAAATGAACCTCATCGTGCATCGGTCCAGCAACATCACCTATCGATGACTCTGCTAAGATATGAGAGTAGCGCCGAACAGGGTCCGGCCGCCAGTCGCTGCCGTGGCTCTCGAAGACCTACAACAGCTTGGCCAAGTGGCTGAGCATCGGGACCATGTCAATAGAGAGGTGAGGTTGACAATGCCCAACGTTTGGAACCTTGACCGACATCATCTTACAGCCGGCAACCTGGTTTTGCTGTGTTGGTCGATCAGGGCTCGTCGGCAACTGCAGGCGGACACGTGGGTGAGTGGCAATGTTCGACACGCATCCACTCACATGAGGCTGCAGTATCTCTCACTGCGCGGACGTTCTTCCACAGCTGCAAAGGCTATTCGATACCGCTGCTCGCCGCTGTAATTTCAGGATCGTCGTCGTCGTATCCACCCGAAGACCGAGGACGCGAGACGGCAGCGTCTCTGTGGCTAGTGCCTTCCAGATGCCTGCTGTGGTTGAGCTATGCAGTCGCAACTGCTTGGTGTTGCTACTGCCGTCCGGGCGCATAGGACGCATGGCAGGGCAAGGTAGGCATGACGTTGGCGACAGCGACGTCTAACGGCAAGTACATACATAACACCCATCAGCTTCCTTCGCGACGCATTTGTTTTCTCCCATCATCAACCTGTTCACTCATACACCTCGTCATTACCGCTTGCCCATCCATCACTACCGAGCACATCTCATTTCTGAATCAGTACCTTGACCTATCCAACAACAACCTACACGACAATGTCCGCCGAGAAGTCACCAATGGAGCAGGCCAAGCAAGTAGTTAAGGACTTCATGGCCAAGGCCGGCCACCACGACACCACGGTCCACGAAAGAGTGGCTCCCGCCGTCACTCATGAGACCATCACCAAGACCGAGCACGAAGAGCTCACCACCGCCATTGGTATGTCTCATGTTTTGCTCTTGTGAAGGCAGTCGGCTGACTCCACCAGACAAGGAGATCCACCAGGATCACTACCACACTTCCGTCCAGCCCATCAACGACGAATCGATCCTTGATGAGCAGCACCACTTCAATCTCGTCGCCATCGAACACCGCAGCTTTGAGCACGATGACGAGAACGAGGTCAAGAGACGCCTGGCTGAGGAAGCTGCCAAGTTCAAAGATGAGCTGGTCCATGTGGAAGGCAAGCATACCAATGCCGTCTTGCCAATCATTGCTGGCGAGCACATCCACCACCATGTGCATGAGACGATCCAGGTATGTCGCTTGAGTTGATGGCTTGTCCCACATCCACTGACACATTCTAGCCAATTGTCCACAAGCAAACCATCGAACCGCACATCATCCACACGACAGTACCCATCCATGAGGTGCACCACAACGCGGCTCAGCACCACGCTACCTCGGCACTTCCAGCCGTCTCGATGGCCGACTTCAAGAAGCAAGGCGGTGTCCTGACCGGACGTGAAGAGAGATATGACGGTTTCGAAGGAGAGCCTCGCTCGGTCGGTAAGGCGCTGGGAGGCAACACCTCCAGGCCTACTTCCAGCCAGACAGGCAGCAGCATCGAGTGAGTCTTCGTCGTCATCCTTTATTCCTTTCCACGCATCTGACCTCTCGTAGTCGACCAGGCTCGCCCACCGCAGCTTCAACCGCAGCCGCTAAGACTGCCGCGACCGGTGCTGCTCCTGCCCGAACAGGCTCAGCTAAGCCCTCCCTGCTCGACCGGATCAACCCCCTGAAGGACGCGGATGGTGACGGCAAGCGGGGCATCATGTCCTAGGAGACTCGTGAACAATCCGGCCAGTCTCGCGCCGCCACTCAGGGTGCCGGCTCGACCACAGCAGCTGGCTCCTCTTCGACTGCTCCTCAACCACCCCGGACCGCTCCACTTGCACCCCCTCTCCCAACCATCAACACTGCTCACGCCTTGGCTCCAATCCCGCACCGTGCCCCAACAGGCATGACGGCTCCACCAACGTACCTCACCTCCAGAACGTATCAGCAGAGACACCCGGCTGGCACGACAGGAGCTCGACCAGCACCAACGTTGACTCCTCACCCGCAGCCAACTCGTCACGATGACGAGGATGACGATTCTTGAGTTTCCTTTGTCGAGATTTGATTGCGTTCAGCGAATGGAGTCTGAGCACTGCATATTTTGATCGCGGAGAGGCATGACGGGTTTCATTGTGTGTATCGTTAGCGATGTTGTTGTCTATACCCCTGAGAGGATTGATTATATCCTAAAGATATCGTTGTTGGATCGTCTTCTCGCTTCATGTTTATCTGCTTGTCCCTAGATGGTGTTGATGTCTGTCAATGACCCAGAGGATACCATTGACATGGATATCGTCGAAATGCGGTACCTGCAACAAATTCAAGGTTCCGAACGCTTGTGATACAGCGATCTGCTGCAACCTGTTTACTGCCTTAGTGGCGAGAGAGTACACGCCGAAGCCGGCTGAAGCTACTTGCCTCAAATCGCCGAGTGGTCACATTCTGGATGCATAAGACAACATCGTATTTTTTGCCTGATCTAGATGCCATGCTCTATGAGCAGCATTTAGGCGGCGCGCCGGGCGGCCTCCAAGATACGCAGCTGCATGTACTAACGAGCTCAGCTCCCTGCTGTGGAACAGTGTGATCTTCGAAGGCGGCCTTCAGCCGCTCGAGGTATTCTGGGGGCTTGGAACCAGGCTTTCGCGATAACACCAGAAACACTTCGTACAGAATCTGTCGGGGCGCGCCAAAAGAGACAGAATGCGCCTCATCAACATCAACACCCTCGACCTGGAGTTCCACCCGGATAATGAGATCCCACCGTACATCACGCTCTCCCACCGCTGGATGCGGGATGAAGATGAAGTCACATTCGACGAGTATCCTTACCAACAGAACGAATACGTTCAGAACAGACCAGTCAAGAAGGGTTTCTACAAAATCGCAAACCTTTGTCGGTTTGTCCGAAGAATGCGGTTCAGATTCCGGGATGACAAAAAACCAGCCATAGAGCATGTGTGGGTGGACACATGTTGCATTGACAAGCGGAGTTCGAGTGAACTGAGCGAGAGCATCAACTCTATGGCGCGCTGGTATCGCGATGCGGCGTTGTGCGTGGCGTTCTTGTCCGATGTACGCAAGGGAGGCCCGGATGGGTCGATATGGCGAAGCGAATGGTTCACTCGCGGGTGGTGTTTACAGGAGCTGCTCTTTCCGCCAGAGATATACTTTTGCGACGAAGACTGGGACGTGCTGGGCAGAAAGAACGAGAAGGGGTTCTGCGGGTCGTTGAGTGAGCGGACGGGGATTGAAGTGGATTGTTTGGAGGATCGGAACAAGATGTTGGGGCAGTGCGTGGCGAAGAAGATGAGCTGGGCGAGTCGACGAGTGACGAAGAGAATGGAGGACATGGCCTATTGCTTGCTTGGACTGTTTGACATTCACATGGCGCTGTTGTATGGCGAGGGGATGAATGCTTTTACGAGGTTGCAGGAGGAGATTGTGCGGCAGACGAATGACGAGTCGGTCTTTGCGTGGACGTTGCCGGAGGACCACGGGGAAGAATGGCCAGCGACGCATGAGCATAACAGCCATCTGATTCGGTGTCCATCAGTTTTGGCGCCGCATCCGAGGTATTTCGAGAAGTGTCGCCTTGTGCATTGGGCGCCGAACGCTTGGCCGCGACTCCCATACCGAATGACGAACAAGGGTCTTGAGTTTGCGAGCAAAGCGTACGAGTTCGAAAACGCAAAGCTGCATTGGAAAAAAGTCGTAATAATCGAGTTGAATTGCGGCAACGAGTATCCCAGTGATGGAGCGATCGAGAACAGGAGTTGCTTGATGGTCTTGGCCAATATGTCTGAATCCATATATCAAAGAATGTTGGTCGATCCAAAAATGACATCGAAAGGCTTCAAGGGATGGGAAGGAGATGGCCTTATATGGCATTTGGCCCACAGAAGTATTGCCGATGGAACCGCGTTCAGCGCCGTCGGACAGAAAGTATATTACATCCGGGCCCTGGGTTCCGTCCGGGTACATCAGAGTTACGGCTTATTCAATCGGCGTTCCACGACTCTGTCGAAGGTCCTCGCAGGTACCGCAGGCTCGTCGAGGATGGACGAGCAGTCCGAACGAAAAGCACGCGGAAGGGCTTCATCCCCTTCTTCGCGGCCTGGTGAGAGCACGGAAGAGCAGCTACGGAAAGACCTCAAAGGAGAAAGCAGCACCAAGACTTTTTCTCTGCTGCCACCACGCCAATAGCGCTTGCAGTTCCGCCAGCAGGTCTGAAAGAAGCCGAATGGTGTTGTCTTCGCTGTCATCCGATTGAACATTGGCCGAAGAAAACATTCTTCGCACTCTCCGCACACGAGGGGCCGACCGCGATCGAAGGTCATAGGACTTGAGTCGGGTCACAGTTAAGAGGGGCCTTATCTCAGCAGTTAGCCACTCTGTCACAACGTCAACATTCCACAAACTCACGCACTTACTCACAATGGCCGTCTTCACCTTTCCGTGGCCCTCTCCTTCCTCTAATTCCCAAAGTTCCATCTCATGCATTCGAACCCCGCTCTGATCCGCAGTTCATCGTCCCACCTTCAATCGCACTCATCGTCCCCTCCAGGCCAAAAACGTCCACCTCACCCCTCCTTAATCTCCTGCTGCAACACAATACTATAAACACTCGCCTTCAACAACGTAAACACCGTACTAGTCTTCCTCTCCAATCCCCTCAGCGCATCCAGAATTTCCGCCGAGGGTCGACTGGCTAGATCATTCAGCACGCCCGCCAGCTAGAAACACCAGATACATCAGCAAACCTATCACTTCTCTCTGTGGCTAGACTGGCAGAGTTTGGGAGTTTGGGGCTGGGACATACATCATCCAAATTCCCCACCAGCCTCGCATACTCATCGAGGACTTCACGTTCTAGAGGTGAGAGGGCGTCTTCGGGGTTGTTGTGGTGGTTGCTGTTTGTGTCGCGGGAGTTGTTGTTGTTGTCGGTGGGGTGGGAAATTGGCAGGTCTGGGTCGAATTGGATGTCGTCGTCGTCCATGATTCTTGATATCGTAGAGTTTGACGTCACGCAGTCGTAGTAGCAGTGAAGCTCAAGAAGTTCGTCAATGGAAGTTCGCAATCGTGATATCTTGCAACTTCAATCAAAACGACGACGCGTGAAGTCGCGCCTGCCCCTCAAAGACCGGGCTTGGCATCGACCGCTTTATTCCCGGAGGATGGTCTTTCACGTGAAACAGGACAGGACGCTCTAGCACGAGGAAAACAGAAAATTGGAAATAGAAGAATGCTCAAATCTCATGTCGTGATCAGTCATGCCATAGTCGCAAATTTCAGAGAGAGACAATGCATCCATCCATCTCGTCGCCGCAAGTCATCATCAGGACAATTGCAGAGGCGCCTGAAAGGTAACCCGCCGTCCAGGCCGTCCTTCACGTCCATCCCAAAAGCAGACCCTTGAACTCCCTCAAAATGAACGCCCGAGTCGCTGTGCACTATTTACAAGTTTCTTTTCGTCGTCGTGACCCTCGCGAAGAGGGGCACCAAAAGTTGAACCACCGTGGTAGCTCATCCACAATCATTCATTTCCACTCCATGTCTCTGATGTCCTTCTTCTTATTGTTGCAGGACTCCTCACCTGCAGTCGCGTATCTCTGAACGAATGCCTCTCTCACGATTGCTGCTGGTGGCAGTGAAGGCGAGCGTCGTAGCTACCGATGGCCATTCGTCTCTTCGGCCGCAGCACCATGCTCATCACCTTCGTGATGTAAAGTGACGCTGTTGAACTCTTCAAACGGATCCGCGATCTCGCCTCCTGGGGTCTCCAGACCTGAGTCGAGAGGTACGCCTTTCATCTTGCTTGCAGATACACCAAAGCCTTTGTTGAGTCCTCCCGGTGCATTATTGCCCATGTCCACGCTGTGACTTTCCTTCACGTTGCGAAAGTTGACCGTGTCGATGCCTCGGCCTTGGTTAGGTATGATAGGTGGTTTCGAATGCCGAAGCAGAGCCCAAGAAGTCTGTCGGAAGAAGGGATGCCCCTTGACGTCGGAAGCGCCTGCGCGAGATCCGAGTCGGCGCAGCTCATCCTTGATGAGAAGTTTGCGAATAAGCGATTTGCAGAGGCTGTGCAACGTCAGCAGAGTTCGACACATTAGATAGAATAGACTCACTTTGAGATGTTCGGTCCACCCGAACCTTCGGGGAACGGCACCTCGTCACGCAAGATGTTGGCGAAAGTCGCATTACGATTCTTGCCCTTGAAAGGTGTCGTGCCAAAAAGCATCTCGTAGATCAAGATGCCCAGCGTCCACCAATCGACGGCGCTTGTGTGACCACATCCCTTGATGACTTCTGGTGCGATGTATTCTTCTGTCCCCACAAACGAATTCGTTCGAAAATTTGCAATGCAGCTCTTCGTGTCGATCGTTGGCATGTTGTTCGGCGATGGATTGCTCGTAATGCCTCCGCTTGCATTGCGACCACCGGCGAGGATCATGCCTGGAACACCTCCTGGATCTGACTGCTTGGATAAGTCAAAGTCTGACAACATGATGTGGCCAGATTGATGCAGTAGAATGTCTGACAAAGAGGTCAGCACGGAACTCAGGCAGCTTTTGAGATCGTTCACTCACTCTCTGGCTTCAAGTCTCTGTAAATGAAGCCCATCAAATGCAGATACTCCAAAGCAGCCGTCACCTCTGCGGCATAGAATCTCGCCGCATCCTCATCAACGCACTTGTTCGGCCTCGTCTGCAACGCACGGAAGAACTCTCCTCCGCTGCAGTATTCCATGCACAAATATAGATGGTCTTCCGATTGGAACGAGTGGTATAGTGTGACGATGAATGGGTGGTTGCTCGTTGCGAGAATCTCCTGCTCGGCGAGTGCGCGCTTAATCTTGTTACGCTTAATCATTTCCTTCTTCGAGAGAACTGTGCGACTGTCAGCATTCGCACTTCCCTCGTTTACGAGTCGAGTATACCTTTCATGGCGTATAGTCTCTGGCTCTTCTTCTCCCTCACCAAATATACCTTACCCACATCGCCCTTCCCAATGAGCTTGATCTTGTCAAAGCTGCTCGGGCCGACTTCGACATTCCGCACCTTGATGCTGTTGCTGCTGTACGTCCTTCTGAAAGCAATGCTATTGCGTAGCTTGCCGGGCGTTATAGCACCATTGATTCCTGGCACGGGTAACAGGTCGCCATTTTGAGGCACAGTTTCCACCATGCTCAACGCACTCGCATTATTGTGCTGGCCAATGCCGTTGATCTTGGGCGGCGGTGTGACATCCTGCTCGGCCGTCGTCGGCCTGCTATCTCCACTTCCACTCTTGCCCTTGAACATGCCTTGCGCATTTGGAGCACTTGCAACTCTTCTCAATTTTCTAGCGAGCTCTTCCTTGCCATTCGTAGCATCTTTGCCAGCGTTTCCTGGCGTTATCTTCTTGGACATATGAGGGCTGTCTGGTGGAGATGGCGGTATGCTGCTATCATCATGGTGCCGCAACGCCGGAGGACCTTGGTGCTGAAAGTAGGGATTGGCGTGTGCGGTCGGGCTCATGCCATCGTCCAATGGATTCCCCTCAGAAGCAACGGTGGTACTCCTACTACGTCCGATGTGAGGTATGAACCTGCTATTGCGAAACGTGCTCTTGGTGTCCTTTTCCTTGTGGGTGGAACCGGGGGTGCGAGTGCCGTCATTCTGGCCGTCTCCGTGCAGAGAGCCCTTTTCCGAGTTGGCCTGCGAGACGTGCTCACTTGAATGCTTGCCGTTGATGCGGAAGAAGTTTTTGATCTTCTGGCCGGCGGTATTATTAAGCTTGCCATTGCTGTTCAAGCTGGCACCGCTGAAGACGCGCTTGCCGGCGCTGGGGTCGGAGGTGACGGAGGGCATGTTGGCGGAAGTGTTACGCTTGGCCGTGAGGGCGGTCATGGCCCAGCGCTACGGCGTGTGCGCCAGGGCGGAGAGGACAATGTCGGAGCGGAGTGGTGTCCAAGGGGCCGGGCGAGTGGGGAGCGCGGAAAGGGCCCGGCGGTGGGAGGGTGCTGTGTTGTATTGTACAAGCTGCTGCGAGTGCTCGCAAGCAGCAGGGGGAAAGATAGGCAGTCAAGCCAGCAGAGGCGAGCGAGCAGGGCGGGGGTTCGCAGCAGTCGCAGTAGTGGTGCTGCTGGCGTCTGGTGGTGGACAGAGGCAGAGCGGACGTGCTTCTGGAAGGCGGGAGTGGGCGTTAGCCTGCTCGGTGGCGGAAGCGATCTCGGCTCGCAACGTGCCCACTCGGCCAAGATGCAACAATCGCTCGAGGACGAAGGGTGGAGGTGTTGTTGGTGAGGATGACAGGAACAAGGCACAAATAGCTGCCTTACATGCCCGCGGTCGATGTTGGACTTGGTGAGGATTTGACGAGAGTGCGACTAATTGATCATGGCACTCTGGACTAAGCTGCCGCGTGAGTTCGAGGCGCAGCACATCGAAGTGAAGGGCATTGGTAATCAACTGCCATCAATCACTCAGGCACTCACTCACTCACTGCTACCTCCTACCTCCTATCCTTTCGGCCAACCTACTGCAAAGACACACCCTTGCCGATACGTTCTCTCGACTCTGCACGCTGGCGGCCGACCAGCCAACAGAACAAAGCAGCTCCCCTCTGCTGCCGTCAGTCGTCTCGGCATCGGCGGGGGCTTGCGCTGCAAGGATGAAGGAAGGATCGCATCGCCAACGGCCTCGACGCCACTCACGATGCTGCCCGTTGCTGCTGCGACCTCACCTCACCTCCCACTTACGTACCACTCCTGGCTACAACGCCGGGAAGTCCCTGTGTCAGACACCTCCGCCTCCTGTTTATTACTCTTCACTCGTCTAGCCACCCAACTGACCTCCAGCTCACCACCGCCACCACCTCGCATTTTGAGGTAGGCCATGCTACGGATAGGTCGGGAACGCGCAATCCATCTAGCCACCGTTCGCACGTAGCATCTAAAGTCAACACCGTCGGCAGCAGAATCTCTCCGGTCGTCGCTACTTTCGTGCCTAGTCGGGACGCGATGTGAAACGAAACAAGCTTACTACCCAACACTGTGGCACCGAGTATCTTTAGAATCATCAATATGCCGTCAGATAGCGCCATCACTCGTCCGTGTGAGCTTCTCTTCGATCGAAGTCTTTCTGGTCTCATCCAAATACGGGAACTCGGACAGCATGTTTCGTAGAAACAAGAAGTCGCCCAGTCGCAATGCCGATTGTGGTCCAACAACCGTCGTGACTTGGAGGATCAGACCCGCCACGGTATCTGCCAGATGGAACAGTTCCTGGAAATTCCTGGTCAATTCCTACTCCATAAATCCCGTGACTTCGCGGGCTTAGCGCGAGCGGCAAGGAGATCAAGATATGGTTGAGGTATCTTGCGCAGTCAGGACCATCGAACACACGATATGAGCATCCACTACATCCCGCCTAGCCGGCGTGACAATCCAGAAGAAGCCGCTGGCGACAAAGCACCAACCGAGGACATCTCATTGTTGTCGCTTGAAGAGAATCAGGCCCGACCTTCCCACTTTCCAAGCCACGAGGCTATCGAGACAGCATATGTTGAAACTGGATGTAGGTGGGTCGGAATATGCAGATGAGGACTAAAATCGAGATCTCGGACTCAGTAGCAGCAACCTGCTTGTGACCCCAGGAGACCATGAACCTAGCAGACTTTCACCGTTCTCTGGGTTTGAATACGAGTCGCATTGTGCCTGGCATGTCGCATGAACTTAGTACACAAGATGGCAATAAGGCTACGAAGACATACATGTATTTGATGCAGACGGCCGTGGCATCCACCGCTGGCCCAGCGCAAGATTCCCGACATAAAATGTCCCCCAAGATCTGAACACCAAAACCCTTATCCCCAGAATACCCACACAATGACCCCAAGCATGAGCATACCGAGCCCGCACACGAGGGCATACGCATAGCACGGCGCCGGCTTCGAAGGGGCTCTTCTAACTCTACCCTGTTGCAGGAAAAGCTGCTCTTCCTCGGTCCAGGGCTTCTCATCAAAGTCGCACATCCACGCCAAGTCATACCTCCACTTGCGAATCAGTCGTCGCAAAGAACCTTCAGCCTCGACTTCGATTTCGACTTCTTGTACATCCACAACAGGAGCAGCATCAGCCACGTGCGGTCGCACGACTGTAGAAGCTCCCTCGCGTTCCTTCGATGGCGGAGGAACGACATCGAACTCGAATTGCCCTGAACTCAACGCCGTCGTCGGTGCCGCCTTGACGCATCCAGTCCGAAAGAAAGCCCCAGACGACGGCGAGCACTTCTCCTGCCGGCGACCTTCCGCGGCCGGAGCACAGCAACGAGCCCCTATGAACACCAACTTCCCATTGACAGTCCTCTTCCTCCTCAAAAGCACCTTCTCCCCTCCACCGACCACCTGGGCCTTGCTCCTGGCGACACCGTCAACCTCCGAGATAGTAGCAATTGGATCGTTCCATGCGACGCGATGGTGACCCTTACCGTCCTCCTGCTTGCCGTGATCCACCACAGTCGCGATAGGATCCTTCCAGACGACGTGGTTGTCCTCGTCGCCGTGGTCCACGACAGTCGCGACGGGATTCGCCCATTTGACGCCGGTAGAGGGTTTCTTCTTCTTCTTGGATGCGGCAGCTTCCTTTTCTGATGATCGTTTCTTGTGGAATTGGGTCATGAGCCTTGATGCGAACATGCGCTTCATGGCTGCCGTTACGGGGTCGGGCGTCGTGAGGATGGGGTTCGCCCACATGAGGTGTGGGCGATGAGGGCGGTAGTTATGTTCTGCTCCCATTGTGCTGCGTGGATGGGCGGACGTGGTGTGTTGAAGTGCGCAGTGATGTTCAAGTCGTGTGCGATGCGATGTGGAATGGACGTGCGATGGGAAAGCTATGTAATATATCGCGCAGGAGTGCACGACTATTTTTTTCCCTATAGACTTTGACGAATTTCCACTGCATGCCCTACCGTGTGCGTGGTTGCTCGTTGACCTTCTCGCCGCAGCTGAGTGGCTGTACCAGCTGTAATGCTGATCAGTAGGTAGTTGATATGCTGCTTGGGTCTCGCTACCATCCCTCGAATCGCCGAGAACGTCAACATATGATGAACTTACCATAGAATCAGTATGCTCTTCTGCCACACTCAATTTTGACGTGGGCGCTGCTCATAGGTCGTCGTGGGACTGGCAGGTCACGGAGAAAGCTTGTTGAGGCCGACAGAAGGAGATGAAGAGTGGTACATAGTGTTCGATGCATATCTTCATTCTGTCTCATTCCCAAAGGAATGATATACAGAGTCGGTGACCGCCACTCCAACTCGTGCGAACCCCATCTGTCTCGTCATCGAGCTCATCATCGAATTCCGAAGCAAACGCCCAAGATGCAAATGCTTCTTCCACACTCTCGTGAGACGCGGCTCAACAAATGTTCGCTCGACTGTCGTTGTCATCCACCATGAACGCTACATGTTAATGTCCCAAACGCCTCGAAGTGGGAAGCTATGTCCCGTACCTGCCCCAGAACCAACAACAAAATGGGTATCCGGACCTGCGCAGAAAAAGCTTTCCTTCAAAATCAATATCAAAGACAATTAGAACGCCTGGGACTCGCTGCTACGCCTGCTTATTTCGTTCGTCCTGGGTATATGTTTGGTGTGGGGTATCATTTGCGTCGTGCGCGTGGTGTTGCGCTGTGGGCTGGCTTTCCTCTCGTACGCGGCTGGTCTGCACCTTGGTGGAGTGTCTGCTGATGCAGAGCTGCGCCGTTCCAACTGTCCTTTGGACTGCTTCCTTCACCGAGCGGCCGGTCTGGATGTTGACTGAGCTTTCTGCAGACATTTGTGTCTTGTTGCTAAAGCTAAGTCTCAGAGGACTTATGCGTGAAGTCGAATTTTCCTGCTCTTCTTCTTCGACTTCACTTCATTCAATCAACGGTTTCCGTTGCCCGCCGATAATGCACATTCCCAGCGCTCGAAGGCCCGCCGGGTCGTTCGCTCTGATGATCGTTGCTGCTGGTAGCATTGGATTATCTGGGGATATGTGCGCCGCGTCTTTCGCCGCCTGCTCGATCGCCTCCATTTCCTCCTTGCATCCTACGTGGTCGAAAGGGCATACCACGATCGGCTGCCGCAGAAGGATGTCCCTAGCTGAAGAAAGTCTCGCCTGTTGAAGATGTTAACATTTGCACTCAATTTCAGGGATCATAGAAGTCGCACCTTGACTGTGAGATAGTACTCAATCTTGTACAGTGTGCCCGTGGTCGTAAAACCACTGACTTTGTACATTGGAAACTCCTTCTTCCCTCGCGGCAGCACTCCTTCGTTGTCCCTCAATTCCCGCGCAGGAAAGACAAGTCCAAGGTTTGTGAAGTATCCGGCTTCTGGTAGTTTGACACCCACGCTCTGCTGATGCTTCGCCAACGTCTTCACTTTCCTACTCGGCTCATCTCCTTCTGGGTTGTATATGATCTCCTCCTCAATGCCAACTGTTATGCTCTGGATCGTCACTTTCTTCGCCTTACTCAGCCAGTCGGCGTTGGGACTGAGTTTGATGTATACCGAGACAGGATCCAACGGTCCATAGCTCCATCTTGGCAGGCTTATGCCCAGCGTCACCAGATGGTCCGACGTGCGCTCATTGCTCTCAGGCCGATTGTACATGCCAAACGTGCTCAACGTGTCGTATCGCGATATCGGTACCGGGAACGGGTATTTCCTCTGCTCTTGGTGTCCCTGTTGTACCGTCACCACAATCTCATAAAAAGTCTCTGCAGTGCGTTTGTCCAGCTGTAATGACGCAGGCGGTACCCTTCGCGCTATCTCTTCCCCTCCTCGCCCATATGGTATGAATATCACAAATGGCAGGTCCATGCACATCACTTGTTCTGCTTCCTTCCCTGGTGGACATCTGAACAACAACATTTCCTTGCCCACTATGTCCACGACTTCCTTGCGCGAGGAGGATATGTTCGAGCGAATGAGAGAATCGGCATTGGCGTTGATCGACTCGCGACGTTGTAGGGAGACGGTGACGAGGGAGACATTCACGGGCGCTGAGACACCTTGTTGGGGTCGAATCTCAACTCGTCCTTCTATTCGGGGCTATAATGGCGCAGGTCAGTCAGCATGCGAACGATCTCCTTGACGGTCCGTCAATCATGTCGTAGCCTAGCTGCACGTGTGACTGCGATTCATGCGCCGGACTCACCAGTGTCGCCGATATGCCTGGGTAGCCAACAAGGTAGTTGCTATTGGGAGGACCAGAGACCCTCACAAACGCTGCCATGGCGGTATGGGCGCAGGCCTGGAAAGGAGCTACGTGTGGTTGTTGCCCGCATGAGGGCTACGCCCAGAAGCTCTGTCGCGCCGCTCCAGCTCGCACCGGTGATGTTCGTGAGCAACACTTTGCGCCAGTAATACTCTCAGGTGATCGCAGCCGTAGATAGAAGCGGTGGACGCCGAAGCGTGTGGTGAGGCCGTGGACAGGGTGATGTGAGGTGATCGGTAAGTGGTAGCGCCGCCTAGCCTGTGGAGTTTGGGGGCGGATGAGCTTGTTGCGGTCGCGAGATGAAGTCGTGCTTGCTTGCTATGCGACTGGTTGCTGTCGATGCGATCCACGCGGTATGTACTTGGCGAGAAGTCGTTGGAGTGCTGCGACCAGAATAGCGTACGGTGGACAGCGATGTGTATGTCTTGGGAACAACAATGCCTGCTGGCCTGGTCGGAGTTTGGTTTCACACGCACAAGGCTGCTCCGTCTCTCGCGCTTTGGCCGGCGGCCCCAGCTGAGGATCCACGAAACAAACTTCCCGCCCGCCAACGTCTGCACGTCTGCCGTCGGATCGGTGTTGGCCTCGAGTCTGGACTTCTGCTCCCCACAGCACAGCTGCTTCTGAGACGAACGACACGTACGCGAACGGCCATCAGCGCAACAGGATCAGAGGCCTCGCATCTCCTCAATTCCCCGGTGCTGACAACATCGTGCATCTACAACCCAGCTGGGCTGAAGACCTCGCAGCTACGCCGCAGATCTGCGCTGGCGGTACCGTGACAAACGTTCTTGCACTCTTGGCAGTCTGACATCCTCGTCCAACCCGACCGACGAAACCCAAACGAAGCCTCGCGCGAGCTGTTGCGAGACGGCACAGATGTCAGTCACATTGCGGACTTCCCACGGCGACGTGAAGGTGGAGCTGTTCTGCCAAGCTTGCCCGAAGACCACATACAACTTCCTTGCCCTGTGCGCGAGTGGTGGCTATGATGGTTCGCCTTTCCATCGCTTGATCCCGAACTTCATGGTCCAAGGAGGATCACCTGCATCTGGGACTGCCAAAGAGAGCAACTCAATTTATGGGGAAATGTTCGAGGACGAATTGAAGCCTTCAATCAAACACCATTCGAGAGGGATACTCAGCATGGCCAACAAGGGACCGAGGACGAATGGATCGCAGTTCTTCATCACCTTCGCAGCAGCGCCGCATCTGGATGGAAAGAACACCGCGTTTGGAAGAGTATTGGAAGGTTGGGATACGTTGGACAAGATGGAGGATGTGAAAGTGGACAAGAAGAACAGACCGCAGGAGTCAATCAAGATTCAAAGCGTGAAGATCCACGCCAACCCACTTGCTGATGAGAGATGAAGGAGCTTGTAAAAGGTGGAACAAGCACGATTTGAGAGCACTCCTATCCTGAGAGGAGAGCTGGCCATACCCCGGCGAGTATGGGACGAACAAAAATGCCATCTCCGTAGCAGCGCCGTCTGCTTGGGGACATGTGCTTGGGGAACCAGGGCACGCTCTGATCGCAGCGATATGTCGGGGTCGGCCTGGGAAGCACTAGCTGGGAAGGAGCGAGTAGGTGAATGAGGAAGCCGCGCCGTCACATGCTGAAAAGTGACTGGGACTAAGGCAGAAGCAGGTGAAGATAAGTGACACGAGCATGAGTGAAGTGAAGTCCGTTCCATCTATCTCTTTCTTCCTTCTCCAGACCTTGCACTTTCTCTAGTTTCTGTCAACTGTTGCCTTTCTGGCGGTTTGTTATCGTCAGAGTCGCACCTTCCGCCAAGACATCAACACCACATCACCAACCAGAAACCACCACACCTCACACTCTTCCCTCAACACAACGACACGACAGCGAGCTCAGCACACACCTGCACGATGGGCGACCTCTGTCAGAACTGTGGCGATTGCCACCTGGGCTCTCACCCAACCCCATGCAAGAAGGACCTGGTCGAGTGAGTGTCTTGACGGCTCGAAACTATCTTACAACCGAATAAGGCTAACAGCCTCAGGTGCCACATCTGCCAAAACTTCGGCCACCAGTTCATCTTCTGCCCCAAATCGGTGAAGATAGCCGACAAGTCGTTCGAGTACTTCATGATTTGTATGAAACCCCAGGCTTCATGGCCAACCTCTCGTAGACCAGACTTTTGCTAATCTGCTGTCTTGTACAGGCCACAACTGTGACGAGTGGCATCTTCCACGTCCCTGCAAGTACGACTTCCACCATTGCAATCGCTGCAACAACTACGGCCATCTTCCGCATTTCTGTCCAAGCAACCCAATCCAGCGTGGACAGGACCCCAACCACAGCCTGCACGCCGTCAACGTCAGTCAAATCCACCCTGAGCTCCGTCGCAAGATCCAGGTCGATGTTTGCACCGATGTCCTGCGCCTGCTTGAGATGCACAGCAAGGAGCAGGTCCTTGCCTTTTATTCTCGGCCTATCCTACCTCCATTGCAGACGGCGGTCGCAAACGCGCCATCCAATGTGCACATCCTACCAGCACCGCACAAGCAGCCTTCCGGGAATGGTCGTGCTCATCAGCATCAGCACAGCAGCTCAGGCCACCCTCCGCCCGTCGTTGCGTATGACAGTCCATACGACCATCAGCAAGTACGCCAGGGCATTAAACCAGAGGATCCAAAGAGCTCTCCAAACGTACTTCCCACGCCAAACTCTCCGCTCAAAGATGTCGATACCAAGCTAGTGAAGGTTGAGGACAGCGATATCGTGCACAATGAAGGCACGCAGCAGAAAGCTGGTGGCAAAGCCAAGAGCAAGAAGGCGACAGTCACGAAGGACAAAGCTGCGAAGGACAAAGTCACGAAGCCCAAGGCCCAACGACGACCATCACAGCCTAGATGCGCGGATTGCAAGAAGAGACATAAGCGATGTGAACATGGTCTAAATGCTCTCAACAACGACGATGTATTCGGTTCTCAGTCTCCGCAACCTGTCCAGGAGCACAACACCAAGCCAGGTGCGGCGAACGATGTCGACAGCCCGTTCGGAACGCCTATACCGACCGAAGACACGACATCAGCTCTCGTTCGCCTTCCTGTCTCACACTCTGGTCAACATGCTCAAGGCGCTCATGCCGAGCCTATGACGCAGGACCAGCAGAACGCTCTGCGATCCGCAGCTGCAGCTATGCCAGCTTTATCGCACGATATGCACATCGACCAAGGCTCACAGTATCAAGGTCACTTCGGCCAGACCCACTGGATGCAAGACTCTGCTCAGCAGGCCATGGCTGGGTACCATGCCCAAGGCTCCCAGGCTCCTCCAGCCGAGAGCAATTACGCAAACACCCTACCACCACTCACATCCTCCTACGATCAACAAGTCGTTGCGGCATTTCGACCGCAGACGCAAGTCCTCGAGTCAAACGGACACGCTTTCGTACACATGGACCGGCAGATGATGCAAACCAGCGGCGACACCAACACGTTCGACCCCAGCCAGATGATGAACCAAGGCCCTGACTTCGTGCCATCAGTCAACCAGCGTGTCATTGCTCCGAATCATCACAATAGCGATCGCGAGACCTTCTCATATGGGTCGACAACGGAGAACGGTGAAGTCATCAACAGTGTCGAGGACGCGGCACTTCAAGATGCTGCAGCTAAGGGCAACGTCCCAGCTGAGTTTGAGCAGAGGGACGGGGCAGGTAACGCTGAGGCGAGTGAAGGCGATGCTGGTGGTCGCAAGCCTGGTAAGCATCTTCAAGCTTTAATGCAGCCCAGCGGAGGACTGACCAACTTTCCAGAGAGTGACGAGATGTTGATTGACACGGCGATTTGATGGCCTGATGGAGACTCTCCGCTTGAGCTGCGTCTGATGCTTTTCGAGCGATAGTTCACAAGGTTAAACATGACTTGAAGGGTTCAATGGCGTTATGGGTGGGATGAGCTTCATCGGAAGAGGCTCAACAATGGGTCACTCGGCTCAGCGAAGCATCACGTACATAGCTCTGGAACAAAAAAAGGGAATGGCAAACAATTTCAGCTGGTGGCAATGTCTCATTTCAAGGTACCAAGATATCTACATGTACCTTCAAGCCCGCTCAAGGGTGTGACGCTGCCAAAGTTATCGTGATCTGTGCGGCCATCACTCAGTAGTGATCTCACCGGCCATGTGCTGCAAGGTCTGACCAACATCGCCAAAGAGGTCGAACAGGTCGTCGCTCGGCGCACCACCAACAGCAGCAGGATCGAACAGAGGATCGCCAGCATAGCCACCGAAGTCGGTGACACCCATATAGCCAAGACCCATCTCACCAGCAGCAGCCATCATACCTTGACCAGCAGCAGCCATCATCTCTTGACCAGCGGCAGCCAACATCTCTTGACCAGCAGCAGCCATCATCTCTTGACCAGCAGCAGCCATCACAGCTTCACCCGGAGCCGACACACTCTTGCTCTTCTTCGCCTTCTTCACTCTCTTCATGGAGGTGTCAGCCTCACCCTCGCCGCGCTTGCGCTTGCTGCCCAAGACCTTCTTGTACTCGATGCCAACCTTCTGCGCCGTCTCAGAATTCTCGTGATCTCGTTCAGTCTTGCGGCCGTTGCCCTTGAAGTTGCACAGCTTGCGCGTCTTGGCACCCTCGACGTTGGCCACCAACTCGTCGATACGCATGTTGCGCATCAGGTCGAAGCGGAAGATGGCGTAGTCGCGGATCGGCTGGCAGAGAGCCTCAAGATGCTGTGAGCATCTCATCGGCGCGGGTGCTGGCTGGGCGGTGGAGTTGGCCTTGGTGGGTTTGGCGCCGTGCTTGTGGGCGTCGATGAGCTCGCCGAAGATGAGCCATGAGGAGAGCTCGATGCGCAGAGGGTCTTTCTTGGCGATGGTGTTGACACGATCGAGGCTGCGGGTTTGGTAGTGCTTGAATTCGGTGAGCATCTTTTCGTTGCACTGGTACAGCTCGGGTTCGTTGCGTAGCTTGCTGGTGAAGGCAGCCATGATTCGGAGGACGTGAGGATGAGGATTGGCCTCCATGGCGGCCCAGTCATCGTTGGCGATGGCGAGAGGGGTGCGAGCTTCAGCGATGGTGCGGGCTTGGGCGAGCGAGGTGAAGTGCAGGACATTGGAAGTCGCGGGGCTCTCTTCTTTGGTAGCCGCAACCGATTGATCGTCAATGTTGCTGATGGCTGGGTCGTTGGATTGCTCTTCGAGAGAAGACACGGGTTTGTCTTCGTTAGTGATCGCAGATAGATCGCCAATGAAGTCGCTGGAGGCATGGTCGTTGAACAACTCGTCGAGAGAGTCGGTGGTTGGTGCAGGAGAGGCGACGGTGACAGCCGATTCGGGGACTGAAGTCGTGATAGCCTCGTTCGTCTCTTCGTTGGTGATTGCAGAGAGATCGCCAATGGAGTCGCTGGAGGCATGGTTGTTCGACTGCTCATCGAGAGGAGACAGGGATTTCTCTTCGTTGCTGATCGCAGGTAGATCGCCAATGAAGTCGTTGGAGGCATGATCGTTCAACGGCTCATCGAGAGCAGGCTCAGTCTCGTCAAAGAAGTTCTTGCCGGCTTGGTCGATCAACAGATCGTCGAGAGAAGTGTTTTCTGGATTCGGAATGTAGAACTCGTTGGTATCATAGTTCTCGTAGTAGCCATCGTCGAAGAACGAGTAGTAGTTCTCGGACATCTTGTTGATTGGACAGGGTTCGAGAGTGGTAAATTTTGCTTGGACAAATGCTGAAGTCTCAGACTGTAGCAATGGGGGTAAGACGTTGAAGGTGCTGTCGAAGTGTCGTCTGGAAAGGATGTGATTAAGGCTTGGTAATGTTCTCCTGGACCTGGAAAGTGTATCTGCGTCCAGCGCAAGGTGTTGAAGAGAAAGGAGAAGGGAAGTATGGGCTTTGTCGATGTATGTCTTTGAGGTGTTGGAGTTGCAAGAAGAAGGAAGAAGAGAGCGCGAGCCTCGCTTTTTCCTCTCTCGCTCTGAATAGCATCTTCTCGCAATTGTTGTCGCAGTTCCTATTGTTGGTTCTGAATAGGTGGTGCCATTTCTGAGCGACAATAGAGCTTCAGCAGCGTTTGCTATTGTCTTGTCCCCGCCGGTGCTCATGGTGGCCAGTGCGCGAGCGCGACAATACTTATTCGCGATGTCCAAGTGGGGCCAATGAGAGCGTGCTTGGCGGGAGGAATTGATCGAATGTGATGTCGATGCGTTTGAGGCGCAGAAAGTCGTGGTGACGTGCTAGAACTGGGTGTGGGCTTGCGTGGTTGCCACGGTGAGTCTTCGGGGCAACGAGCGGGATGCTGAAAGCCCACAGCCAGGAATACTGAGTCCAAGAAATGCGGGCAGGCAGAGCAATTTGCAGCGATCTGGGAAGTCCTCGAGGAAGCTGGTAATGTTCCAAGCGAGTGGTTGGTAGAATCGCCGCCAAGATGAAAGAGCAATGATGGGGGAGAGTGAAGCGCGACGGCCGGGAGGGACATTGCAGCCCACCGAGCGAACTTTTTAGCCTGCGCCACACTATCTCTTCATCCATCGAAAAGGCACGTCGCATGTCCACCTCACCAATGCTGTAGCAAGCCAAAGAAGAGGCAGAACTGATCAGGCGGTTCTGCCATGGTCGGCGCTGTGTAGGCTTCAAGTAGGAAGGTGGTGCATATTACTACTCTCGGTGAAGAGAACGTGGTGCGACTACAGTATCAGCGTCGTCTCTCACTTCGCTGCAATGCTTGCACTCATGAGATCGCATGTGAGAGGCATCGCACTTGGACCGCTTTTTGCTTGTAGCGGGCCAACGGTAGTCGTGAGCCAGACGCGGCCGGCAACAAAAGCCCATTCATACGAGCAGTGAGGCGGAGTATTGAGCAGATAATGCTCATCTCTAGAGGTAGTATGAGCTGTTGTTTGCGAAGTGAAGATGGGACACGAGTGAGGTGAGGTGAAGTTGCTGCCAAGAACCCAGAAACGGGCCGTGAAAACGCCCGGTCTCGGCGGCTTGCGTGAAATCGATTAAAGCGCCACTAAATTGCCAATCAATATCTCAGCTTGGCTCATCAAGGTTCGACGCCCTTACCAAACATTCCTCCTATTCTCTTCCAACATCATGGCAACTGGCCAGTCCTCTCCAAATATGTTCTCCTCTCTCTTCCAACATCACGGCAACTGGCCTGTCCTCTTCAGATACTCATACAGCGACCATGCCGCCAACGTCTTCGCATCTCGGCCACCGACCTCCAGCAATCGCTCATAATTGAGCAGGCGCAGCGTGATCATCTCATGCTGCTTCCGATTGCCCGTCAACTTACCCTTCAAGGTCTCTATTTGCTGGCGATCAATAGCCTGCTCCCACAAAAGTATCGATATCCACTCGTCACATCCGCCAGGGCTTGGGTACATGGCCATCTTAACATCGTCAAGCACCTGGTGACCCTGTACCGCCAACTTCGTCATATCGATCAGGTCGCGATCCTGGAGCTTCATCCCGACTTCTTCTTCTATCTCTTGCACCGCTTTGCCTCTGATATTTCGTTCGCCGTCCATCATGCCCGCAGGTATCTCCATGAACGACAGACTACCTGCAGGTACCCGTGGCTGCTCAGTCATGATAACCCATTTCTCCTCTGGAGAGTCTGTCGGCCTCACCATGATTTCAGCACGAGAGCTTTCCACCCTTGGCTTTGACTCACCTCACGATCATTAGGACAGCAACGCTACCCCCTCGCAGGAACACGATACCCGGCAGTCGCTTGGGTGGCTTCTCGTCATTGCTCACAAGCGCGTCCATCTTCACGAAATTGATGGTCTCGGAGCGTGGATCAAACTTGTCGAAGGATTGGATCTTGATTGATCGTAGCTTATACGGCGTATCGTGAAGAGCATGGTCGGAATATTTCTGATTGGAGAGAGAGGTCTTCAGAGTGCTCTTCCAAGTCTGGAAGGCTGGGAATTGTAGCAGCTCTTTCCATTTCAGCCCCTCCACCAGTGTCACTGGAACTGGGGGCTGGAAGTCGTCGAGGTACTTCGTGTCTGGGAGCGCCTCTTTGGAAGAGTCCATGTTGGAGGTAGGGTATCGGAGTGAGGGATAAGGCCCAGTCCTGGCAGGGACTGACCTTTCATAAGGTCAAGATGGTCATACCGCAGAAGGCAGCACTGGACTGGGCTGTGCTGCCTCAAGGTGGATGCAAGTCACACAGCGCTGCGCTAGGGCTTTTTGGGCTGAAATCACCAGTCCCACTAATGCAACATGCTTCCTACGCGACGCGCTAGAAGAGCCATCTCCCAGCTGGAAGGCTGGGAGAGGAGACACGTTGGACTAGAGCGATCGGCAGTTTCCCAGAAGCTGAAGTACTATCATTGTCGTTCTGCTCGAAGTCGAATGCATCCAAATCAGACCGTCTCAGGAATTGTCGAAGCGACCAGGATCACGATTGCAATCAAAGCTGCTCAAACACCTTGCCAGTGACGGGGACTCCTCTGTAAATTAGGCGGATCGAGACGGATGCGAGCCATCACCAGCTGGTTCGTCTGGCCCTCGTAGCCAGTTCTCATCAGCGCCATGATCTGCTCAGTGTGCTATCGAATGCTGAGAGGACAGGAGGGCCGGGCATGGCGAGGGACGTTCGACTTGCACTTTGCTCACCACGGCAGTAAATCGAGTCTGACGATGTCGGCAGATATGGGTTGTTGTTTCTGTTCTGTGCTCTGGGCTGCACTGCTACAACTGCCGGCATCAGAAACGCACCCAAAGAGCCCAGGACATTTCATTACTGCGTTTCTCTGTGGCATCAGCGCTCTCACGCCTGCCCTGGATCAATCTCAAACCGCAGCTCATCAAATGGTCGCCACGACCCAAGACTACGCCCGACAACTCACCAGCGTCAACGTTCACGGTAGCGGTACATCGCTCGCAGACTTTCTAAGCCTGTACCGACTTGACTTCAAACTCAATGACACAAGCAGACTAGGATCCTTCCTACTTCGTCCTGCCGGTAAGTACGCTTCAACATATACTAGTTCATGTCAGATGATATACTCAAAATCTTCTAGACCACAGCAGAGAAAGTCGACTGTATACACCTGTTTCAAGGCACACTGCCGACAATGAAGTACTCGAATTAGCCAAATATTGGGTGCGGCGATGCAACGGCCACTCTCACGCAGGCTGCCGCGACTGGGACCGTTATCGTGGCGAGAAATGCTTTCTTCCAACACGACTCATCGAGCTGCCCACCATTAAGAACGGCGGCTTCGGAAGCGCCGATGTGCTTGACGATAGCAACATGAGGCTCATTGAAACCAATGATCTCCCTAAAGATAGCCGCAGCTCTGCACTTTACGTGACACTCAGTCACCGATGGGGTAATGCCAGATTCACGCGGTTACTGAAGAAGAATCAGAACGAATTCCTTGAGAGCATCTCATTCGATGGCTTGCCTAAGTCGTTTCGAGATGCTATCGGCTTGGCTGCAAGATTGGAACGCAACCGAATCCGTTATATCTGGATCGACTCACTCTGCATTGTACAAGATGATCCAGAAGATTGGCTTCGAGAATCAGTTCAGATGTTTCAGATCTATGCCAACTCATATTGCAATATCTCAGCAACGGCAGCGATGGATGGAACGAGGGGTCTCTTCTTCCCTCGCGACCCGCAGGGGTGTTGGGAGGATGAGGTCAACGTTAATACTGACGGTCTGACCCAAGAGCAGAGGCTCCAGAAGCAGACCAAGCTTCCACGTGGATACGCTCCAGTGGTCCGACGGTGTGAAGTATTCGACCTCGCTTTCTGGGACCGGCTAGTGGAAAACTCGCCGGTCAATCGGCGAGCATGGGTATTGCAAGAACGATTGTTAGCGCCGAGAGTACTCCACTTCTGTGAGGATCAAGTGGCCTGGGAATGTGTAGAGCATAATGCTGCTGAGTCTTTTCCCGACGGCCTACCAAATCTTGAGCTCAAAGGAGGGAACATCGTGGAGAAAGTCCGGTTGAAGGGTCTGCTTTCCTACCAGCATGACAACAACGACTCCAATGAACAAGTCATCATCGATCCAGAACAGACCTCGGAGATGGTGCACGATCACTGGAAGCTCGTCGTCGAGCGCTATTCAACGACCGGCCTCTCCCATGAATCCGACAAGCTCATTGCACTGGCCGGAATTGCAGAGCTAATGGCGAAACGAATACGCGGGAAATACGTGGCAGGTATGTGGGAGAAGTATCTTGCTAGCCAACTCACATGGCGAGTCAAGACGGCGTACGAGAATGGGCGGCTGCTATACCCATCACGACGGCCAAAGCTCTACCGCGCCCCGACCTTCTCTTGGGCTTCAGTCGATGCGCCCCAAGGGGTGCAATTTGGGGAGACGAAGAGGGAGAAAGAGCTGTACATCTCTGTGCGAGATTTCGAGGCTCACACCCAGACAGCAAGCCCGTTTGGACCGCTCAAGAAACCCAAAGACCCGAGCGATACCTCTGACGTCTGCTTCGTAGACATCGATTGCATGCTGGCTCCAGTCAAGATCGAGCTACACGATTACAAAGGCAACCCGCGCTATGAGTGCAGATTCTGGAAGGAGCCGCCTTCAACAACGGCCGCGAGTGGCCACAACGGTGAACTTCACACCAGCCAACAGAGCACACAGGACTCAGGCACAGTCGGCCAGCCAAATGGCTCTATCGGGACGGACGAGACCGACCAGACTCACCTGGAGCAAGATCAAATGCCACATGAAGTACCTTTTAGTTCCGGAGACGGGGAGACCGAGCAAGCACAAGCAGGCGCAGAAACGACAGAAGTATACGTTAACGGATCCACCACCCAGGCCAACCACACTCCCGTGCCAGTGAATGGTCAAGCACACTCAACACGCCCACCCACACTACCATCTCTGCAGCGAAGGGAGCTAGAGTCCAAGTCAACCGTAGGCATATATATGGACGCACAGGAAGACGATGGAGATGGACTGGAGAGCGCTGATGCTGAGAGCTATTGTTTGCCGGTATCAACTAATTCCGGTGGGGACTTGATCTGCCTGCTCGTGCAGCGCCAGAAACTGGTTGAGCGAGTGTCTGAGATAGGACTGTACCGCCGTGTGGGATTGCTCACGTTTCCGGCGTTTCTGCCCAATGATCAGAAGTCGTTTCTGGAGCAGGCTGGGAAATGCCAGGCGCAGATTCGTTTGGTATGAGACTCTCACTACTAGGAAGTAGTTATGTGCAGACAAGCAGCATGTAGAAGAGCCCAATGGCTTTTGACTCAATTTGATTAATGTCGTTCGAATAGAGTTGAGATCCAGCCGCCGGTAGATCTCTCTTGGACTGCCAGTGGCTGGTCACACGATAGTGACCCGGTCGGCGCGGTCTGCGATAAGAAGATGGAGATGTTACTGGATGTCGTCGCCTGCATCACGTGGAAGATGGCTCGTGCTGCATGGCTCGTGCGACGGGACGGCAAATTCAAAACAAACCTCCTCTGCTGCTGCTTTCACATCCCTTCAACATCATCACAAAGACGACCTCCTGTGCCCACCGGGTCTTCGCGTTCGTGTTGGCCGATGATGCGAAACCGACGACGCCCGCCGTGGACTTCCGCCTTCTCGATCTTCTCGATGTGATTTGCTCGATTTTCTGCCCCAGCTCCACGAATGCCAACCTTCTCATGACGCGCAGCGACTTCCTCGCATGCAGCCAGGACATGTCCTAGCATCTATCTAGCCAGGTACAACGAGGATCGTCGCCGTCTCACCCCGCACACATCAATCACATGGCTCAGGAACAGCACGGGTCTCGCCAGGAACATGCCCCTCGCTTGCACCTTGCGTCTACGGCTTGCTCCCCAACATCCTCCTTCAATCCCTCGCCAGCTTGCAGTGCCGTGCCGTTGATAAATGCCACGATCTATACTCGCAACGATGACGCCCAGCTTGAAACCTTGTCAGCATTGCGGCAGCTAGACGTCATTTATGGGCCTCTTGCTGTGTTTGGAGACGTTTCCAAATGGTCTCCACCCAATCGCGGACACTTTGTTCCTACCCTGTCGAAGATCTTGCGGCTGTGGCCCAGACTCGGTAAATGATGAAGGGTTCTGCAGACTCAAATGCAGGTGTGATTAGTCGGCCGAGTGGAAAACTGCTACTCAACGCGGCGAAAGTCAAAGACTAGGAAATAGGCCGCAAATGTCGAAGTGGCTTTGGAATGCTCAGAACAGTGCTCATTGGATACTAACTCTGCCACCCTGGTCCGCTCCGAACGGAATTGTTCTATGGGATTACCAAGTGGCTAATCTGCATGTAGGCGGCTTCGTCCTTTGTTGATTCAGCATTTCCTGCGCCTCTTATACTACTTAGCCACGACACATCCACGACTTCACCTCTTACCATTTCGAGCTCATTTTCTCCTCTTGACTGCTCCTCTCTGTCACCATGGGCTCGATATCAGAGCTTGACACTGTCGGCCAACCCACGTCACCGGGCATCATCGACATTCGGTCTGATGCAGCCGGTATCGAGCTGACACAGCTCATTCACGCAGGCTTGAAGCCTCAAGACGGCGGCGAGAAGACTTTGCCAACGCTGCTGCTCTACGACAACAAAGGTCTCAAGCTTTTCGAGCAAATTACTTATCTGGAGCAGTACTACTTGACCGGTCAGGAGATCTCTGTGCTGGAGAAGTATGCGGAACGTATTGCAGAAAGAATTTCTCCTGGTGCCATGGTCGTGGAGTTGGGCAGTGGGTGAGGAATCAAGACCTCCCCTTCTAGGCAGCTTGCCTAGGCTGCCCATACTAACTTTAGCACAGCAATCTCCGCAAGGTCAAACTTCTCCTGGATGCGCTTGATCGTGCGGGCAAGGAGGTCTCTTACTATGCCCTGGATTTGATGCAGTCTGAGCTCGAACGCACCTTGGCCGCGGTGCCGGCAGGCACCTTCAAGCATGTCAAATGCTTCGGTCTTTGGGGAACGTATGATGATGGCCTCGAATGGCTCAAGTCAACAGAGAACGCCAACAAGCCGAAGACCATTCTGTCCTTAGGATCGAGCATCGGCAACTTCACCCGCCAAGAGGCCGTCGACTTCATTGCTCAGTTCGCAGGAATTCTCCAGCCAAACGACTCATTTGTGATCGGTCTGGATGCATGCCAGGATCCTGAACTGGTCTACCACGCCTATAACGACCACGACGGTGTCACGCATCGGTTCACGATGAATGGTCTGCATCATGCAAACCGCTTACTTGGTCGCGAGGCCTTCTGCGTGGACGACTGGGAAGCTGTCGGCGAGTACGACATCGAAGGTGGACGTCACCGCGCGTTCGTGGTTCCAAGGAGGGATTTACAAATCGAAGGCGTTTCGCTTAAGCGAGGCGAAAAAGTCCGCATCGAAGAGAGCTACAAGTACAACCACGAACAGGTAAGTGGAGTGTGCAGAGGCGCTGTAGCCTGATGTATGCTGACATGCGTAGGTATGTTGATGACTGCGTTGCTCGCTTTAGGAAAGAAGTTCCTAAACTCGGGCGCGAACGATACTAAAACCCGCACAGGCTACTCGGCTGTGGGCTCACGCAAACGTCATAGAGTTTGCTCACTGGACCAATGACACTGACACTTACGGTTAGTGCCCACCTCTCTTTGTCATTGTTTGGAATCTATTCCGTATCAGCTGGCAAATATTTCTTCTAGCCAGTCTCACGCTAACACTTCCTTGTAGGTCTGCACATGCTCCAGAAACCCCTCGCAATGATTCCTACCAAGCCTGATCAATACGCTGCCCACCCAGTTCCAAGCGTGAAGGAATGGGATGGCCTGTGGGCTCTTTGGGACAAAGTCACGCGACAGATGATCCCAGACGACGAGCTATTCGAGAAGCCCATCAAGCTCCGCAATGCTTGCATCTTCTATCTGGGCCACATCCCCACTTTTTTGGACATGAAGCTGGGCGAAGCTACGGGCCTGAAGCCGACGGACCCAAGCTACTTCCACAATATTTTTGAACGAGGCATTGATCCAGATGTCGACAACCCAGAACATTGCCACGCACATAGTGAGATCCCGGATACCTGGCCCGAGTTGGAGACGATTCTGAAGTACCAGGATGCTGTTCGTCAGCGCGTTATTGACCTCTACAAGTCTGGCCAGGCCTACAATGACAATTGGGCTGGCCGTGCTCTTTGGCTGGGCTTCGAACATGAGGTCATGCATTTGGAGACACTTCTGTACATGCTGATACAGAGTGACAAAACTCGAGCGCCTGAAGGCACTCTGAAGCCCGACTTTGAGCAGCTGGCCGCTCGAGCAAAGAAAGATGCTGTTCCTAATCAATGGTTTGATATTCCCGAACAGTCCATTCAGATCGGCCTAGAGGATCCAGACAATGCGGATGGTCCAGTTCGGCACTTTGGCTGGGATGTGGAGAAGCCATCGTATACCGTAAAGGTTCCTGGTTTCAAAGCTCAGGCACGCCCCATTACCATTGGCGAGTATGCTCGTTATCTTCACGAGACGAAGAAGTCGGACATTCCAGCATCTTGGACCATCGATGAGAAGCATCGACCAGACAGCGCCAATGCTGAATTGAATGGAGATGCCGATATTCACGATGTTATCAGCGGCAAGGCAGTCCGCACACTTTACGGCCTTGTGCCTCTCAAGTACGCTCTTGACTGGCCAGTGTCTGCCTCGTATGACGAGTTGAATGCCTGTGCCATCTACATGGGCGGCCGCATCCCTACCATGGAAGAAGCTCGAAGCATTTATGAGCACGTCGAAGGACTTAAGAAGCTTGAGGCAGCACAAGCACACGCAGAGACAATTCCTGCAGTCAATGGGTACGACTAGCCTTCCGTAAAGCAATACCGTTACTGACATAGAATCAGCCACCTCGTGAATGATGGCGTCGAAGAGACCCCGCCAGCCAAGCCGGCTATCAATGGCTCCTCCAGCACTGTAGCTGGTCCTGATCCCAACGACCTCTACGTCGACCTTGAAGGTGCGAATGTGGGCTTTGTACATTGGTCCCCGGTGCCTGTCACCCCGAATGGCAACAAGCTTGCTGGACAGGGTGAAATGGGTGGACTTTGGGAATGGACCAGCTCAGTGCTGGAGAAGCGTGATGGCTTTGAGCCGATGAAGTTATATCCGGCCTATAGTGGTAAGTATACTTCGACTGTCTGCAACTCAACGGTGGCTGATGTGTATGTCTAGCCGACTTCTACGATCAGAAGCACAACATCGTCCTTGGTGGATCTTGGGCAACGCACCCTCGATTCGCTGGTCGCAAGTCGGTGTAAGTGAATGCGCCTTCCACGCGTCACGTGTCTCACACTAACGAAAATGCAGTATCAACTGGTACCAACGCAACTACCCCTACGTTTGGGCTGGAGCAAGGCTTGTCAAGGATGCCTGAGCAGCACGACTGGGCAGGTAGCTGATCACGATCGTCACGAAAGATTTCTCTTCTATGTGTGGGCTTTGCATCGAGGTTAGGTATAAGAAAGAGACAGCAACAAAGTGAATACAAACAGTAGCACGTCTCAAGCCCGTGCACACGCTTCTGAAAAGTCATTCACTTCAGCTGGCATTTACCCGAACTTTAGACCCCACGCAGCTCGTCACGCTAGCGAGCTTATCAGCACGTGCACCCGCGACCAAGTGCTACACCTTCAAAAGCGATAAATCAGAATCCCAGCGCGTCGGGTTCAATCCGTGTCACCTCAAACAACCTCATCCCACCTTCAAGCGCAATTTCGCAAATCGGCTTGGTTCAAACGACGCAGACGACGACGCACTTCTCGGCTACTCGCAGCACTTTAGCGTTTCATCATCCGGCTGCCGAAGTCACTGGGCAACCGGTCCGACGCCGACACGCACCGCGACAAACGCCGCCGATACACTTGTCTCTGGCTCTCGCAGACCTTCTTTCTCCTGTACATCAACCTCCCACCCACGCTCGCTTCACGACGCAGCGTGCACTCGCAGGCTCGAATTCAACACGAGCTCGCCCTTCCTACGCCCGCTTCGCCCACATTCTCTCCTCTCGCCATCTCGTCTCCCTCGTCAACGCTCTGCCTCGACTTGTCTGCCTTGCCGATCGCCGCCAGCGCCGACCGCACGAGCTTCGCCCGCTGAGTTGTGTATTGACCAGAAGAGCAGACAATACGAGCCAGCAAGAGAATGACAGCTGGAACAAGGCAGACTTCATTCATTGCACATTTTCACAGTAGCTTCGTTCTTGCCATTGCTCCAGGCAGCAGTACTACGACCACCATACTTAAAGAACACCTCGACGCCGGCCTCGACAATACCGAAAGAACTGCATACGAAAGAAGACTAGTCAACCTCATCACCATACCTGAAAGTACCCAGCAAAGAAAATCGAGGCGAGATGCCTCAAGATCTCTTCAAGTGGGAAGAAGGCGGGGTCCTGAAGTGAGTATACACCACATCCCCCATGATGCTCAAAGATGACAGCTAACAACTTCAACCGACACCACTGCCCCATATGTCAGACTCCCCTCTCGCACGAAAAATGCCGCACCGTTTGCCTGGGCAACCACGTCGAATGGTGCCATCGATACCACAGTCTCTTCCGAATGAACTGGAGCTCGCGGTGCAGCGCCTGCAAGACCACGGACGACCAGCACGAGAAGCGGCATCGAGAGATTGCTGAGATTCTGGCCAAGATCAAGAAGCTGAAGGCTGAAGAAGAGGCCGCCGCTATGGATTCGCTGGCTTCACCCACGGCACCGAAGACGCCCCGGACCCCGCTCACTGCCAGAGCACTCAATTTGGTCGATGGATCATTGATTGACACACCAAAGACGTCAAAGAAAGAGAGGAAGGCTGCAAAGAAGGCGGTTAAGGCCTTGGAGAGGGACAGAGTCGTGACAAGGCAGGACATCGAGCTTATCGCCGTGATTTTGCACCCAAAGTCCGAAAAAGAGCTTGTCGAAGATGTTGAGTTGGAGGAGTTGAGCGAGGATGTGGACATCAAGATGAACTTGAAGTTCAACAACAGTACCTGCAATTGGAAGGCAGCCCGGCACCACTACATCATCAAGGACCGTGAGCGAAGCGACGTCGACGACGGCACGGTTAAGAACTTGCTGATCGCTATGGATGTCGATCCTCTGGCCAAGGGGAAGGAGGGCGAGCTTGTCCGCGAACTGGCAGATGCAATCAAGAACGACCTTGTTCACTTCCACGATGAGCTCAAGATCGTTGCCAGGAACAAGGCAGGCTTCTGGCGTTGGGCGCACAAACGCGCATACCGTGACTTGGTGGAGAATGGTAAGGAGTGGGATGCCAAGCACGCTAAGGATGCCGAAGAGCGTCTCGCCTTCCCGGACGAACGTCGTCCGTCTGAGCAGACGATCGATACCGAGGGTGATGATGAAACGCTGCCCTCACGAAAGGGCAGCATCGATTCAAGCAACCCTCCATCTATTGGTACTGCTTTGACTGTACCGTCCACCGAAGGCTCTTCGAAAAAGAAGACATTGAGTGTCAACACCACCACTCCTGCAAAGAAGAAGGCCGAACCCGACGATGATGGCTGGATGCAAGTGGGCAAGAAAGCGCTGAAGGCGACGCCAGCCGGCAAGCTCACCTTGTCGTCGAACGGTGGTCTGCATCACCTGGCTTTGAAGCCCAAGCCGGGCGCTTGGTCATTTTCAGATTTGGAGTAGCAGTTCAATCTGCGATCTTGGCTGGGCGGAGAAAAGGGTGACTGTTGTTGGAGAGCATCTTTCCTTGTACGAATAACTGATGCTGGCGTGTTGCTTTCTTGCTTTGAGATGGTGTGATTGATGGAAAAGCGCTGGCTGGTAACGCGCAGATGGTAGAAAAGCATAGGATAGGCTAAATGATATGGGTTTGGGTTTTGCTTTCCCTATTGAAACCTCGTCGTTCGTGCTTCAGGTGCATGTGAGTAGTGAGGTGACGTGAGAGACAGCCAATCAGAGTTGCGGGAGTGGCCGAAGCTCGACGCAATCGCGCCTGCCTGACTGAGTTGCACGCGCCAGCAGCTTGACTGAGGTGCTGCTTCACAAACACCGAACACATCACAACATCACAAGTCCATCAGCCGAACGACCAGCGACAACACCGAAGAAGCCGCTCAAACACCGAGTCAATCTTGCTGAAGACAGCACCTCTCATCACCCAGCAGGAGACACATCACAACTCCACCCATCATGGTACACCCCCATCGCAGCTCCTACCAAACGACCAGTCAACTAACACCACCACCTAACAGTCCCTCCGAATCGTCCCAGCACCCAGCAACCCCTCAACCACAACTCCCCAACTCGGCGCCCCCTCGGCCCCCGGCGTCCACGACACCCTCCGCTCCAACCTCAACCTCGCCCAACCCGCCCCCAAAGCCTCATCCAGCAACCTAGCCCCCCTCCAATCAGCCCACCCCCTCGAATCCCGCCTAGCCAACTGGCGCAACCAACAAGACAGCCTCAAAATGGAACTCCTGCGTCGCCAGTTCGGCATCGCAGAGCCTGTGAAGCGCCAGATGGAGGCGAGCATAGTGAGAGCTGGCGAGTGGCGGCCGAGCGTGCTGGGTGGTGGGGGAAGCGCGGGCGTGCATGGGGATATTCTGAGTGGCAGGGATTTGGAGATTGATTGGGAGGATGTTTTCCATGGTGGGGAGGAGATGAGGGAGAGTGTGGATTTCCATGTGGAGATGGAGGGCAGGTTTAGGAT
The DNA here is from genome assembly GCA_002786045.1 of Zasmidium angulare. NCBI lineage: Eukaryota > Fungi > Ascomycota > Dothideomycetes > Mycosphaerellales > Mycosphaerellaceae > Zasmidium > Zasmidium angulare. The sequence goes on from NHNX01000024.1 coordinate 70,525, forward strand.
GGCTTGGTAAGATGGCTATTGAGGGAGGGATGGGCTATATGAGATGGTTGTCGGAGGAACACCGAGCGGGCAAGAGTTTGCATGGGAGAGGAGACGAGAAGCAGGAGACTAGACTTCTTCTTCGCTGTACCAACATCACGGCATCAGAGAACCAGACGGCGCCTTCCTGCGAGGAGTGTCTTCGGATCTCAATGTCATCACAATTCGAATGTGCATTAGTACGGCAGAAGAAATAGACACAAATGAACTTTCGACATGATTACAATCACATCGAATCACGACAGTCGTTGAATTGTTATAACAAGAAATGCTCCAGAGCAGCTTATTCGTTTCCAATCGTGTCCATGCTCATGTCTATCGGTACATCTCGTCTCCGTCAGAATGTTCGTAAATGCCCAACAAGAAAAGCAGCAACAACCCCTCTCGTTACGAAGACTGCTTCGGCTTCGACCCGTTTCCTGTACATTGTGAAACTCAAACACTCCTTCTCCACTCCCGTTGAGAGACGCCGTCGCAATGGTCTAGATCAACAACAATCATTCCAACACACTTTGGCGTGTCATTGACTGCCCCATGCTTCGTACATCACGAGCAGCGACACCCGCTGAAGCAACACCCGTGCTCCTGGTCCTGAGGCTCTTGCTCAGGCGCAAACGCGCGCTGTGCCTCTTGCCGCTGCTGGCAGTTCTCCGCGATCCCTGTAGACCCGTTCTGATGCGCGGTGTCAGGACGCATTGGCCCGGGCGATTCTTGCTCCGTTGTGTAGTTAGCAGTCCCGTCCCCGTCCGGGCGAAGTCCCCGGCTCCTCAAAAACTCGAATGTGCGTACGCTCCTCTTAGTGTCTCGACGCGATTTCCTACGTGCTGCACGACGCTTCTCTGTGACTTCATTCAGCTCCATGTATTGCTTCATAATATCACACACCGGCATCCGGCGCCTCTGTCTTCTGTGTCCCTGGCACGGAGCGCTCCGCCCTTTCCAGTGCCCTTACCGGCTGTCTCGTCGTCGTCAATCAAATCTGCAGGCTTGACGGTCATGTGTACGACGTTGGGCCCATCGATGTTGAAGTTGAAGTCTGCGTGAAGGTATATCAGCAATGCCGCCCGTCACCATCGTTCTCACATTGTATGTCCCAAGGATGGCTTTATCTCACCTTTGAGCAACAGCTTGTCCTCAATCATCTTGCCCATGATGATTAAACGTATACTGCTCGGACTTGTCGGTCTGGGCTCCCACTCGTTCCTCCAATCAGTCCACACGAGCTCTTTCAGCTTATAACCACTGATCTCCCGAGGATCGAATTGCCCCTCTGCATTCTTGACTTCGACCTTCCTGTTGCGAAGATACTTCTCGTCAATCTTGTAAGGATGTCTCGCTCCAGTCGTGAGCATGAGCGAGATGTTGAGTGTCGGACCGGCGGAGGCTGCGGTCGTGATGGGAGCATCGGTAGCAGGACCAAGAGCTTCCGTCTCTTTACGTTCGAGCGGCGCTGGGGGATCGGGTGATGAGGTATGAGCAGCAGCATCTGTGGCAGGTAAAGGATCCTGCTGCTGCACGGCATCCGCGAACTCCTCGTTGACTGTTCTCGGCGAGGCGGGCAGCTCGCTCATCTCGTGAGCCTTCTCGGATGATGCTCCAGGGGTTGCTTCTGTATGTGATGCAGTCTCGTTGGCAGGAGGTGCGGTGGCGCCGGCGACTGCGTCGGGTTGTGAGGCCATTGTTGGCCAGTAATGGGTGTATGTGATGCACTCGTGTTCTCTATCTCCACCACGGACACACCGTTTCCACAAACTTGCGCTTGCGTACTCTTCCAAATCAATCGGCAGCAAAATGCCGCAGCGGTCGTGTGTGGTCTGTTTGTAGGGCGATAAGTGGGTTGCTCGGCGGGACCAAGCTGATCGGCAAGCTGGACTGGAGTGGAGTGTGGCAAGCAAGCGAGCGACCAAGCGATGACAGCAGTGTGTCAATCAATGAGATAGTTATGGGATATGCGAGGGTGCGTGTCGGATGTGGTGGGAAGTTGAATAAGATGGCGGATGCGGATGCAGTGACCTGGCGAGGTGAGGCGTGGCTTAATCAGGTACCGTGAGCGACACTAAGCGACTCCTTCCATTGATGATCCACTCTGTGGAGAGGGAAGGCGCCGCGCGGCTGGAAGGAGCTGGGACTGGAACTGGCGATAAGGTAAGTCGAAACACTTCGCACTCCAAGACAGCAAACAATAGCGATCGAGATGGAAGTCGGTGAATGATGAAGAGAGGAGGAGATGGAGTGTGCATGGTCGGGGAGCAAGCAAGGTAGCAACGTCTGCCAAGGCACGCTCCAAGCATCATCCACGCGCGTGCACTCTGCGAACTGAACGAACGCCCCGCCTGTACAACATTGCCAAGATTCGCAAAGGCATAGCCACTACCGCCACTTTCTTCGCCAGATCAAGGCCAAGAACACCCCCGATGATGAAGAATACGATGACGAGTTTTAGCCCTCTCGGCCTTATCTCCGGCCTCGTCCAGCTGGCCAACAACGAGCACTCCAAGGCTGTCTCGTGGGATGTATCGAGTTTCCAAAGCTACGACAGTCCTGTGGAGAGCTTGCTTCTTGACAGCTGCGAATTCCCAATTTGGATCAGATGCAATGTGGACGATCTCATTGACTTCGACTTGCTTGTATAGTCTCATGATTGATCACCTTGTCCGGAGTCTTTTCTCGTGCGTTGACATTGGTCTGGCTTTGGAATGCCAAAAGCACATTTCACCGGCCCCCATGATGGGCTCACAGATCAGCCACAATCGACTCATGAGCACTCAAATTAAGGATCTGTCATGGCCTGTCGGCGAGTGTTCGGCCACTTCATGCAAGGAGGCCCATGCAGCAAAAGGACGAACTTGAGCGAAGCACTGGCCGCTGGCCAACGGGTACGAGATTCAAGGTAAGTATTATGTCGTCTTAGAGTCACAAGCCATTATCGCCGCGTGACTTGAGCCATGTGCGTATCTGTGTTCGTGGACAGCTTCTGCGTCGTGATCTTGCAGTGAGAACGAAGACGAAGTGAATTGGTTAGCATGTGATCGCCAAGCCGCACTGACCACACTTCGTCGCGCACTTCATGTGCGCTCTCTCTCTTGACACGCACAAACACCAACTTCGCTCTCCAACACACACAAGACTCGACAACAATATGTGGCCGTCCTACTATAACCCAGCGTGGCCTTCCAACCCACGACTCAAGCCTTCACCCAGCGATACGCACGCCGCACATCGTCTCATCAACACCACCGAACTGCTCGAGCAGATCCTCCTCGACCTCGACATCGATACCCTGCTTTTCAGCCAGAGAGTCGACCATCATTTCAAAGCGACAATCGACGGCTCTCTTGAACTCCAGCGGAGACTTTTCTTTCGCCCGGCATCTGAAGCACACCTCCAGAAGTACGGCACGGATTGGCGCAACCCCCTCGATGACAAGATACCCAATATGGGTATCACCCCAGGATCGTGCCATAAGATCAAATACAATGTGACCTGGACCTTCTCCAAAGACCAGGTCGAGAACGCGACGGCTTCCAAGCAGAATCCCAGCTGGCGACGCATGTACATCATGCACGATCCGTCCAACAGATACGAAGTCGGACTCGTGGTGAGATTAGTGAAGATTTTCCCTGAGCTTGGGGCTACGGAAGACGTATGCATGCCGCCTGGGCAATTTCTCTTGGGCGAGTACGAGGACGCCGCCTTGTGCGCTGCTCGCTATCTTGAGGGAAACTCGAACCATAGCCACTGGCTGGACAGAGAGCTGGTCGTTGAGCGAACGAAGGACGGAAAGTGGAAATGCTCATGGCGACTTCGGACAATGTCGGGGACTGGGGTGGATATGGACTGGATGACAGACGCATGGTGGTAAGCCACGAGGACTTCCTGAGATCTGCTGCCGTCGAGTACCATTTCAGGCGGCTGGAGCGGGTCGACAAGGCAGTACTCGTCACTGCTCATATCAACGACTCTCGACAAAACACCCAATATTGGGTCTCTTCGCATCGCAGATTTCATCCTGTCTAATGACCAACGTCAGCATTAGCACGAAGGCACAACGCCCTTGACTGCATCCAACGACAGCACGACCTTCTCTTCAACATAGATGCGACAGTCAAAGACTCTCCAAGAGTCTCCACTTTGGGGAGCCCACAGCGGAAGGACAGTAGGAGAGAGCAAAAGCCATGCATCACTTGCAGGCCATACATTTCACGGGGAGGCCAGACCCTCTTCCAACGGCTGCACATAGACAAGACACGAAAGAGAACACACAAAAAGTTTTGGTATTAACTTCATTTCATTCCTTCCACAAGGAAACTCCAGATCCACCTCCCCTCCCGCCCGAACGGGCGAAAGAGGAAGTCATAGATCCAGCAGAGTTGAGATTGTCGTTGGGGGTATCCATCTAATTGTACAGGTTTTCGCACCATCATCAGCAGCAAACACTTTCCTTTCCTCCTCAGCTCACGCATGCAAACCGCAGCGGCTGTGCTCCAAAACCCATCAAACCTCCGCCAGTTCTTGTATTTTGTGGTGTTTCCCCCAATGAACGCCAGACTCCATCGCTAAAAAGATCAGACACACAGCCGTCAAAGTATGCATTAGGGGTAGTGGTGTTGCATGTTCCTGTGACAAAAGAGACCCGTCATCCCGATTCCAAGAGAGGGTGTGGAAGAAGTAGATAGCCAGATCCAGTCGCTTAGCGGATCAGCTCGGCGATCTTGCCGGCGACGGCACTCGGATAGCCTCGACTCAGAGCCTCACGGACCACGGTCTTGGCTGCATCACGGTCTTCGGAAGCGAGGTAGGCGCGGACCATGGTCTCGTAGGTGCTTGGCTCACGGCGCGAAAGAGGCACGCGGTCGAAAGCCTCCTTGGCCTTGGTGATGTTCTTCTCCAGGGTCCAGCCATGGATGAGAGCGTTGGCAATGTAAGGGGTGAAGTCCACACGACGTGCAGCCATGTCTGCCAAAAGTGGCTCACATTCAGCAGACCGGTGGTTGGCGTTCAAGCTCTCGAACAATGCTTGGTACATGCATGGCTGAGGAGTGATCTTGCCTTCGGAGATGACTTGGTCGAACAAAGCTTTGGCGGCGTCGATGTCATGCAGAACGCATCCCTTGGCGTGGATGAGCGAGGCGTAGTGGACAGCTTCAGGCTGAACGTGGTTCGCCTTCATCTCGCTCAGGACAGCCTCGGCGGCAGGCATGTTTACAGGCTCGAGAGTGGCGTGGGTGTCTATCAGGAGCTTGTAGGTGTGGATCGTTGGCTCGATGCCCTTGCCTCGCATGCGCTCGTAATACGACAACACCTTGCCGCGATCACGCTTGGTGCTCAGGAAGAATTGCATCAAAGAGTGATATGGAGCTGGACGCGGCTTGTAGTTGGCACAAGACTCCATCTCCTCAAAGATCTCCTCAGCAAACTTCTCATCGGATACACGGCAGAGCGCATTGACGATGGTGCCGTAGGTGACGGACGTTGGGCGGATACCAAGATTGCGCATCTCAGCGAAGTAGAACAAGCAGTCATCGATGCGTCGTGCCTTGCCAAGCTTGCCAATGAGGGCGTTGTAGAGGAATGACGATGGCTCGACACCCTCTGACTTGGCTCTGAGGAAGATCTTGACAGCTTCGGAAGCTTCGTCGAATGTCTTGGTGTTCTCCTTGAGCGTGGTGATGTACAGACCGAAGGTATTGGCGGATGGAGCGAAACCCATGTCGAGCATATCTTGGTGGTAGCGAGCAGCGAGATCACGACGACCAATGTTGAGGCAGCCAGCGACCATGTGATCCAGAATCTGCTGCCAGCCGAAACGAACGACACGGTAGCGGGCATCGAACGGAACGTCCTGCTTGGCCATCTCGAGAATGTCGTGGGCAAGGGTGAGATTGTTCTCCTTGGCAGCAGACTCAATTAGCTTGCCGTACGTGAACATGCGCGGGATGCGTCCGACTCTGCGCATGTTGCGGAACTTGGCTAGAGCCTCATTCGTGCGACGACCATGTGGCTTCTCGAGGAGCTCGTTGATCAGGTTGGAGCCCTTCACATCCGTGCGTTGGGCGTATGGATCGTACGTATCCTCGAATGAAGGCTGAGCTTGCTGATATGGGACCACGGGAGTGAATGGCGATGGCTGGTACAGTGCTGGGGTCGTAGGGTAGCGGTAGTTGTTCCAAAGCCTGGACAAGTCGGCGCGGTCGATGTTGATGAGAGTCTTCTCAAGCAAAACTTCCGTTTCAGCAGCTGGCATCAGAGATCGTGACACAATGTTCTCCAGCATGCAGCCAAATCGGGCAGGGCCGGCGATCTCGGTGGAGATCTCGTCCAGAATCATGCCACTCTGTACGCGCAGCAGAAACTCCAAGTCGGCCTGGTTGAGGCGGGCAATATGCTCAGGACCAAAGCGAGCAACGACATGCTCCGCGATCGGCGCAATGAGGCTGCCATTCTCGCTCATCATTCGCAGCAGCTCCAGACTGGCCTCTGGCATCATCATGGCCTGACTCTTGAGCATGAACGTGCCAATCAGCTCGATCGCCTCATCGATGTGCTCGGCCGTCCCGGCTTGCTGGCTCTCGGGCTGGACTTCACGGATTCGTGCGAACATGCGTCGACTCTGGCGCAAACCGCGCTCGGCCTGGCCAATGCCGACGAGTGCAACAGCACGCATCGTCGTGGGCTCGATGAAAGCAAGGGTAACGGGAGCTGATTCCAAGATTCGCCAGAAAGGTTCCGCAGCCTCGACATTGGCGTTTCGCACGTGCATGGCCAGCATGGCCATACTGGGTTCGGCTAGATCTTGGCTGCTTTGGGCGAGGGTGTCGAAAGCCCGAAGACTAATTTCTGGTATGTTCTTGTCGGCGGCGGTAACAGCGATGGTTGCCAGGGCAGCGGTGTAAGCGTGTCCGGTCAAGGATGCAGTCAAATCGAAGGCGTCCTTGAAAGTGGTGTCCTTGAGTGCCAATGGGAGCAGAGCCTCAAGAGCGACCACTTCACGCAGTCTCTCGAGTTCCTTCGGGCTCTCAATGTCGGCTTGAATGCTAGCCAGGAACTTCAGGCCTCCCTTCAATCTATCCGCAGATCCGTATGCTTTGATGAGTGCAGCGTAGATTTGATTGTCGACTCGTGCAATGGTGTTGCTGCCAGAGTTGTTGGCAATAGCAAGCTCCTTGTATTCGTCGTACACCTCAACCGCATTTCTCAAGTCGCCGTTAATACCGAAAGCGGCAATCATCGGGGCGTAGATGGCGGTCAACGGCTCAAGGGACTGCTCTTCCATGTACTGGTAGACACGGGTCATGTCTTCCACGCGCCCCTGCTCAGCGCTTGCAATGACAAGGCATGCGCACGCCTCGCTTGGCAGAGGTTCAGAAGTGCTGGTGATTGCTCGCTCGAACATCTTCAGGGCGATGGAGAGCGAGCTGTCTTCAACGAGCATGGTGTGCTCAGATTGGCTCGAGCGGAACATGAATTTCCCTGGCGCCTCAAGTCCACCATATCGAGTGAGGCGCTGCTCGAGACCCTTCCTCATGGTGACCGACTCAGAGGCTCTCGCCGACAGGAGGTCGATGAGCATGCCATATGTGGTAGCATCGGGCGTAACTCTCCTCCTCAGCATATCGGAGTAGACCTCAAGGGCCTTCGGAGCCTTCTGATGCTTGCCATTGGTGAGTTCGATGGCGGAGCTGAGCAATGCGCGGTAGGCTCCTTGTGATGGCTTCTGCACGCCAGCGCGCAGCATGCCCTGGAAGGCGGCCGGGATATCTCCATACTGCTTGTTATCGACGAGCTGGAGCAGATGCTCGGTGTAGGTGTCGCTCTCGACCGATTCGGCGCTCGAAAAGCTCTCGGTTGGGGTGAAGATGGTGGCCGGGCTGTCTGATCTCGGCTCGGATTCGAAGGACTCGACGATCTGGGAAGTGGCGGATGGCGATGCAGCTCGAATGGTCAAGCCGTCTTCTGACTCCTCCTTGGCCTTTGAAATCTCTTCCGCAATCGCATTGTTCACCTGCTCCAACGCAACCGCCTCTGCCTCCAGATCATTGATGAAGGCCTTTCCAAAGTTGTCGAGAGCGCTGGTGGTGTATGAGCGCTTGAGAGCAGGCGCAGCAAATTCTTCTCCACGGTCCTCCTGGAAATCTGCCACTTCCTGACTCTGACCCGGCACGACTGACGGTGGCTGCCATTCGATTCGGCGCGCAAACTGGAACTGTTGCCACTCCTTCGTTCCACCATTGCGCTGATGCTTCTGCCAAGCATCAAAGTATTTGTCTAGGCCATCGTTGTGGCTGGTCTCGGGACGAGTAGTCGGGACGGCACTCGAGCTGGCCTGACGAGAGGCCTCGACGTGGTTGTAGACATTCTGGAGTCTGCCTTTCTCACTCTTCCGGAAGCGACCAATCAAGGTATCGGCGAGAGGCGCGGTCGAAGTGTTCTGAGCAGCATAGCTTGACTGCGATGCGGCGACGACAGTCTGGGCGTATCCGTGGGTGAATGATTTGAGGGCGGTGCCAGCAATACGCGAAAGGTGGACGGTGGGCTTGACGTAAGGCATTCAGGTGATGGGAGAGCCCTTCAGATGGGAAGGGAGAGACTGCGAAAGGGTGATCAGCGCGCGTGTCGTGTCTCGAGAGAGATGGAGTGACTTACGGGGATTATTTGGGTATAGCGCGAGTGCAGGTTCATTTGACGACACGACAGCCGCCAAACAAACGCGCGATCCCAAAGGGTTGATTAGAGAATTAGAGGAGAGGTGGTGTGAGAGAGAGGGTGCGGTGTTGATGTGTGCCTGAGAATGGAGGTCGATGAATCACCAGAGCAGCCTTGGCCAGGACTCGACCTGGATTTTGAGCGATCTGATAACCCCGAGTCACCACGCAGAGTAAAAGGGATGCCTGGCCCCGAGCGCTGACTATTGATGGAGCATTTGATTGAGGCTTAACTGCTGGGATCGCGTTCGCATCAATGCCACCCTGTTCTATTTCTTCGGGCTCTGCTCTCTCCGTGGCTGCCGACACGCTAGCGGGTAGATTTGGCGGGCTCTCCGAAGCCTGCAAACCACGCCGCCTCTTCTACCGGCTTCATGCAGCACTCGATCCAAAGTTGGAACTAGCCAATACATTCACTCGCCATCCCAGACCGTCCGCCATCTTGAACGACTCCCATACACCCAGTACAAGGCGAAGAAACGTCCCAGACGAACAACCAGGACACGAAACAGCAGCCCGGCTAATCCCCTAGCGGATCCTGCAATCTGGGCCGTCAGCGCAGTGCCCCTCGAATCTTCTGGTCATCTGCCATCGAGCACGCCAGGAACCGGAAAGGCACAACTCGCCCGTGTCCCCTCGCCTTCCACCCACACCACTGAGATCATCGTCCTTAACTCCAATCTCCACGTGTCTGCCTGACCTCAGCCCGGCCGAGTTGGGCTGTCGCGCTCCGACTGGATGGGCCACAACGGACCTGTCGCCGTCTCTGCCCCAGGCAAAGTCCTGCTGGCCGGCGGATACCTGGTCTTGGATCGACAGTATACCGGCTTGGTCTTTGGACTTGACGCGCGCATCCATGTGCTGATCCAGGACATTCCCACGAGCAGTGGCATTGTTCTGAATGAGATCACCGTCAACTCGCCGCAGTTCCTCGATGCCGTCTGGGAGTATGGCTACCGCTTGGCAGAGAGGGACGGCGGCATTGAAGTCACACAACTCAGAGCGTAAGTGTGTCTGATGTGATGGAACTGATGGAGATATGTTTGGCTTTCTTCCTCATTCTGTACTCATCGTCTCCTTCGATTCCGTATGAAGACCCCGACTTACTCAGACGCACATTGCAGGGACGCCGACTTGAATCTCAATCGCAATCCTTTCATCGAGACTACTCTCAGCTACGCCTTGAGCTACATTACCAGCCTGGCGGGTCCTAACATCACGCCAGCAGCCATCACCATCTTAGCCGACAATGACTACTACTCGACTCCAGCCGACATTTCCACCAACTCGTCGTCCAAGCCACGATTCCACAACTTCGGCGTACCAATCTCGAAAGCTCCAAAGACCGGCTTAGGGTCATCAGCTGCTCTGGTTACGGCCGTTACCGCGGCTCTGTTGACGTATTATCTGCCAAAGTCCAAGTTCGATCCCATCACCAACACCAGCAAGCGGCGACTACACAACCTCGCTCAAGCAGCTCACTGTGCCGCTCAAGGCAAGGTCGGCTCAGGCTTTGACGTCGCTTCCGCGGTCTTTGGGACCTGTCTGTACAGACGCTTTTCCCCAGCTCTCCTCACCAGCCATGCAGAGCCAGGGGTACCCAAGTTCGCTTCCGAAATTCGGGATATTGTCGAGGAGAACCACCACGGTCTGCGCTGGGACACAGAGATCCACAAGGATGCCGTGAAGATCCCAAAAGGCTTGCGACTCGTCATGTGCGATGTATCCTGTGGAAGCAAAACGCCGGGCATGGTGAAGAAAGTGTTGTCCTGGAGACAAGAGAAACCAGAAGAGGCCAATGCCATCTGGACCGATCTGCACGAGGCGAACGAAGCCCTTGCTGCAGAACTGAAGGCTGCATCAGAAGGTGGCAGCGAGAAGAGCCACGCGAAACTCTCAGAATGCTTTACGCGCATCCGCAAGCTCATTCGTCTTATGTCTGACAAGAGCGACGTACCAATCGAACCTCCCGCACAGACCGAGCTTCTGGACGCATGCGAGAAGCTGCCTGGCGTGATCGGTGGCGTAGTCCCCGGAGCAGGAGGTTACGATGCCATCTCTCTACTGATTGAAGATAATGCCGAGACTGTAGCAGGTCTTGAGAAGGTGTTGTCAGGGTGGAAGTTCAAGGGCGATGGCGAGACAAGCGAGTCGGGTGGCAAAGTGAGCATGCTGGGGGTCAGAGAAGAGATGGAGGGCGTCAAAGCCGAAAATGCAGACACTTATTTGCAATGGTTGAGGGAGTTTTAGATATCACTAGAGGAAGTAGATAATTGAGCATGGTGATGAAAAGTATTCCTTGCAATCTATAGTGCTGACTTGTGATAATCCAATTCTCGAGATCGACCACCTACTCCCTACATGTGCCTCTGCCTTGTTCCACTCGGCCTATCCTCGGAGCTTAGGGGCATAGCTACATATATCATAAAATCAAGCTCATCGGAAAATCCCGGCAAGGTGTCCGAGTGGTTATGGAGCTGCGTTTAGGTCTCTACTCTAAGCAGAATCCGCAGTGGCGTTGCCTCGTGGGGTGAGCATTCACGACTGCTTTGTCCCAGAACCATTGTCCTAACGATTCCTCAGTTCAAATCCCACCCTGTAAGTTCCATACACAGCTGCCTTGAGTAAACGACATCTAACAACGGCTATAGTGTCAACATAAGGACTTACCAACTTCTTTTTGGATTTTGTTAGGGAGATCAGAATGTTTTAAATATAGAGAGAGTGTCATCGTGGAGTTGGAATTCGTCTCTTTTTTGGCACTTTTGAAGTCGACTTTCGAAAAGCTTCTGGAACTTCGTTCAATGTTTCGTACAATCCAGTTCCGAACAAGTGCAACATCATTGACATTTGTCTGCCGATTGATGCTCTTCTCGGCGAAATCCAAACATTCAGCCTGTTCGCTTCAAATGCCCTCACTTCGACAAGACGATTCTTGCGGCCACTCCAATGTGAAAGCTTCCCAGCCGTAAAGAATCTCTGATATATTCATAACACGCTACAACATGAAAAACGCCATCGCTATGTTCACTTTCCAACGTATGCCCAAACTCCAGTCCACCCGACTCCTTCTCTTCATGCCATCAATACATATATACCTACTCAAGGAACATACAACCTCGAATAAGCCGCAATATCCGTCCGACAACAAATACACTTGGTATAATTCCTCGCCGCCAACCCCACACGACAGTCATCACACATGCTCAAACACCCACAAGGCCACACAAGCACCGTTCGCGGACAAGACTGACAAACCACGCATTGGGGCCCTCCCTCGCCCATACCTTCCGCGCCGGTTTCCCAGGTATTGGCTCTCTGAGCGCGGGCTTTGGCTTTGGAGCGTTGGGAGAGGATGAAGTGTTCGAGGTCGGCTTCCTCGTCTTGGTCGCTCGAGGCGTTGCGGAGGCCGGAGAGAAGTTCTGCACGGCTGCGGTCCATGCTGCGGCGGTATTGGCTTCGTGTCATGGGGCGGTCGGCTTGGAGGCTGTACGACAGGAGGCGAGCTTCTTCACGATCCGCCAATGTCTGAGGATTCAGCAGTCGGGCCAGAGATCCCATGTCGAAGCCTGTTTCAGTGGCGGGGGTGGTTTCTCTACTCCTATCACCGAACGGGTCCAGCTGTGTCGGAGTTCTTCGTCCGCCGTCATCGTGGCTGTCTGTCGTGCTTGCTGTCGTGGACATCGATATAACACTCGTGGTGTCATCGTCTTGCTGGGATAAAAGCTCAAAGTCTCCACTTGCATCCATGTCTCCAAAGCGGCCGCCATTCCGCCACCAGCGGTAGACTTCGTCCGCGATATGTGGTTCGCCTTGATACGTACCAGCTGAGATGACTCGCCGCCGAGTCTCGACCTCGACGTCAAAATTGTTGTCTTTCGGTAACGAGTACGTTCCATCGTCGCTCAGCATGTAAAAGTCCAGCGAATCTGCATGCCTAGGGCGATTCTGCGCCGAAGGACGTCTAGACCGCTCAGCAACACCAGCTGCTTTCAGCAACCACGCAGGTCGATGTTCGACACCAAGTCGACGAAGCATGTTCAAGCACAGATTCGCCTGCAGACCGATGACCAGCCAGAAGATACCAGCTATGAAGTCAAATGTCAGCTGCATTCGACTCCTCCGTTGCGTCAAACCCAAGCCGCTGTCCAGGTCAGAGCCGTTCGGCCTGTCCCCTTCACCTTTCGTTGGTCGGGACTTGCGTTCTCGTGCATAAGGAGATCGACCGATAGCGGCGTTTTGGTGATCGATGAATCCAACACCTCTAGCAATGCCTTCTCCCAGTAATTCTGAAGGCACCGCAGGAGTCTTCCGCTTGTCTAAGTTGGCCGCAATCTCGTCGATACGCTTCTGCTCTAGCCAAGTCATCTGTGCCACTTGTATTCTGCTGCCCTCGTTAAGGTACACGGCTTCGCTGGCTGCAGTGAGAACATTGAAACCGATCTTAAGGAGCGTGGTGTAGAAGTCTTCCGACATCTTGATTCGGATCGTGGAGTTGGTCGAGAACTGTACGTTGGCCTGGAGGTTGTTGTAAGCCCAGGCCAGCCTCTGTCGGAAGGAAAGGCCTTCTGCAGCATCAGATGGGACGGACAAGGCAGTGACCAATAGTGCGAGCCCGTAGATGACTCCACAGACGGTGATTCCAACCAGTATCAACAGATGCGGGATGAAACCGACGACACAAACGGTCGGGAACCGCAGGACTCCCAAATCGGTGATGTGCTCGATTGGATTCATAAGGATCTTGGTGAAGCTCCAAACGAAAGCAGTCATATAACAGCAAGCCCAGACAGCAGTGTTGACCAGCCGTACCCTGTGTCTGAGTCCCACAACGGCGAGTAAGGCGCTACTGAGATGGCTGAAGCATGAGATCAAACAGACCAGGAGCACCTCTGGAGGCACGTTGAGACGCCTGAGTATCTCCGACCGAGTGACGAGTGGTCCAGCATTTTCTCCTGAGGGTGCGTCTCCAGCCTTGATACCGAAAAAGCCAAAACCTAGCGCGCTGCTGATCATGGCTTCGCACTCGGCGAACGCCAGAGAGTGCTCGAAGATGGTCATTCCAGTCTCTGGCATGGGTTGCTTCCCCTGAAGAGCACAAGATAGCGTCTCGAAGAGCTGGCTCGTACAGAGGGTGAGGAAGAACCAGTAGAGAAGGGATAATGATCCACGCAGCGCACTTTTATCATCGCCCATGCCGACCAATGACATGCTTCGAGCATCGCAACAGCTAGTATCGTCTTGCCAGAACAGTAACGTGGAGCTCAGGTTGTACAAGAAGCCACCCTCACCAGCAAAGTCAATGGCGAGGTTCTTAAGTGGATCATCATATCGGATGCGAGCAAAGTCGGGCGAGGTCTGGCACTTCATGGCTTGAAGGATGGTCATGAGCTGATAGAGGAACGACGCGATAGGAACCATGTACAACGCCAGACGCATGTGGAAGCGAAGTCGAAGATGCTCGCGCGAAGAGGCGTAGAACTGTGTGCGATTGAGGATGATGGCCTGCAGTATGTCAGTCCCTCTTCCACGCACGCTTCCTCATCCTGGCCGTAACTCACCGCGGTGAAAGTTGTCAATGCCCACCTCGACGTCAAGTACGAGAAGATGCCCCCAAATTGCTTCACCTTCCCAATCCCATGTGCAATGCTCATAAACAACGACGAGCTCTCCTCGGCCGCGGCTGTCCTCCACGCTTCCCTAAAGGTGGACTCCAAGCTGGAAGCGGTACTCTGAACAAAAGCGTTACTCGTGTTGGTGATGGTGGAGTTTGTGGTGGCCGTGGCATCGGCAATGACACTGCCACCATTAAAGATCTTGCCAGCGATGTTGTCCATGAACTCTGGTGCTCGCTGTGCCAGACGCGGGAAGGCCATGAGGAGGTCCATGGCTGAAGGCAGCAGAGACGAGTTGTTTAGGTTGTCCATGGTTGTATTTTCCAGCCAAATGCTAGCCTGAGAGCTGTATATTCGTCTGTTCCAGCCAACTCTTGATCAATCCACAGCCGTCCGTTTGTTGGCCAGGCAAGAAGAGGAGTGTCTCTATCGATCGTTCTTGTGGGACGGGAGTGGATCCAGCGACATGGCGCTCTCGCTCAGGCGGCTGGCGTCGTCTAATAAGTGGCAAGAAGCGTGGTCGTAGATGGAGTGTGGTATGTAGAGCAAGACAAACACATGCACCTGTACTTGGACTTGAGCCTCCAGGCCCGGAGACTGCGAGCTGCTCCACACGTTCACGCGGGCGGTTGTGCTTGCCGGCCCCGACCTGGAATGACGCAGCGAATATTGTCCCGTCGGTTCTTATGGTATGACGAACGATCAATATGCCACCGCGAACAACCCACTTTTGTTCGATATAGAGAGACCGGCTGGTATCGTGTATCTAGACATATATATCCTGTCCGAAGCGCTTTAGTCGCTTCGCAATTGTAGATCAGTTACCTCACCCCCAAGTCCCACCACCACCTCTCCCCTGTCTCTTCTGCGCACTCAGTCTCCAGTCATCCTCATTCGCAAACCGGTTATGCAGCGGCTGGATCCTCTCCGCTCGTTTCCTCTTACTCATGCCCAACCCGTCCTTTCCAGCGACCTTGAAGAACGTCGGTGCAGCTTCAACAAGCCACTTTGGCTCGATCGCTGTTACGTTGTGCATGTACTCTCTCGTCGTCTCGACCAAGGAATGGTAGATGACGTGCTCTGCGGCTTTACCAAACAATGCGGACGCGGGATGCATGTAGACTGGCGTGCCTTCGACGAGCGTCTTGTAGCCTTCTTGGGGATCTTTGCGGGCGCTGTTGCGGAAGAAGCCAGAGCAGAGGGCCTGTCGAACCCGCAGCGTGTCTCTTCCACATGATACGACGCGAAGGCGATGGCGATCGAGAATCTGTACCAGTTGTTTTCGGACATCTTCGGCACGGCGAATATTCCTAGGTTGGATGAAGTTCTCGAAGCACCACGCGTCGTTGCGACCTGCATTCTTCCAGCCGTTGTATACGTTCAAGAGCGTGAGATGATCTCCTGCAGGGTCGTGGAAACGAGCCTTCTTCTGATCGGCTTGTTGCTGCTTGTCCTTTGGCCTGTGGAAAACAGTTTGAACTGCGGAGATCATGGCAACAATGGACAGCATCTCATCACTGCAACCCAACTCGACAGATATGATAAGTGACTTGGCAAGAGCTGGATCCATTGGAAAGTCGGCCATACGGCGCCCTAGCCGTGTGAGCAGGCCTTCATCGTCCAATGCCGAGAGCGCATATAGCTCTTCAAGAGCTGTCAACATCGTGTTCGTCGGTGGAGGGTCCATGAAGTCGAAGCCAAGGAGGTCATTGATGCCCATGGCTTTTAACATCAGAATCGTGTTCGAAAGATTCTGACGTTGAATCTCAGGAATGGTCGTGGGCAGCATCTCCGACTGGAACGCAGTCTCAGTATACAGTCTGAAGCATTTACCCGGACCTGTTCTTCCTGCACGGCCTGCACGCTGTTTGGCTTGTGCTTGCGAGATAGGAGTGACTTGCAACCTGTCCATCCCGAGCTTGGCATCATAAGCGGTCTGCTTCACGAACCCAGGATCAACCACAAAGTAGATGCCATCAATCGTGATACTGGTCTCGGCGATGTTCGTCGCAATGACCACCTTCCTGCCGCCTGGCGGAGGCGGTTCGAAGATTCGACTCGCAGTCTCTGACGGCAAAGCACCGTAAATGGGCAATATCACCATTTCAGGGACGGACGGTCCCAGGGCTTTCATTCGTTCGTAGAGAATCTCGCAGCTTGTGTCAATTTCCTCTTTACCAGTGAGGAAGAGGAGAATATCTCCAGGTTTTTCCGTCAAGTGAATCTGCATGACGGTCGTGAGGGCAGCATCAAGATAATCACTCTCGGGCTCCCTGCTGTACATGATCTCCACGGGGAACGTCCGACCTGGGATTGACAAGATCGGGCATTCGTTGAAGTAACTTGAAAACTTCTCTGCGTCCAGTGTCGCGGACGTGACAATCAGCTTCATGTCGGGGCGTCTCTTCAATGTCTTCTTGAGCAGGCCGAAAAGCACGTCCGTGGCGATTGTCCGTTCGTGGGCTTCGTCCAGCATGATCACGCTGTATTTGTTAAGCTCAGGATCGAGTAGGATCTCACGCTGCATGATACCGTCCGTCATGTACTTGATCTTCGTGCTCTGGGATGTCTTGTCCTCGAAACGAATGGTGTATCCGACTTCTTCTCCAAGCCTGCACCCAACTTCGTCGCTCACTCTCTGCGCAACCGACATGGCAGCCACACGGCGAGGCTGTGTACAACCGATCATGCCACTGTTCGCAAATCCATCTTCAGCGAGATATTGTGTTAGCTGCGTCGTCTTTCCGGATCCCGTATCACCAACAACAATGAGCAGCTGATACTGCCGGACGGCATCTAGGAATTGTTTCCGCATCTTGTAGGCTGGCAAGCTTTCTCTTTGCTCCTTGATCGAGAGCGAAGTCCTCTTGCCAAGCTCACCGCGGCCTGACTGGATCTTTTTCCATTCTGGCACTTCCATAGAACCCGCGCCATTGCCCGCTCTTTGCGATCGCAAGTCGCTCGCGAATCTGCGCTCGCTCGGCGCCACCATAGGGTCATTCCACTCCTGGCCAAGATCAGTCTTTGCAGCTTCCTTGTCTGCCTTATCTTTGGCTTCTTGCTGTCTGAGGTCTCTGCGTTCTTTCGCCAGCACATCGCCTTGCATCGCCGCTCGGTTCATGCTGCCGTCCGGTGCCTTGATGACTCGGATGGGTGAGAGCTCCAAAGATTGCTTCGTCTGCCCCGCTAGAAATGGAGGCTCCTCTTCTCGCACTTCGATGTCAACGTCCTCTTCTTCCTCAATCTGCTCGCCGTTTACTGCTGCATTGTATTCTTCGTCCAGGTCAGGGTAGTCAGCCGCCTTGACCACGCCAGACGCTATCAGTTGTCGTATCTCCCACCTTTCTGGGCTGGTCATGCGCTTCCGCGGACGTCTACCGTTCGAATTGTTGTCAATTACAGGCACTGTGCTCTCCAAACTATTTGAACCGTTCAAGCCAACGGCGTTCGCTCCTGTTGCGCTCTGTATCCTCTTGCCAGGATTGAGGTCTTGCCCGGTCACTTGATCCACCTCAGCCATGCTCAAGCTGATTCTTTTGTCCTGCACCTTCATGACCTTGACTTTGACATCTTGACCTCGCGACACCAAGTCTCCTGGATGATTCACTTTGTGATCTGCCATTGCTGAAACGTGCACAAGGCCGTCGACCTTGCCCTTGACACCCTTGAGATTGACGAAAACGCCAAAGTCCTTGACACCCGTCACATGACCATCATATGTCTTGTAGAGCACCGGCGCATCATCTTCTTCAACCTTGGCCGGCCTCTCGAATGAGTCCCGCCTGCTGCGCCTCTTTCGATGTTCCCTATCATCTCGATCCGAGGGACGATGAGATCGCGTCCGACCAAATTCGTCCTCGAAAAGATAATCATCGTTTCGCGAGCGCTTCGCGGGTGGCTCTGGGGATCGTCTCTTCTCTTCCTGTCGTACTGGCGATACGCTCCGCTTGCGGCCATTCGTCTTGCCAGGCCCGGCCATAGACTCGAGAAGTGCAAAAGTATCATCCAAGGCATCTTCCTCTATGGGCTTGTCCGGTATTGCCAGCCCACGAAACTTCTCGCTCTTGCCATGCGCATTTGTGGATTCCCGTTTTGGTTCGCCGTCACCATTGGATTTCTTATACTTCGGGTGCATGGTAAGTATGAGGCGATCGATGCTCTCGACCAGCGATCGAGGAAATTCATATTCGCCCAGTTTGTTCGCAAACGCATCAAGACCAGAGCAGGAAGCGTGCTCTGCTATAACAAATTCTGCGATGGTCTTTTCCGAAATGCCCATGTAGTTGTTGATCTCGCTGGTCACTTTCGAGACCAGGGAGAGGATCTCCAGTTGCTCGAGGTCGTCCATGGCGGCTGTCTCGTCGCCGTCGTCGGTGTCGGCGCGAGCAATTTGATTGTGAGTCTTGTGGAGAGTGAGGTGAGTGACTGCATGTGCTTCCAGCCGCGAGATGTGGAGAATCCGCTAGGATAGCGGATCTCGGTCCGTCGCCCGCTCGACTAGTTCAAACCTTGTCCTGACCACTATTCGTCACTGCGTGAAAGATGCGCTGCCTTCTTTCGACTTCGACACTGAACGAACACTTGACTTCACTGGTTGAACAGCCAGCGACACTTACACGCGGCTTGGCACTGCTCGTCGGCCATGTACTGGCGGACCGAACGAGATGATCTGAGCTCACGGGGCTGGCTACCGACTTGAGCCACTGATGGGCAGGGAAACAATGCCAAGACGCGTGTACGTCTCGCTACCTCCTTGCTTGACTGGTCAAGCCACCCGACCGATCCATGTCGTTACAGGATGGACTTTGGCCTTACTAAGGTTGGATGTGGAGCCTTGCCTTCGTGGAAACGATAGGTTCGATGCAGCAGGCAGCTGAACGACAGTCTCATACGTTGTCCATTCGTCGCCGAAATTAAAGCACTGCAAGCTTCCATCGCTGGACTCAACCTGGATCTTTACTACCGTTGCGCAGAGAGAATTGGGAGCAGCTGGGTAGTATCATTCCCCGTAGAAACAGGTTTGGAAAGAACAACAATGTTGCAGACTTAGCTGTACAGCATCTCTCCGGAGTTCGGAAGTCCCGCAAGTATAGACCGCGGCCGAGCCCTACCGGAGCCGGCGGACCTCAAAACAACGATCGAACGCGTCAATATCCAAACGAGTCTGTCTGTACGCGTGTGACAGTGCGTTCGACTGCCCATGCGCTGGTCTCACATTACCACGTGAAATGACGCCCTGGAGCTCGAATGAACTGGCAAACCCGGTACGGAACACCGATAAATTCAGTCCGCTCGCATGACTTGCTGCTTTCGATAGTCCTCGAAGCCGTTCGAGTGTCGGGACGAGCAGACTTAGTCTGATAAACCAAGGTCATAAGGAAGTTTCTGGACTGCAAAGTCCATAACAGAAAGCATTATCCTGGTGCATCCAGCGTTGCGCTTGCGCTGACCAGTCTGCAGTGCTGATTAGTGAAGGCCAGGGAAGAGCACACGAGCATCGTTACGAGGGCCAAGAGCTTTTATCTTGATTCTGCGAAAGTCGGCGCTCTTCGAATTGAGCTTGCGACCGCTAGTCGTAGCTGACAAAGCCAAGCACATGCTTGCTGATCCATACACGTACGACACAACTTTCTTTCCTGCCAGCAGACAGCCTTCCCACTGGATACCGACAGTCCTCCTCGCTGAGTCTGTCATACTACAGGGCGGACCCGCAAGCCGGCCGTCTGTTGGTGAGGCTGTCCCATATCGGCATGTACCCGGGGCCGTTGTACCAGACGCGATCGAGAGATGGTGTAAGCTTCTGAGGTACGACAAAGCAGGTACAGCCTTCTAGCAACTGCTCAAATCATACTTCCCACCGTCCATGCATCACTTCAGCCCCGTAGAATCCTGGACCTTGGCATTGTGATCACCATCAACATGTACTATTGGCATCGCGAAAAAGAGTGGCCCGGGCCGTGGTTCGGTCATCGGCTTGATGAGCTGTGACCAGACGTGGTATAAAAGAAGCGGCACATCTGGCTTTGGAACGCAACGCCCTCAATTCCATTGTTTGACACCCATTGATCAAGTTCGGGAATTGCATAGGAGAAAGCCTATCATGGTGCGCAACATCTTGATTGCAGCTACAATCGTAGCGACAGTATGGGCCGCACCTCGACCACAGCCGACCATGATGGAGAGAAGACAATATCCTGGCTCAGGTACGACAGATTTCGGAAAATGCATACCTGATACTGATTGAATGCATAGAGGAAAGTGCCGCTCCGCCATTCGAGTTTCTCTCGGTGCCGACTGAGACTCCTTTGGGACCCACAGAGGGAAGTGGCCAGTTAAGAGGTCAGTGTATACGATCATTCTGCAGGAGTGTCCTAATCCTACAGACAAGGCCCGACCAGTTTGGTTGGCTACAGTCCAGCCAACCCCATCAACACCGAGCTTCCTGGAGCCGTCCCATCAGATCAATATTCACTTGTGCCTGGCCAAACCGAGAGTGAAGATCTAGGACTTTATCTTGACCTTAAGTATGTCCAGCAAATCCACACGCCTTGGTCTTCTGCTAATAAAGGGCTGGTGTAGCGAAGTTGACAATCCACAGCCCATCCGTGGCTCAACAAATAGTCCAACAGACCCAGGACCTCGCAATCGAGTTCTCGAGAAGCAAAACCCCGATCTTTACGCACCGCCAGGAACAGACGCCGGCTCTGTACCGAACGCCAAATGGCCTCTGGCCCTCAGTCACAATCGTCATGGCAGCGTCTATGCTTCTGGCTGGGCCCGTCAACAGAATGTCGATGACCTTCCCGTAGCTACAGCGATGGCTGGTGTAGATATGTATCTGGCACCTAACGCATATCGTGAGCTTCATTGGCACCAAGCCAACGAGTGGGCCTACATCTTCAACGGTTCAGTCCGGTTTGTTCAGGTCCTTGTCGTTCTTTATCTTTTCGCGACTGACGTAATCTTAGTGTGGCATCAATGGATGAGGCTGGAAGAACCTTCCTGGATGATCTACAAGCTGGTGACGTTTGGTTCTTGTGAGTTGCACAGCAATCGCAAACAGAAACAACAGATCACTGACATGCGCCTTCCTCCTGAACAGTCCTGCTGGCAAACCGCATAGCATCCAAGCTTTGCAAGATGGGTGTGAATTTCTGCTTGTATTTGACAGTGGGGAGTTCAGCGAGGACGGCACAGCGTTGGTCTCAGAGACTTTTGCGCGTAATCCGCTGTCCGTACTGGCCAAGGACTTGAGGGTATGCCCAGACGTCAGTGCTCATTATCGGACGTCTTGCTAACAACAGTTCGAGGTCGATGTCAGCGCTCTTTCAAACATCCCCAAGGATGAGCTGTACATTTTCCCGGGTACTCCAGCACCTGCGAACATCAGCGAGCAGAATGTAAGTTTTGCAAACAGATCATAATGGAGAACTGTCTGACCGCGAGCGATCTAGTCCACGGGTCCTGCAGGCATCATCCCGACTGAGCAGTCCTACTCGTATCACTGGTCTCAGCAAGAGGCATACGAAGTTCCAGGCGGCTCTGTCAAGATTCTTGATAGCGCGTCATTTCCCATTAGCAAAGACTTTGCGGTTGCACTCTTCACTGTAGGCCATCTCGGATTCAACGAGATCTCGCGTTGACACAGTGCTCAGGTCAAACCAGGTGCCATGCGTGAGCTCCACTGGCACACCACGAGTGACGAATGGGATTACATTCTGGCTGGCCAAGGGCGCTTGACTGTCTATGTCGCACCTTCGTCCTCACAGACGTTCAACTTCCAAGCTGGTGACACTGGCTATGTCCCAGTCGTTGATGCGCACTATCTGGAGAACACTGGCGATACCGACTTGGTATATTTGGGTAAGTACCGACAAGCGAAGAGCAGTTGTTCTCGATTGACTTTCCCGACAGAGATTCTCCAGGCACCGTTCTACAATGACATTTCCGTGGCTCAGTGGCTTGGTCTGACGCCCAGGCAGGTCGTCAAGGACCACTTGGGCTTCTCCGACGAGACTCTGGACCGCTTGCCGAAGATTAAGCCATATATCCTCCCCGGGAACACGAATCTGCAGACGACTAACTTCACTGCTGAGGCTGAGTGAAGCACGAATTGGCAGAAACTTGTTTGTTCTCGCTCTCTATGCACAGGTTGGGTTCTTATAATTGCCACCGTTGACAGACCAAACAGTCAGGACGAACTCCATCAACAAAAGATTACTTTTTCGCGATTGTCACCACCAGGTGGCCATGCGTCCCGATCTCTCCGTCCACCGTGTTATCTTCGAATTCTTTGACCAAAGCCTCGGCATTTTCGCCTTCTATAGCGCCTTGTCTGATAAAATGGGTCCACCAAGGTCGCATCGCCCAACTTGTATACCTCGCAATGCTCTCTGTCTCTGGCTTCTCTGTCCAACCCGTACGGAACGGTATTGGGAATCTTTGCTGCTCCACATTCCGATATCCAGCTTGATTCAGCTCACCCGGCAGCAGTTCTGCAACCTTGACATTCACGCCGCGAGACGCTGGTACCCGTAACGATACTTCGAGATAGTGCCAGTCTTCCGAAACGAGTTCGTTCTCCTTGTTGTACAGCGACCAGAGGTCCATCTCCTGACTCTCGAAATAACCACCTGCTTTCAAGAGGGATCTCACGAGCTCGAGATGACGAGGCCATGATGTGACGCCGAACATGAACATCCTTTCGTAGACCAGATCGAATGTGCCAGGCTGTAGAAGATCATGACCCTTCTGCACGAGCTCGTTGAAGTCCCCAAGGACATAGATCACGTTTTCCGGCTTCGGACGGACGTCAGGTATGGGCGAAATGTCGAGACCGATGATAGTCGCATCTGGATACAATTTTGCGAGAATTTCGGTTTGGATCCCGGTGCCACAGCCTACTTCCAATATCTTCTTTGGCGCCTGCAGTGGTGAGCGAATGGGCTTGTTCAGCATCAACTCGTTGAAACCGGCGGCTTGCTCTTCCAATCGATTGTGCTCAGCTGTGGACGGCACAAAGGGGTAGGACTTATCCGCGAGCTGGTATGTCTTCTGCTCGACCGCCATCTTAGTACTGGGAGATGTACCTCGAAATAGGTATCCTATCGATGTGCGCAAGCAGGTCAGCCTCCACTGAAAACGACTGAAGACTTTGAGCAGAATGAGAACGGACGAGACCGCCAAGGGAATCACACTGTGATACAACGTACCATAGTGACGCAAGTTGCGTTTAATCCATCTTCTCGCATAAGCCTCTGCAAAAAGACCAGATCCTTGCTAGGATCCAATCGTGAGCTGGCGGAACGAACAACGAACGCATTTTCTGCCAGGTTTGGCAGCCTTTACGATCGGAGCTCAACAACAAACGCGTGACTGTTATGCACATGCAGTGAGCCATGACTAGCTCAAATATATCTCGTAATCTG
Source organism: Zasmidium angulare (assembly GCA_002786045.1). NCBI lineage: Eukaryota > Fungi > Ascomycota > Dothideomycetes > Mycosphaerellales > Mycosphaerellaceae > Zasmidium > Zasmidium angulare. The sequence continues at coordinate 94,309 of NHNX01000024.1, forward strand.
CTTGCGTGCATACAGGTCGACGATGTATTTCAAGATCATTCATCAAACCGTCGACGTGGTCCAAAAGCGACAGTCTGCAGCCCCTGTAGCAAGGCTGTAAGTAACCAGGATGTGGTATGCGCCGAGCATGCTCTACACTGCCCACTGGACTAGCGAACTTGCTGAAGGTTATTAGTAAGTGTGATCTAGCGCGATTGAGAACAACTCGGGCGGTAGTATCATCCGAGAGCAAGCAACACTCGCCCATCGAAAGTGATATTGTATTCGCCAGTCCATCATCATCATCATCAGCAACTCTCCAGGGAGCAACTGTACCACGAGAAGAGAAGAATCGAAACCAGCAGGATCGTGTCCAGTCTCGAGTCATCCACCAGCATGTCACAAGGAAAGAAGAATGTTCTCATCACAGGCTGCTCCGACGGCGGACTAGGTGCAGCTTTGGCCATCGCCTTCCACGAAGCAGGCCTTCATGTATACGCCACAGCCCGGAATCCAAGCAAGATGAAGAATCTCAAGGCGAAGGGCATCGAGACCATGACCCTCGACGTCATGGACGAAGCGTCGATCTCAGCTGCGGTCAAAAGCATCTCGCATCTCGACATCCTTGTCAACAACGCCGGGGCCGTTTACAGCGCGCCCTTCACCGATGTGTCCATCTCCGAAGCCAAGAAACTGTTTGACCTCAACGTATGGTCGTATTTGGCGGTGACGCAAGCTTTCCTGCCTTTACTTCTAGCATCCAAGGGCACGATCGTAAACAATACTTCCATCGCTGGCCAGCTTCCGGTTCCATGGCAGTCGGCATATAATGCCTCCAAAGCGGCAATGTCCATGTTCTCTGCGTCTCAGCGCGTGGATCTCGAACCGTTAGGCGTGAAGGTCGTGGACCTGAAGACCGGAGCTGTGAAATCCAACATCTTCCAGAACATGGACCAGGCTGAGGATCGAGGTACAAAGCTGCCCAAAGGTTCTTTGTACGAGCCAAGTAAAGAGAAGATCGAGAGAGCGATGAGCGGCGTAGATATCATGAAGACTGCGATGCTGGCGAGTAAATGGGCAGAGCAGGTCGTCGCGGGTCTTGCGAAACCCACGCCGCCGAGCAATATCTGGGCCGGTGGCGACGCATCTCTCGTTCGTATCGTTCTCAATCTGCCGGTTTGGGTAGTGGATATGATCGTCAAGAAAATATTTGGTATTGATGAGGTCAAGCAAAAATTGTACAAGTAGCAGTGGACCCCATGACCAGGGCCGCAACAGAGCTGTATGGTATGATCTGGTGAATGGGGAACGTACTCAAAGACTCCCCAACTCATACCCACTTCCCAACCACCTCGATGACGGCCTTTGCCACGGCTTCAGCCTCCTGAATGAAAGCGCAATGACCTCCTTGAATCTCCTTCACGTCCCACTCAACTGCGCTGCCCTGCACTAATATGGGCTGCGCCTCTGGCGGAAAGACTCGGTCCCCTTTCGTCAAGAGATAGACCCTCCTACCATCAAGTTCTGGATCACTCCACAGTGGGTCCTTGACCGGCGTCTCAAAACATGCAAGAGCCTGCGGAAGATGACCCTCACCCAAAGCCTTCTGCAAAGAAGCATCCGAAACATCGTGGTAAAGCGTTTCGACCGTCGGCTCGAATATCAAAAGACCAAGGCGAGGGAAGTTGGGTCTGCAGAAAGGCGGCCACGCACCGCCAAGGAGCTCGAGTTGACTCGTTCCATCCTGGGGGAAGCAGGTGGCGATGTACACCAGCCCGACCACGCCGCCTTTCAGGTCCTTGCTCTGACGAGCCTTCTTGGAAAGGTGTTTCGAGCCGCCGCTGCACGATGTTGCGCCGAAGGAGTGTGCGAAGACTACGACATCTTTGCCGGCTTCAATCAGAGGAACGAGATACTGGTTGAGGAGGTTGTGCCCTTCTCGTTCCGCGGTGTAGGTTGTTGGATCATCGGGAGGGTTGGTCGAGAGCAAAGTCGCTCGGGCAACTGGGTAGCCAGCCCTTTCGAGATGTGGTGCCAACCAGTCATAGCAGGCAGGGGTAGTGAATGCGCCTGGGAGTAGGAGGATAGTTGGAAGCTCTGCGGATGCCATTTTGCACAAGTCTCACGGCCACTGATGAGTCTCCTTGAGACAGGCTGTCAGCTAAAGTATCGACGAGCCTTCTCACGACCCAGATATATAGCTGCTGAACCTCAGGTGGGACGTTTCATCACTGACCCACCTTACATGTAGAACTATGTGTGGCTGACGAAGCGAGCTGAACAGCCGAAGGACGCGACTTCCCAGCTTTGGGGCTCTATTCCAATACGAGAATGTGGTACAGCATGCGCGCAGAATTGCCATGAGCGTAAGCAGCGACACACGAGCTGGAGTCGCCGAGTGTCCTTATTATTAGTCAGGCCTGCATCGTGCAAGTCTTCCCCTTTGAGCAGATGGACGTGGTCGTGGGAAAAGCCATTTCTTAGGTAAACGTCGAACGTGTGACTCGCTGTCAAGCGCATTTGATAGCGAACAATTGTATAACGATGAATGCGGACTTTATGTAACGAGCATTACTCTTTCGGCCAAGATGCTATGTCCTTGCGATATGGAGAGTCGCACATTGCCTTCAGGGTTGGAGTGCAAGGAGTTATGAACGCAGCGCAAGACTCAGGTCTGGAGAGCAAGATACTACTCTCGTGCCTGCAATAACAGCTTGTCTTGCATTGTTCAGAGATGCTAACCAGGCGCCGTCCTGACTGTCGCTTCGTTTGTCTCAATGTCATGCGTCACTATTCCCATTCGTGAAGGAGGGGCCTCCAGTGCAGTACCCCATCTGGTTCCCCTGGAAATTTGACGGTCTGGCTCTCACAAGCGGTGGCGCATGTCGAGATCTACGGACCCTTGATACGGCTTCCGTCGCTTCCTCGCCTGCGTTGATGAACTTCTTTGACGTTTCGCTGGATTTGGGAGACGCCCATCAGGCGGATTTGCCGCAGCGGTGCGCTCGTGGTCGAGACGGGTTAGCCTTTCTTTCGCACTTTGAGTCGCACGGCAGCGGTCACAGGACTCATAGATGGTATCAGTCCCAGGCTCCGAGAATCTCCATGGGGACTGTGTTGAACGGCAGATGATGCATTGTCGAATGACCGAAGGAATCGCGTCTTTCTTCGGGACTTGAGGCCACTTGCCTATGTCGCGATACCCCCAGTTCAGGCATGACCACTTATCCGGACCATCTTCTCTGCTCAGGACATCGTCCAAGGGCGGTCCTTGATGTTGTGGCGAATCTTGACGACCTTCACCGACTGAGAAGTCTACGGACTGTGTTTTCAGAGGCCGTTTGGGGCCGACGCGATCGCGGACAGGGTGCATAGGCGGCCGAGACGGATTGGGAAACGGACGAATCGCAGAATCGAAGGTCGGACGATGGAATTCCTCTGGCGTGGCGATGGGTACCAGATCGCGCACTGGTATTCGCCTTGCAGTATCAGCGCGCCGCATATTGAGGACAGCATCTGGCGCCTCGGGCATACTTGACATTGGAGGGAGCGTATGATCGAATATCGAACGAGAGGGCGAAGATGGCGTGGGTATCTTTGGGTGAGTCAATTGTTGTTCCGGTCTTAAAGTATCACCCAGGAGCGGAGCATGGTTTTGGTACGGCGGTCCATTGTGAGGCGCCAACACCGTACTCCAGGGATGATCTCTAGCAGCGCCTGGTCGCTCGTTCAAGGGATCGAGGTCCAATGCGGTGACGGGAACAAGACCGTGGTGATCTCTCCAATCAGGCACAGCACGTTCGACGGTAAAAGCACCTTCAAAAGGTCTCACATTGTCGACGCCGCTCGATTTTTGCGCAGGATTCGCGGTTGTGATGGGCCGCATGCTATCGCTGTCGCTCTCTCCCGATGCAGCTCCCGGAGCGACAAGAGGCGCAAAAGGTGTGCTTGTGTCCGCATAAATGCCCGCGCGGTTGTGATGATTCCAGTACTCCATGCTCGCTGTAGTGTCGATCTTTGAAAGAAGATATCAATGAGCAATGGCTTCGTCAGAGGACATATCAGAGCAAGTCCAGCTTGTATTGTCAAGGCGTTTCTTCAGACCATCACTCTGCGCAACCCACTTGTGCCGCCCAAGACCCTCCTGCCGGTGACAGCATCCCTCCCAGCGCCGCTTTCCCACTTGCCAGCGCGACTACCACCACCTTCTTCAGCCCACCCTCTCGCCCCTTCTTCGTCCCCAGAGCCCTCCATGAAAGCTTCCTGGCGAGGATGCGCGCCATCGACCCATTTGTAGATGCAAGTATAGCAGTACACGTATCCAGTCTGAGCCGCCGTGGCAGTCTGAATCTGGGACGTGCAGATGGGACACACAGAGGTCGTGTTCGCCGTGTCCGTAGTCGAGTATGCTGGGGCAGGTACTGTAAGGATCGGAAGGAGGCTCGTAGACGAGATCGGTGGGCCGTCGATGCCAGAGTCGCGACGACTTGATGCATGGTCCTTTTCCGTCTTGTCGTCAAACTTGACGGTTGGGGCAGTCGCTGAAGGAAGACCAGATATGGTTGGTGGTGGCAGCTCTAAGCCTTCGTTCGCCTTCCTCGACAGCTGTCTGGCGAAATCAGAGTTATGCCACCATTCCAAGAACTTCAGAGCAAAGATCGATGTCGGCAGTGCAAGCTTCAAACCAGACTGAAGCCAGGGCAACACCACCCGTGCGAATGTCCTCGGATTGAATATCGAGTTGCCCTGTCCTGGTCTCGCGGCAGACCCAGAAGCAGCACTGGCACCTTGCTCCGCCAACGCAATGGCTCGACCATCCGCCTCATTCAGTCTTCTGATCCTCGTCCCAATCATCCATAAGAACGGCGAATGGTACTTGCTCCCGTCGAACAGATACGCCATGTTCCATGCCAGTAAGGAGAAATAATACGCCGCGTTGACGCTGGGATAGACGTTTCTCAGGAACCACTTATACACCCACAGGAACTTCTGCTTCACGTTTCCGTCGACAGGATATCTTTCGCGATCGCGATATGCTGGCCCAAGCATGTTTACGCCGGCGGCATGTATATCGTACGCCTCGTCCAGCTTTCGCTTGACATATGGCAACGCTACCATGACGGCCAAGTTCTTCCAGACATCGCCGGTCCTCAGCTTCAACGTCTCTCTCACCTCTTTCGACGCGCCCAGCCTGGCACGCGTGGCATCTCCGCCCTTGATGCGCAGCACGCGCTCTCGTTTCAGGCCATAGAAGTTCTCGGTGAACCCACCGCCATACGTGCGAAGGTAGTACCTTTCCACTGCCAAAGAAAGCAAGGCGTATAGCTCGTCGAAGTTGTTCAGTAGTCGTAGAAGGTAACGAGGGCTTCGATGAGTTGCGACTGCGAGGAGGTAGCGCAGAGAGGGAGGGATAAGGGCGTTGAGTTCGTGTTCGGAGAGGATCTCGAAGAGGGAGGGTTTTTGATTGTCGAGGTTATTCTGGAGGGCGGTCATGAACTCCATGTTGATGATTCAATGTTGTAGGAGCTCTGTCCCACTTCGTAGGTCGTTATTGTGTTATCATTGCGGTGTGTTGTTGCGAGCAACAAGACGAGATTGATCAGGCAGATGAATGTCAACTCCGATGTCATCGGGCCGAGGCACACGAAACTCTGTCGCGCGACACGTCTTCCAAACACTACCTCCGGTACAATACTTTACCACCAACGAACACCTCACGATGACATCGAACGGCGCGGGAGACAAGGAGTACTTTGAGCAGCAGCGCCAATTGCTCATCAACGATGTGGCAGCCGTAAGTGTTGCGAACGCCATCAGCGAGCTCAATTGACTTCCCAACAGAGCCTCGAAAATGTGCTCCAGAATATCAACAAGTTGAACCGAAGTCTGGAGGGTGTCATAGCGGTATGGTCGTCAGATTGAGAGCAATCAACGCATTGTGCTCATATTGAAGGCAGGTCGGCAACGAGTTTGGACAAGTCGAAGGCCTGTGGTCGCAAATCGAAAACATCATGGCCAAACAGCCAGATAAGGAGGAGAATCAGGACACGAAAGAGGGCGCAACTGAAGGACAGTGAAATGAGGAGAGTTTGAACGATACTCGTTACGAAAAGACGTTGAAGGGAAGCAGAGGAATGATACCCACGGCGTGAACGACATCATGAACACAAGAATTTGTTTCTCATTGACCGAACCCTTCAAGATTAAATACAAGAAGCTCTCATCTTCAACTCCGACCGCGCAGCTACGCAGTCCTGCAGCGTTCAGCGCGGCTTTCGAAAGATCATCTGTAGTTCCCATGAAGAGAAGACAAAAGCCTCGAGGTCTCCCAAACGCCGTGTTCGCCCAAGAAATGCTCGTGTATAATGCATGGCGAATTCATGCTCTTCGATACTGTTTACCTCATAGCCAATTGGGCTTCTCAATCATTCCCGCTTTTCAGTCGTTCATCGCCGCAAGCCGCCCCACAGGAGATACCGCATTTCTCGTAGGAAGAAGCGCATCGTGCCCATCTGCTGTACGAATGTGGGTGGAGGCGCTGGCGGTAGCTTTCGCGCAATGGTCTGGGTTTGCGGGCGCTTTTCGGGGCCTGCGAAACAGAAAAGACGCTCAGTCAACACAACAGAACACAACAATATATGTCTATCCTCTCTGACTTAGAGGATCTTGCATTTACTGCGCTTCTGCCGTTTGACCGGCATGTTGCCCCCAGATGTGTTACTCCTGCTGCCAGGAGCGCGAAGGTCTTCTGCTTGTTGGTCTTGGCCACGGACAACCATATCAATGGCTGTGTCGAAGATCTCGTGGACGCCCGCCATTTCTTTTGATGAGCACTCCATGTATAGGGCACCCATCTTTTGCGCGACGGCTTTGCCTTGTTGTTGTGTGACAGGAGTTAAACCTTGGGTCTTGAGGAGCTCGATGCATGTGCGCTTGTGTCGAAGATCTGACTTGAGCCCACAGAGTATTATGGGTGTCGTTGGGCAGAAGTGGAGGACTTCGGGGTACCACTGTTCGATGTCATCAGTAAAGGGATGATGTCTTGAGGCTGCTCGGCGACTCACCTTGTCCAAGACGTTCTCGAGTGAGTTGGGACAGTCGATCGCAAAACACACAAAAAGCAGATCTGTCTCTGGATACGATAGCGGTCTCAACCGATCATACTCTTCCTGTCCTGCGGTATCCCACAACGCCAATTCGACCCCTTTTCCTGAAGGCTTGTGATCGACTGTAGTGATGTAGTTCTCGAAGACAGTGGGTACGTATTTCTGCGACATGCATGTAAGTGTGTGTTCAGCTCCTCGTACGTTGTGTAATCCTCACCTCTGGAAAGTATCCTTGGGAATAGCTGATCAACAAACATGTCTTCCCGCATCCTCCATCGCCGACAACGACGAACTTCTTGCTATACTCTGGCGGCGCCGTGATGTTGGTTCTTGCGGTGCTAGTCGTGTTCACAGTGCCGTCGCTACCTCTCGTAGACCTTCGATAGCTGTCGCCACGTGTGAGGAAAGACTTGCTGCTGTTTTTGCGCCGAAGATTGTCGATGTTCGGATTGACGGCGTGGATCGACATAGTGGCGAGGGTCTGGATCAGAATGTTGCGGCGCACTGTTTCGCGTGCTCTGGAATGGATGGTTTGGTAGAGTTGGTTGCTCGGGAGGAGAGTTGGGAATGTATGGGAGGGTGACGATGGTCGAGGGTCGAGTGGCTTAAGCGCGGTCGAGAGTTGCTAAATGTAAACAGTGGGGGCAAGTCGGTTGCCAGGGCGACGGATCGAGACGTCTCCTGTGTCTTCGTCACACATTATGTCTAAACGATGTCCACGACACGATCATCCTTGAACGTGATGAGAAGATACACCCAGCTTCACGGCTCTGTCCCGAAGTGCCGTGTACGTCGTCTGTCTGTTCACGCTTCAAGTGATGTGTCTGATTTCCATGTGAAGAACAGAATCTCTACCTTAAACGCTCTGATTGGTGGAGGCCAACGAGACGCTAGCAATTCACTTTGCGGCTGCCCCAATCTTTCGCATTCCCATGTCCTCCCGTTGACCTCACTTTGTCCGGCCTGTGAATGTTCTGAACAACGACTTCGGTTGATGGAGCTGCGAAAGATCGATCTCTCCACTGCTCAAGACCAGGTCCGCATGTCGCCGTAGCAGTCGATACTTCTCTTCCGGCTTATCTCACCGAAGGCCTGCACCCACTCCAGCAGATGTCCCACCTCGGCTTGCATACCGCTCGCTCTCGATGACCAACAGGCTCAGCGCTCGATACCAGGCCCATCTGCGCACTCCATCTCCGGATCCTGATGCAGGTCTGCGCGGCCTCTCGCACTATGAACGAAGATTGCCCAAATGGCGGTATCGGCTGCGACAATGGCTGATACCTGTTGTGCGATCCGAAACGCCGCATCTGGCTCGCATGCAAACCGCACTACGCTCCCCATTGCTGGACTCATACTTTGCCATAACTGCGAATCTCGGGACGCATACCTTCTTCATGACGGCGTTGCCAATTTGCTTTTGGTGTGGTTATCCTGACCTGGGTATGGCTTTGGTGCATATGCTGGCTGCTGGGGTGTACTTGAGCGGCTTCGTCAAGGACTTGGTATGCCTTCCAAGACCGTTGTCGCCTCCTTTGCAGCGGATCACGATGTCTGGTTCGGCAGCGTTGGAGTACGGCTTCCCTTCCACGCACACCACAAATGCCGTTTCAGTGGCTGTCTTTTGCCTCTACAATCTATGGGCCAGTCGCGACGAATACTCGTCTCTAACGTTCAAATCACTGGTGCTGGCTTGCTTTTGCTATGCTACATCAATCAGTATCGGACGCATGTATTGTGGGATGCACGGCTTCTTTGACATCGTGTTCGGTGCCGTCTTGGGAGCTTTTATCACTGGCCTCCGAGTGGCATATGGATTGGCACTCGATACCTGGATCATTGGAGACGGGTGGATCCGCCCTGCCATAGTCGTTGCCACTCTGGCACTTTCAGTTCGTTTCCATCCCGAGCCAGCCGATAACTGCCCTTGCTTTGACGACAGCGTCGCTTTCATCGGCGTCGTCATGGGTTGCTCGCTGGGCACCTGGCATTATGCACATATTCTGACTGGAGACCCGCCGACCACGGGACTGGCTACGATGTATGATTACTCGAACAGTGACATGTTCATGTCTGCTGGCAGATTGGTTGGGGGCATCATCGTGGTCTTCATCTGGCGGGCAGTGATGAAACCATTGCTTTTGCGCCTTTTGCCTCCCATATTCCGCTTCATCAGCCATTACGGTTTGAACATACCTCGGCGCTACTTTCTGCAGTCAAGGTACGACGATCTTTGATCTTAAGTTACAAATATCACGCTAAACATCAACAGAGACTACAACAAAGTGCCGCCGCTAAGAAGAGACGACAAAGTGCTGCCTACAGCTGCAGAAATCCCAGCCATGCTCTCTTCGATACGCCGAAGGAAGCGCACAATCTCAGTAGGACCGCAGTCCGAGGCCGATGCGAGAGAGTTCATTGCAGCGCGCCAGCAGCATCGACGGGAGGAGAAGGCTGCAGGCGGGCCAAAGCCGAAAACTTCGAGCTCGTCTCTGAAAGCTCCCACAACGCCATCTATCGCCGAGATACCAAACCCCCTGACACCAGGAGAATCCCCAGAATCGGCATCCTATATGCTACCCGAGACGAATGCCGCGAACATATCGGCATCGTCGTTGCAGGTCAATGTTCCCTACCAGGAGCTCTTGACGCCACCTGCAAGCGAGAACGGCAATTTGAGTGATAGTGGCAAGGAAGACGAAAAGAACGACCAGAAGATGTTCTCGTCGCTGGAGAAGCCTCGTATCAGATACGATGTTGAAGTTATCACGAAGCTAGTCGTATATGCGGGCATAGCATGGCTAGCGGTTGAAGGCAATCCCTTGCTTTTTCGCAAGCTTGGGATATCATGAGGTTCGGGAGGGGATCCCGTCGGCGCTTGGAGTGATGAACATTACAGATACCTATGTCGCATAAGAACATGTAGTTTCGGAATAATTCAGCATAGATCCGGTTCACTTCAACCCGATCTACCATAAGGTATTTCACGAACGGTGTCACGTGTTTGCAGGGTTGCTCGGCCCGCACTCTCGGATCGGCTTGTGGTCGCCGCGACTCAGGACAACCCGTGGACGCGTCCATCTTTGGCGAAACGAGACCAACAACTTGAACAAGAGTTCCAACATCCACGGCTTGCCCCGCCGCGACAACAACGACTACCTTTTCGTCACCCTCCTTCACGAGACTTGGAACATTACCTTTTCCGCCCTAATCACAACGACACTTGACGGCCGCCGAATCACCCTGAATCGAACCCTACTACTTAAGACATCGCAGCAGTCGGCGAACGATGTCAACAACCTGCCACGGCGAGCGATCGTAGACCGTCACTATGGAGGACCCTGTGGTCCCAGGAGTCAATGGCGTGGCCAACGGCACGCCGACCTCACCTGCTCCGCCATCGGTCGAACCCCAGGCCGTAATCAAATATCTCACAAGTGTGCTGGAGGTCACGCTTGGAGCGACAGATGAAGAGCTACGTGCGCCAGGAAGTCTATTAAACCCATCACAACAAGACGATACTGTGTCAAGATGCATGCGATTTGCGCTGGAGCAGCAGATGGCACTGTATGTGCTCAAGCAGACACCCTCAACTCAGACAAACGGCACCGTGAATGGCGATGGACCGCAGCTTCATGACAAGTACGTGCTCAGCTCAGAGGTGTCGTACTCATCTGGGACTGTTGGCTGCGTGGCCTTCCTCAAGAGGCCGACGTCGATCTCGCCCGACGTGCCCATCAGCAAACAGATCTCGGTCGTCAACCTTTCGCTATCTGGTTTGCCCGGGTCAGAGTCTGGGTCGGCAATATCTCCGTACGAGAGCCTACACTCGTTCGTGCGAGGAGCTCTCACGCCTTTCTTCGAAGCTGCAGCGAGGGGGTCAGAAACAGCTGGGGACAAGCTTAGCAGAACAGATGGCGAAGCTCGGACGGGCATATCTGGAGCGAGGCGAAAGCTGGCAGACCTGGAAATCACCCTGCAGAACCTGCAACAGAACATCGAAGTTGAGGCGCCACGGTTGCAGATTCACGAGGCGGTACAGGCACAGCTCGCAGAGGCAAACGGCGACCCTCAGGCAGCGGCCATTCAGATTCCGGACAGTCTTGTCACGGACAGCTCGCTCTTGAATAAATTACAGAGCATGGTCAACGAGTGGATCAAGCAGATACGAGACTTTACGAGGATTACGGACGATCCAGACGTGGGGACCACGTCCCAAGAGAAGAACTTTTGGCTCACGATGGAGAGCGCAATAGAAGGAATTGAGGCGCAGCTTGCAAGCGGAGGTGTCTCGCTGACCATGAAGATTCTTGAAAAGGCGAAGAGGCATGGTATTACGGCCAGCTTCCAGTCTGACACCCGCTTGAAAGAGACCAAGGATAAAGTGCAGAGATACAACCAGCTGTTCCAAGGATTTCCCATCGAAGAGCTATTGTCCGCGACTTCGGTCGACAAGCTGCGGGACGCACTGGACGACGTCTTCAGCCACTTCAACAAGAAGTTGCGCATTTGCCCTTATCCTATCAAGCGAGCATTGGCTCTTGTCGAAGCCATTTCTGGTGATCTAGACTCTCGACTACACGATCTGTTGCATGGCCGAGCCCTGATGCATGCAGACTTTCGAGAGTTCTCAAAGACGGTAGCACAGGTGCAACAGCTCTGGACGATCTGGGACGATGATCTGAAAGAGTTCACCAATGTGGCTCGAGATGTGACACGCCGTCGACACGACAAGTTTGTGCCCATTAAGATCACTAAGCGCCACGACAAGACACAGGATCGAATCAGCTACATCTACAAGTTCAGAGACGACCACGAGCAACTCCAGAAGACGATCGCTACTGTTCTTGGGCCAGACGAGGATATCATCGATGTTGCTGACGGTGCCACCGCTCCAGTAATCGTCGAGGAGATGGGCGATGTCGATGCTGCGGAAGAGATTACCCAAGCGTACACCGCCGTTAAGGACGTTGATGTGCTTGATATTTCCCCTGAAGGCGAGCGCTTGTGGACCCAAGCCGAAGCTGCCTACAACGAGCGGACCGCACGCGTTGAGAATTCGATAATTGCAAGATTACGAGATCGGCTAGCTGTGGCTAAGAGTGCCAATGAGATGTTCCGTGTCTTCTCAAAGTTCAATGCACTATTTGTACGGCCGAAGATCAAGGGAGCCATCGCTGAATACCAGGTACAACTGATGAACAATGTTCGCGAAGATATCGACAGCCTGCAAAAGCGCTTCACTCATCAATACGGCCATTCAGAAGCTCACGGCATGGCCCAGCTACACGATCTGCCACCTATATCAGGAGCCATTATCCGCGCACGACAGATCGAGCGCCAGCTGAATAATTACCTGGGCAAGGTAGAGGATATCTTGGGTCCTCAGTGGAAGCAGCACACAGATGGCGCCAAGCTCCATCAGCTAGGCGAAGGCTTTCGGCGAAAGCTTGACACAAAACCGATTGTTGACGACTGGTTGAGGGACATTGGCAGACGACATCTCTCCATATCAGGACGTTTGTTCTCAGTCAGCCAGAATCGCGCTCGTGGCAACGTGCTGGAGATCAATGTCAACTTTGACTCACAGCTCATCATCCTGTTCAAGGAGGTGCGAAACTTGCATTGGCTGACCTGCCCTGTACCTCATGCTATCTCCAATGTGTCTAAAGAAGCGCGAAGAGTATACCCGTTTGCCGTCAGTCTGATGGAGAGTCTGAACACCTACGCGCAGACGAATTTGACGATTGGTAACATGACAGAGGTCGTCACATTGCTCAGTGGATATCGCAACGGCGTGCAAGGCTTCATCGGGAAAGGCGCTCCTCTGCGTTGGGACACTTTCGTCCTGGCCTACGACGTCCACGTCCGTCACAACAACGACAGCGGCCTGGGTGGTTCAGGGGATGACAAGCTTCATGTACAATTTGTGCGAAACCTGGGAAACTCCATTGCTACGCTCCAAAGCAAGGTCACAACTCTATCGACGATTCAAGTCACTGTCGAGTCCACATTACGAGACTTGCAGTCTTGTGTCTTCGCACACGAGACTTTCAGTGCTCACCTCGAGACATTGCAGCGTGCCATCGATCAGCTCAACCTTGAGACTTATTCCAACATCCCATACTGGGTCTCAAAGACGAATGAGAGAGTCTTGGATACGCTTCACGCTCGATTGCAGCAGGCTCTAAAAGACTGGACAGAGGACTTCGAGAACGGCTACACTGCTGAGTCGCAAGGCCAACGCGAGCCCGGTACGCCCAACATCGAGATTTTTGGTCATGACATCGTCATGCAGAGCCAGCTCATCCAACTTGATCCGCCTCTTGAAGATGCCAAAACTGGATGGCTCGACAACCTCAACAGTTGGCTTGCTACCGTCTGCAGCTTACCGCGGCTCCAAGCTTCTCGTTTCGAGAATGCGCTCACTGTTGGCAACACTAGTGCGCCGAAGACGTACTCTGAGTTGCCAATTATGTGTATGGGATCTCTCGCCGAGCTCTACGACCGCATCGAGGCTAAGCTCAGTGTTGCCCAGACATATGTCGAGGAGTGGCTGCAGTTCCAGTCACTATGGGATCTGCAACTACAGCAGATTCAAGACGACCTTGGCGAGGAGCTTGACCTTTGGCTACAGCTCATCCTTGAGATTCGTCAGAAGCGAGATACGTTCGACACATCAGGTATGCGGCAATCGTTCGGGCATCTGGTCATCAACTATGAGCAGGTGCAGTCGAAAGTCAACGCCAAGTACGATCAATGGCAACATGACCTCCTAGCCCACTTCTCGTCTATGTTCGCCACTCGTCTTGTGGACGTCTTTTCGGAGCTTCAGCGTGCCAGAAAGGATCTCGAGGGCCAATCAATGCAGGCAACCTCCACATCACAGGCTGTCTCATTCATCACGGTTGTCCAAACGTGCAAGCGGCAAACCAAGATCTGGGAACCTGAGATGAACACATTCAGGCAGGGACAGCAGACGCTTTCGCGTCTACGATTCCAATATCCCAAAGACTGGCTGTACGTCGAACAAGTCGATCACGAATGGACTGCCTTGATGGAAGTTCTCGACAAGAAGAGCAAGCAGATTGCCGACCACACAGAAGGCCTGCGATCTAAGATCATCACCGAAGATGGTGTTGTATCCCGAAGAATTGCAGAGATGATGGAGAAGTGGAGAGACCAGAGGCCAGAGTCAGGATCCATTCCACCAGCAGAAGCAACCACAGTTTTGGATGGGTTTGACACCGAACTCACGCAGCTCCAGGAGCAAGCTGAAATGGTCTCCAAGGCTAAGGAGGCTCTAGAACTACCCGCTGGGCCAGACAATATGTTGGCTGATCTTCTGACTGAAGTCCAGGACTACAAGTCAGTGTGGGCCAACCTGACTGTGGTCTGGGAACAGCTCAATGACCTGCGAGACCAGCCTTGGAACAGCGTGCAACCCAGGAAGCTCCGACAAGCCATCGACAATCTCATCAAGACTACGAAAGAGATGCCGAGCAGAATGCGGTCTTACGCAGCCTTCGAACATTTGCAATCAGTGCTTCGCCAGCTACTGAAGGTCAACCCCCTTCTTACCGAAATGAGATCCGACGCCGTCCGCGAGCGACATTGGCAAAAGATCTTCAAGTCTCTACAACCCTCGAAGCGCTATTCCGCCATCTCAATGACACTGGGAGACGTGTGGGACCTCCAGCTGGGCCCCAGTGAGTCGGTCATCCGCGATGTCATCGCCCAGGCGCAAGGCGAGATGGCTCTCGAAGAATTTGTGAGATCTGTTCGTGAACACTGGCAGAACTATACATTGGACCTCGTCAACTATCAGAACAAATGTCGCCTAATACGTGGCTGGGACGATTTGTTCGCCAAGTGCAGCGACCATCTCAACTCACTGCAGGCCATGCGACATTCGCCGTACTATAAAGAGTTCGAGGAGGAAGCCTCGTCTTGGGAAGACAAGCTCAATCGCATCCACGTCCTGTTCGACGTGTGGATTGACGTGCAGCGCCAATGGGTGTACCTGGAAGGTGTCTTCACTGGCAATGCTGATATCAAGCATCTTCTACCAGTGGAGTCGTCTCGCTTCGCGAACATCAACAGCGAGTTCATGAACGTCCTCAAGAAGGTCTATCGCTCACCGCAAGTCCTCGAAGTACTTAACATTCCAGATGTCCAGCGATCGCTTGAGCGTTTGGCCGACCTGCTCAACAAAATCCAAAAGGCTCTGGGTGAATATCTTGAGAAGGAGCGCGTCGCATTCCCTCGATTCTACTTTGTCGGCGACGAAGACTTGCTTGAGATCATTGGCAATAGCAATGATACCCTCAGAATTGCCAAGCACCTGCGGAAGATGTTCGCTGGAGTCTCTGGTGTGGTCATGGAAGAAGAATCCGTCATATCAGGTCTCACTTCGCGAGAGGGCGAGACAGTCATGCTACGAAATCCAATTTCGCTCATCCAAACGCCAAAGATCAACGACTGGCTTCGCGCGCTCGAGAATGGCATGAGGGAAACGCTGTCAGAACTCCTGGTGGAGGCTATTGCAGAGTACGAGGCCATGGAGCAAGACGACCATGGTGGCTTTGAAAACTACATCGCGAAGTATCCTGCTCAGATCGTTGTCCTCGCGACACAAGCCTACTGGACGTCGCAAGTTGGAGCTGCACTTCAACGAGGCGGAGACGCATTGCAAAAGCTGTTCGAACTTCAGGTCAATAAACTGAAGTTCCTTGCGGCCTCTGTCCTGCGGGAATTGGAGCCCGTCTACCGCAAGAAGTGCGAGCACCTCATCACGGAGTTCGTTCATCAGCGAGATACCATTGAGAAGCTCATCAGCGGCGGTGCCGACTCACCTGGTCACTACCTGTGGCTGCTTCAGATGCGCTACGATTTCGATGGTACCGCCGCTCCGCTGGAGCGTATGCAAATCCGAGTTGCAAACGCCACACTTGTGTACGGATTCGAATATCTCGGTGTGCCAGAGCGCTTGGTCCGGACGCCACTTACGGACCGCTGCTTCCTCACTCTCAGCCAGGCCTTGTGCCAGCGACTTGGTGGCTCACCTTATGGTCCCGCAGGGACGGGAAAGACCGAGTCAGTCAAAGCACTTGGTGTTCAGCTTGGTCGCTTCACTCTTGTCTTCAACTGCGACGATACATTCGACTTCCAGGCTATGGGCCGGATCTTCCTTGGGCTCTCGCAAGTCGGTGCATGGGGTTGTTTCGACGAGTTCAACAGACTGGAGGAGCGCATCCTCTCAGCTGTTTCCCAGCAAATTCAAAACATTCAAGTTGGTCTGCGAAAGCGTGCGTTGGATGCAAGCTCTGAGATTGATCTCCTCGGAAGATCACTCAAGGTGCATCCCTTGACAGGCATGTTCATCACTATGAATCCCGGCTATGCTGGACGTTCAAACTTGCCCGACAACTTGAAGAAACTCTTCCGCAGTGTCGCAATGTCGAAGCCCGACAAGGAGATCATCGCTGAAGTCATGCTGTTCTCACAAGGTTTCTCAGAGGCTAAGACCCTGTCAAGGCAGACTGTGCCGTTCTTCGATAAGTGCAGTGCCTCTCTTTCCAAGCAGCCGCATTACGACTTCGGTCTACGTGCATTGAAGAGCGTTCTGGTCAGCTCTGGAGGCTTGAAGCGAACGAGACTCGCCGACGGAGACGCGCAAGGAGCTGACTCTATTGTGGAGCCGCAGATCATCGTTCAGAGCATTCGCGAGACCATCGCGCCAAAATTAGTCCGGGACGATGCTTTGATGATGGCGCACATCGAGGGCGAGGCGTTTCCTGGTGTGCAATACGTGCCAGCATCCCTGGAGAAACTCCGTGGGGCCCTTCAAGAAGTCGTCGATGAGCGCAAGCTTGTTGCTACCGACTCGTGGCTCACCAAGGTCCTCCAACTGTATCAGATTCAGCACTTGCACCATGGTGTGATGATGGTTGGAAACTCGGGCACAGGCAAGTCCACCGCATGGCAAGCGTTGCTTGCTGCACTGCAGAAGGTCGATGGTGTCGAGGGCGTCTGCCATGTCATCGATCCCAAGGTGATGTCCAAGGAGAGCCTATACGGAAGCTTAGACAGCACCACTCGCGAATGGACCGACGGACTTTTCACCAGCATTCTCCGCAAGGTTGTTGACAACCTTCGTGGCGAAGACAGCAAGCGCCACTGGATCATTTTCGATGGCGATGTCGACCCCGAGTGGGTTGAGAACCTGAACAGTGTGCTAGACGATAACAAGCTGCTCACATTACCCAATGGTGAACGTCTTGGCTTGCCATCTAATGTTCGCGTCATGTTCGAGGTCGAGACACTTCGATACGCCACATTGGCCACTGTCAGTCGATGTGGTATGGTCTGGTTCAGCGACGATACGGTCGATACCGATGTCATGCTTTCGCGATACATTGCACAACTCCGCACAGCGACCTTCGAAGACTTGGAAGAAGATACCGGCACGCTTACGTCTTCTGAAGCACGACTTGCCTCCCAGAACTTGATGGCCGAGATCCTCAATCGACGTCTCACCGAGAACGATTTCGTCAAGAAGGCCATTGAGCACTGCACGAGCTTGAAGCATATCATGGACTTTACCTCGATCCGTGCCATCGGCACACTTTTCTCGCTGCTACGAAAGTCATGCCGATCCGTGCTCGAGTACAACATTCAGCACACTGACTTCCCGCTCGACGATGATCAGATCGAGGCGTACCTGTCAAAAAAGGTTCTCTTGGCAGCAGTATGGTCTTTCACTGGCGATTGCCCGCTGGTCGAACGCAAGGCTTTCGGGGACTACCTCGCTGGCCTGACCACTATCGACATGCCCCTCCTGACTGAAACCACCTCTCTCATCGACTACGATGCAACGCTGCCAGAGGCAGGTTGGTCTTCGTGGCAGAACCAGGTCCCGACTATCGAAGTGAACACTCATTCAGTTACACAGACCGACTTGGTCATCCCCACACTGGACACTGTCCGCCACGAAGACGTCCTCTACTCTTTCTTGGCCGAGCACAAGCCTCTCCTGCTTTGCGGTCCCCCTGGCTCCGGAAAGACCATGACGCTCTTCAGCGCCCTCCGCAAACTGCCCAACATGGAAGTGGTTGGTCTCAACTTCTCTAGCGCAACGACACCCGATTTGCTAGTCAAGACCCTTGAGCAATACTGCGACTACAAGAAGTCGCTCAGTGGTGTCACAATGGCACCTCGGCAGATTGGCCGATGGCTTGTGGTCTTCTGCGACGAGATCAATTTGCCAGCTCCGGACAAGTACGGTACTCAGCGTGTGATTTCCTTCTTGAGACAACTTGTTGAGCATGGCGGTTTCTGGCGGACAACTACCAAGAGCTGGGTTAGCCTCGAGCGAATCCAGTTCGTCGGCGCTTGTAATCCTCCAACGGATGCTGGACGTACGCCTCTTGGACTGCGATTCCTGCGACACGCCCCGTTGGTCATGGTTGACTACCCGGGGGAACTCTCGCTGAAGCAGATTTATGGCACATTCAACACCGCGGTCATGAAGATCATTCCAACCTTGCGTGGGTACGCCGACGCCTTGACCCAGGCCATGATCGAGGTGTATCTGCAGTCGCAGAAGCGTTTCACGCCAGACATTCAGCCGCACTACGTCTATTCGCCACGTGAGCTGACCAGGTGGGTTCGTGCCATTTATGAAGCTATCAGACCGCTGGAGACGCTATCACTGGAAGGTCTGGTTCGCATATGGGCTCATGAAGCGCTCCGATTGTTCTCAGATCGTCTCATCGCTGACGAGGAGCGTCAATGGACAGAAGATACTGTGAATCGCGTGGCGCTCGAGCACTTCCCCAATATCGACGAGGAAGCAGCACTGCAGCGACCTATCCTCTTCTCGAACTGGCTCTCGAAGAATTACGTTCCGGTTGTTCGTGATCAGCTTCGCGATTTCGTCAAAGCCAGACTGCGGACATTCTGCGAAGAAGAGCTCGATGTACCGCTCATCCTGTTCAACGACGTCCTCGAGCATGTGCTGCGTATCGACCGGGTCTTCCGCCAGCCGCAAGGCCATCTTATATTGATAGGAGTAAGCGGTAGTGGAAAGACTACGCTCTCTCGTTTCGTCGCCTGGATGAATGGCCTGTCGGTATTCCAGATCAAAGTCCACGGTAAATACTCGTCTGAAGACTTTGACGAAGACCTTCGGAATGTGCTGCGACGGTGCGGCTGCAAGGGCGAGAAGATTTGCTTCATCATGGACGAATCCAACGTGCTCGACTCCGGCTTCCTGGAACGCATGAACACACTCTTGGCCAATGGCGAGGTCCCTGGTCTCTTTGAGGGTGATGAGTACGCTACGCTGATGACTGCCTGTAAGGAGGGCGCACAACGACAAGGCCTTCTGCTCGACTCGCAGGAAGAACTCTATAAGTGGTTCACGCAGCAGATCGTTCGCAACTTGCATGTCGTCTTCACCATGAACCCGCCATCAGAGGGCCTCTCGTCCAAGGCGGCTACCAGTCCAGCCTTGTTCAATCGTTGCGTCCTGAACTGGTTTGGTGACTGGTCTGATCAAGCTCTGTACCAGGTTGCCTTCGAGCTCACACAGTCTGTGGATATTGATAAAGGCAGCTACAGTGCTCCCGACAGCTTGCCAATCGCATTCGACCAGTTGGAGATGCCTCTGTCTCATCGCGATGCTGTGGTCAATGCGATGGTCCACGTACACCATTCGCTACGCTCGTTCAATGACCGGCTCAAGCGCCAACAGAACAAGACCACATTCTTGACGCCACGCCAGTTCCTGGACTTTGTTGCTCAATTCGTCAAGCTTTTTAACGAGAAGCGTGACGACCTGGAGGAACAGCAACGTCATCTGAATGTCGGTCTTGACAAGCTTCGAGAGACTGTCGAGAAGGTTTCTGAGCTGAAGAAGAGCCTTGCCGAGAAGAAGTCCGAGCTAGAGAAGAAGGATGCAGAGGCCAGCGAAAAACTTCAGCGTATGGTTGCGGACCAGCGCGAAGCCGAACAGAGGCGAGCGACATCTTTAGACATCCAGGCTGCGCTCGAGAAGCAAGAGAAGATTGTTGCTGAGCGACGAGAAGTCGTACTCAACGATTTGGCTAAAGCCGAGCCTGCTGTCGAAGAAGCTCAGCGCAGCGTCAGCAACATCAAGCGCAACCATCTCACAGAAGTGCGGTCCATGCAGAAACCACCAGAGGGTGTTAAACTTGCGCTACAAGCCGTCTGTACGCTCCTCGGCCACAAATGGTCTGATTGGAAGAGCATCATCAGTATTGTGCGCCGCGAGGATTTCATCTCCAGCATCGTGCACTACGACAACGAGAAGCAAATGACTGCCCAGCTCAGGTCCAAAATGAAGGCCGAATACATATACACCCCCGAGGGCGAGTTGCAAGAAAAATTCAAGGCCGAAACTGTCAACCGTGCAAGCAAGGCTTGTGGTCCGTTGGTGCAGTGGGTCGTCGCTCAGGTCGACTATTCCGAGATTCTAGACCGCGTTGGACCTCTGCGAGAAGAAGTTGATCAACTGCAAGAAGAGGCACTGCAAACCAAGGCTGAAGCGAAGGCAATCGAGAACACCCTGCAGGAACTTGAGCAAAGCATCGCTACGTACAAGTCCGAGTACGCCTCGCTTATCAGTCAAACTGAAGCCATCAAGGCGGAAATGACTCGTGTGCAGTCCAAGGTCGACCGCAGCATGCGTCTGCTCAACAGCCTGTCGTCTGAACGTGGACGTTGGGAGGAGGGTAGCAAGACATTCCAGGTGCAGATGGAGACCATCGTTGGTGATGTTTTCCTGGCCTCAGGATTTCTGGCGTACGCTGGCTTCTACGACCAGCAATATCGTCGTGCAATGCTGGAGGACTGGTCGCTTCAGCTCTCAAGCTCTGGCATTGCGTTCAAGGCACAGAACGCCCTGTCTGAGTACCTGTCGACGGCTGATGAGCGTCAACAATGGCATGACAACGGACTGCCAGTTGATGAACTGTGCACGGAGAATGCCATCATGCTCAAGCGATATAACCGATACCCGCTCATCATCGACCCATCTGGTCGTGTCACCGAATTCCTCCAGAACGAGAGCAAGGAGAGGCGTCTCACTGTTACCAGCTTTTTGGACAGCTCTTTCGTCAAGCAGCTGGAAAGTGCCCTGCGTTTTGGCAATCCAATTCTTATCCAAGACGCCGAACACATCGACCCCATCCTCAATCACGTGCTCAATAAAGAGTACCAGCGAACAGGAGGTCGTGTTCTCATCCAGCTTGGCAGACAAGAGATCGACTTTTCGCCAGCATTCAAGCTATACCTGTCTACGAGAGATCCATCAGCACCATTCGCTCCTGATGTGTGCAGCAGGACCACCTTTGTCAACTTCACGGTCACGCAGAGCAGCTTGAAGACACAGACTCTCAATGATGTGCTCAAGTCTGAGCGACCAGATGTCGATGAACGCAGATCCAATCTTGTCAAGATGCAAGGCGAATTCACGCAGCGTCTACGCCGTCTCGAACGCATGTTGCTGCAGGCTCTGAATGAATCACGTGGCAACATCTTGGACGACGAGAATGTCATTCAGACTCTCGAGACGCTCAAAAACGAAGCAGCAGAGATTACGGTCAAGGCTTCCGAGACTGAAGGTGTCATGAACGAAGTCAACAGTATCATGAGTACCTACGACATTATCGCCCGCTCATGCTCGGCCATCTTCGCGGTTCTGGAGCAGCTCTACCACGTGCAGCACTTCTACCAGTTCTCACTGCAGTACTTTGTGGACATATTCGAGAGTGTATTGGGCGCTGCTCGTGAGTCGGGCGACCGCGATTCAAAGAAGCGCATCGACTCCATTGTGCGATCACTGTTCAGGAAGACGTACAACGAGACCTCGGCGTCACTTCTGCAGAAGGACAGGCTTACCTTCGCAGTTTTGCTTGCTCAAGCTGCACCATTTCCAATGGACAAGAGCTATCTCGACACTCTGCTCGATGAGACATTCGTCGGCAGCGATGTCAATCACACTCCTGAGCACAAAGACAAGGCTTTAGGTCTCGCATCGCGAGTGAAAGGTCTGAAAGACATCGCTGCCAGCCCTCATACGCCAGAATGGACGACTTTCCTGGCGACTGAGCGAGCAGAGGAGTGCGTACCAGGCGTTGCACAGACAAGTGGAAGTGAGAACGACAAAGCGCTGAAGGAATTGGTCCTGGTCAAGTTGTTCCGTATGGATCGGCTTGTCCCTGCCACAGAGCGCTTCATCAACATTGTCTTCGGCCAAGACTTCCTAGATGTTGCTGAAGATCTTGGACGCATTGCGCGAGACACGACTGCCAGCTCACCGATTGCCCTGTGCTCGAGTCCTGGATTCGATGCATCCTATAAGGTCGACCAGCTCGTAGAGCGCACGCAGGCCAACTGCACCAGCGTTGCCATGGGCTCAAACGAGAGCGTTTCGAGCGCCGATTCAGCACTGGCAGGTGCTGCAGCAAATGGCTCGTGGGTGCTGATCAAGAACGTTCACCTTGCTACAGACTGGCTCCAGAACCTGGTCAAGCGGATCGACTCGCTAAAGCCGCACAAGGACTTCCGTCTCTTCTTGTCCATGGAGACGAGCCTGAAGATTCCATCCAGTCTACTTCGAGCGTCGAGAGTGCTCATGTACGAGCAGCCAGCTGGTATCCGCGCCAACATGAGAGACACCCTTACGTCACTCCCTGATAAGGCAGTTCAGCAGCCGGTGGAAAAGGCGCGTGTGCACTTCTTGCTCTCCTTCCTACACGCCGTGGTTCAAGAACGCTTACGATATGCCCCGCGCCTCGGTTGGAAAGGCTTCTGGGAATTCAACGACGCCGACTTTGACTGCTCGGCATTCATCATTCAATGGTGGACCGACAATGTCGCTCGCGGACGGTCCAACGTGGCACCTAAGAGTATTCCATGGGACATGCTTCGCGAACTCATCTCTGAGATGTACGGCGGAAAGGTCGACGACGCCGGCGACATGGCCTCCTTGAAAGAACTCGTCGCGAAGACCTTGACAGCGGAGGCGTTCGAGGAAGGTTTTAACCTTATTGGCGAGGTTGCTGGGGACAATGCTGTCGGCGCGCCGTTGCCGAGCGGAACGGCGAAGAGTGTCTTCTTGCAGTGGGTCAAGGAGCTGCCTGAGCGCGAACCTCCGACTTACCTGGGACTGCCGGCGAACGCAGAGAAGTTGCTGCTTGTCGCACATGCAGATGAGATGTTGAGGAATTTGAAGACGGTCATGGGTGTGCTGGACGAGGGAGAGCATGTCATGGCTGAGGCGGTGGAGGAGTAATCAGCATTGGTGGAAGTGAAGGAGATGGATTTTCCTTTGTCATGTGCATGGAAAGGGCGTTTGAAGCATCGAGCAACGGAGTTTGATGATGCAAATGGGCTGTTACTAGCTTCGGTGGTTCAAGATCAGCGCCTATACCCCTTTGTTGCTGCGAATCGCGACGGCTGTGATTATATGTGATTTCTCGCAGGTGGTGAGGAGTATGCTAGGAGAAGAATGCAGACCTTACAGCTTCATTGATCTTCACTAATTCCTGCATCTCAATCTCGTGAACCTCATGCCTGTTGTCGTTCTCGTGCGTTTGAAGCGGAACGACTGCGAAGTCTCCAGTCCGCTTTGTTTCACGAACTTCACCTCCTTGACTCCTGTTCTGAATGTTTACCGTGAACCGTTATTGCGCAGCAGCAAATGAACGGAGAAGCAACCTCGTCGTCGCAAGTTCGGAATGCTAACAAAAACAGCACGACCAGTTGAAAACGTCATCAAGAAGATTCAGCGTGTCCTTTCCCAAGAGTTGCAGACGGTCAGGAAGCATACACTCCAGAACGGCCAGCCATGGATAGGTACAACAGTCTGAAAGAAGACCACCCTATCAAGAGTTGTGGCTGACTGTGTATTTTCAGGTCTCGCCGTCAGCGGAGGAGTCGACTCCATGGCTCTTGCGGCCGTCTGCAGCGACTTGCACGCCCAGGACCCCAAATATCGCAAATATCGGGGAGCTTTTCGAGGTTTCATCGTCGATCACGGCGTCCGTCAGGGAAGTGATCAGGAAGCCAGCAAAGTTGCCACCGAGCTCGAAAGAGTTGGGATCCCTGCTCAGATTCTCAAGCTGGCCTGGGGCGAACAGGATCCAAAGGTCGCCACGAACTTCGAAACGCTAGCCAGGAAGCTCAGATATCGTGCTTTGGGGGCTGCTTGCTGGGATGCACGAATTGGCAATCTCCTGCTCGCTCATCACGCTGACGATCAAGCCGAGACTATTCTCTCGAGGATCGTTTCGGGTTACATGGGGAGTGGTCTCGGTGGTATTAGGAAGTGGTCGCAGATTCCCGAATGTGAGGGCATTTATGGGGTCGATGCCTCAGGGAGGTACGCAGATCAAAGTTATGATTTCTGGCATAAATCGCCTCGGACCCGCATTGAGAGGGGTGGTGTGGGACTACATCGGCCACTGCTGTCGTGCACGAAGGCAGAGCTGATTGCGCTCTGTCGGACCAAGGGTGTAGAATGGGTTGAGGACGAGACGAATGCGGACAAGACGTTGACACAACGAAATACCGTTCGGCATTTGATGAAGAACGATGCTCTACCAACTGGATTGAGGAAGGAAAGCCTGCTACGGATGTCATCGAGGATGCGAAAAGCAGACTATCAGATCGAGCTGGAAGCTCAACGACTGTTCGATGCGATTCCAATTCGACTGCACATTCAAACCGGCAAGGTGATCGTCGCAATGACGCGGGAGATAGAGCAAATCGCGGGCATGCCTCCAAAAGAGGTGTACCACATCAAAGCCGCACTTCTGAGGAAGCTACTGCTTCTCGTCAGTCCTTGCAATGAGATCGTTCTCCAGGATCTCGACCAGGCAATGGACCTCGTCTTCCCTGAAGCAACACCGACTCGACCTCTGAACTCCACCAACCCCAACAAAACACAGATCGCCGGCGTCGAGATCTCACTGAGCAGGACGAATACGTTTGGGCAATTAGGCGCCAAACTCACCATTACGCGCGCCACGCCCACAAGAGCCGAAGTTCAAAGATTCACGTCTATCCCTCGTGCCAGCGTGCCATCTGACCCTCACCCCTGGCTCCTTTGGGACTCCAGATATTGGCTACGACTTTCTGGTGAGGCCAGCGCAGACGTTTCATACCACGTGCGATTCTTGACCCCAGAAATCGTTGACAAAATCCGAAAAACACTCCATGGCATGCGAATCTCTGGCCGGCTGCGGCCGTCCGAGCGATGGACTCTTCCTGTTGTCCTAGCCTACAGGAACGACGATGAACTCATCGGTGCTTGCCTGCCGACATTGGCAGCTCAGACTACACAACTGGGGACTTTGCAAGTGAGGCTGAAATGCAGATACAAGCATGTCAAGCTGAGCCAAACGGACAATCATCAAATCTGTGTTAATGACGAGCTATTGCATACATCGCCAGACAAAACATCGTTTGCAGAGCGGAAGATCGACGAGGCTGAAACATAGAAACTTTTGCAGACAATCACGCCAACCTTGCCTAGCTAAATCACGAAGCTGGAACGTCCTTCTGCGCATACGCCTTAATCGGCGGCTCCGTGGCCACTTTCGGCAGGTAGGCAATAATGTTGAAGGCGGCGATGGGGATGAGTGCCTCGGTGGCCAAGATGTCCGCCAGACTCAGACCAGGGATGGCGAACTGCGAGCACTGGAACGTGGCGTTGACGCGCGACAGCTGGCCTGGACCGCCATTCTGGAGAGCATCAACGGCCAAGGCGTATCCCAAGGCGTTGTAAATGACACCCTCGTGGGTGTTGTAGATCGTTCCGCCCGGCAACAGCGCCGTACAAACACTCTGCACCTCGGTGTTCGAGACCCCCACACCCCTCGCGTCGTTCAAGAATCCGGACGCATTAGGGTCTTGCTGAGGCTCGACGATCTCGTCGAAGATGGAGTAAACGTTCGTGCTGGGGACATACGCCGAGTCGCCGCCGTTGTTGCGCAGGGTTCTTATAAACGTAGCATTGTAATTCTACGCGGAATGGTTAGCGAATATCCCATCCAAACGGACGACTCGTTAAGCTGCCAGTCATGCCATTGAACCCCAAGACTGTCTTGCATTGAAAGAAGGGCTTTTTCTTCATAGATTTGACGTACCTGCTGGGCGATGTCGGGGGTGCAGCCGGGCGTGACGAAGCCTGGGCAGAGCACCTGCGCCTCAATGGTGCCGTGGTAGTCGGGCGAGATACCAATCTTGTTGGAGATGTGTTTGCGGGTTGAAGGCCAGTATTTCAGAGCCCATTGTCCGGATATGGAGCCAGAAGACCACGAGATTGTGGAGACCTTTAAAGATACCGTCAGCTGGACTCGTTCTCGGCAATCGATCTGAACGAGGTTCATGGTCGACTTACATTTCTACCACTGATACTCGAGATGTAGTTGACCGCATAGGCGACATACTCGGCGCTCACTTGCAGGTCTCCTAGGTTCGCACCAGGAAAGTTAAGGTACACGGGGTCGGCGATCTTGTTCTGCTGGAACAGCTTTCCGTACGTTGGAACCCAGTTCTGGCCAGCATATGCGCCAGTGCCTGGGATGAAGATCACGGGTGGAATGCGACCGTATGTGAACGACGGCGGGATATAAATCGCAGCACGCAGTGTCGCCTCGGAGACATCGTAAGGCGCATCTGCTGGATCGGCTTTGGGATAGATGACCGTCTTGGGCGGCACGAGGTTGATGTTAAAGGTGCTGTCTGCAAACAGATACGCCCCAGCAATATTGGCGTAATCGCCACCTGCGAGACCATTCAAGAGGATCTCCGCGCCAGAAGCGAAGATGTCTCCAGGGTTGGCATTGTTGATTGTCTGAAGTTCTTGGAGGAGTTGAGGGATTGCTGTGGGTCCTGGGGCAGGGACGATGTTGGTGAGGATTGCTTCGCCGACGGTGATGGCGGCGCTGATGGCAGCGACGTCGGCAGAGAAGGAGGAGAGGGCGGCCGCGAGTTGGTTTTCGTTGGAGATTGGAGTGGAGGTGGAGGTGGCGCGAGGAAGTAGGGCTGCTGGAGTTATGGCCTCTCGCTCGAATTCGGTAGGGGTTGGGGTCGCAAGCGTTGTTGTTGCAAGAGCCAAGAGCGCTGCGGCGACGCTGGAGCGAGCCATGGTGAGGATGTTCGAATACGAGCGATGTTCGAATACGAGGGCAGGAACCCGGCGCTGCTAGCAGAGGAGAGCGGAATGATATAGGCCAACGGCCTACCTCGCCTTTAAGCTTCACTAACAAGCTTCTTTGAGGTTACCATGACCTACCTCCTGCCTAATGCTACCCAAGCGCATTACTTCTTTCAGCCACCTACGAGCGCCTCGAAGCAAAGTGGGATCGAGAACAGCTGTGCACCATCTAGAATTCATCAATTCTGAACTCTCGCTCGTCCGGGGTACAGCGATACATGCACAGAAGCACATGGCCAAAAGGTCCACCAAGGCCTCGAGGCGTCCAGAACGAGGCGTGCGTTCGCGAAAGAAGTCCCTCAGAGTTCATCAACTTCTTGTTCTCAAGCATCTCGTCGATCGAAGTATAGTAACATCCTCACATATCCGCAGTGACTGGCTCAAGATCCCAGCAAGACTAACGGACGTCCCTCCAGGCACATCTATTTTACTTCAATGGATGCAATCCTGAAAACAATCCTCACCGTTCCTAGGACAAGATCAACGACTTGGAATAACCCGACAGGCACTGATCGAAAGTCAAGACGGAATCCTTGCAGATGGGCCGTGCGATCGCCCTGCCTTATGCGACGGTCTCGGTGCCAAAGAGGCGGTATGGTGACTGTTGCAGCCCACGGCGCGTTGAGATGGCGGGATGTTGCAGTGTGTTTGCTGGGGCAGAGCGAATAGTGAGAGGTGAGGTCGGATGCAGGCCGAGGCAGCCGCGGCTCGTGCCAGTTTGATGGGCGGTGCCTGAAGATCACGCGGGGTCGGGCGCATTGATTGAGGCGGGTGGTGCCGGGTGATCCGATTAATCAAAAATTGCTTCTTTTGGCCGAGGGGTTAGCAATATACGTGAACTAGACACATGCATGTATTTGTGTCCATGTATGTGGAAGAGAGGAGAGGAGCGAAGAAACCTTGATGGCGAAGGTGTGAACTGCAGCTCTTCCTTCTATACTCCAATCATGCCTTTATCTCCAAACGTGGTATATGTGTGAACATTGCTCTTGTGTCTCGTGGCAGTCGTGAGTGTTGACAATTACTACTACTATAATCATGACTTGGACCTCTTGGTTCGTGGTGAACTCGTGCCCCATATATCGGCCAGCATCTCGATGCTCTTGCGTTCGTCGCGGTCCATGGCTCCATTGTACATCCGCGGCAGGATCCTTGTCGAGGCTGTGACCATCAATGTCAGTGTCCATCCAACCTTCCACGTATAACAGATTGGTTATGTACTCACTCGCATGATCATCTGCAAATTCCAGACTCTCTGCGCCCTTCTTCTTCGCCTCTTTCACCGCGTCTTCCAGCAACGCCTTCCCAACGCCCTTGTGTCGATACCTCAGAATCACGGTCCAGCCCTTGATCAAGCCTCTCCAAGCCTTCTTCCCTCTCTTCCTGCTATCCCCGGACACCCATTCGATTATACACGCCCCAATCACCTCATTCCCAAACTTCGTAATTATCACATCCGGCGCATCTCCCGCCCATTCCCAGTTGATCTTCTCGGCCGCGCCGAGGTACGGCTCCGTGAGATACCGCATGAGCAACATGGCCATCATGGCGAGCGTTACGGTGACCAAACCACACGCGATCCAATCGTATCCCTTGTTCATCATGTACCTCCACACTACAGCCACAACCGCCAACCAAATTCCCAAATTCAGTGGATGAAAGATCAGCGCACGGTTGGCTGCATTCCGCTGTTGTGCGACGCTATCCGCGACCAAGTTCAACCCATCCAAACGATCCGTCTCGTCTGTCGCCAGGTACGACTTCAACTCGGGCACGCCGGCGAGGGGATCGTTGGTGGACTCGGGAACTTCAGACTCCATGATGGGAATGGCGAGGGGTGAAGGTGGTGGCAGGGATGCTGCAGATCCGCGCATAGAATTCGGGGTCGAGATTGGCGAGGACGGTGGTGAGGCGTGCAAGCGGAGGTTGGTGCGCAGCGAGGCGAAGAAGGCTGTCAAGGGAGACATTTCATGTTAGCGCAATACTATAGATTGCATGCATGAGAATGTTCCCAAATGCTGAACTTTTGAAGGTCTCGATGCAGAAGGAATCTTTATCAATCGCCCTTATCTCGGCTTGCTTGAACGAAAAGAGATCGAGTCAAGAGCCCAGAAAGCGCCACACGGGTGCATTGATGAAAATTACAACATACCAGCCGAGGTTTTATATCCAGGTATTGTGGTGCTCACCAACTGCTTTGCATTCTGTTGCTGCTCCTTTAATCTTTGCTTCTGCAATTGCACTCGCGTGGATTCCTCTCGCGGCGGGGATAATCGCAAATGGGTGATATCGGGTTTGATGGCTCCAGCAAAATACGACGAGTATATGGGTGCAGAAGTTGTGGTGGTCGTCGTGGTCGTTGTATAGGTGGTAGAATGGTGGCCTCCGTTGGCAAGGTGGACGTCGAGGAAATGGGCCTTGGGTTGAAAGCGGCCCATGGTGGCTAAATCCTTATTTATAGGGCATGTGGGAGGAGGAGGCACACGACCAGTAGCCAGTCAGTGGATTCCTCCGTGAGAGGGAATAATAAAAACAAGGTCGAGTGGGAGCTTCACTAGCGAAGCAACGTGCCTATATGACTGGCAAGTAGAGCAAGAAGGATCTGGTTTAGAAGCACAGACGGCGGGAGGCTGAATGTGTGAAGAAGTAGAAAAAAACGATGTCTGATCTAGCGGCCGGTCTATGCGTCCGTTGATGTACCAGCCCAGCCCGCCAGCCGGACAGACGAATGGTAGGAGGGAGTTGGGAAGATTTTCGTCTCGTCCAGCCCAGAGGCCGTGAGCAGCAGCGGCAGCCACTGCTTTTGAGCACTGCACCAACGAACCGCCGCCGTCTGTCCACCCAAGCCCAGCGCGCCAGGCCCAGCTTCCTGCGATCCCAGCGGACGATCTGGGTCTGCGCGGTGGTCCGTCAGCCCATGTGACGATGCTGCCGCCGCTGCTGATGCTCAGGATAGGTAGCTTATCGGATAACAGAAACACTCGTGGTACGTCAGCGAGGGCAGCTCTAATCCATTCACGATACGCCTGCTGCTGGGCGAATAGGTAGGATAGCTGTCGGGACGAGGCGCAGGTGTAACGGGCTTAATCGGTGGCCAATCAAGTCTTTGCTGGCGAGCGTTTCGCTGTTGGTTGCTGGGGTGCATGGGCATGGCGCAATCCAGGCCTCGTCGCAGCAAACCACTCGGTCCATCAGAAAGAACAGGAAAGGTTACGCACGCGTGGACGATGATGCCGAGGGCGTCTCGGTGGGCGAACAGACGACGAGACGCAATGCCTGAAACGCTGGCCTCATCACGACATGACGCTTTGAATCGCGAGACGCTATTACTGCCATGAGCAAAGGGTACATCGGTACATGCTACATGCATGCAGCTCTGCTGTACAAAGCCTAAACCAAGCTGTGCCTCAGTGCCTCAATCATCCATCTTGATAACGCGACTGGCTCTACTCGCTCACAGAGATACGGAAGTTATTCTATCGATTCATGCGACAGCCTTCCTCCCGCTGTCACATGGCAAAGAACCCGCATTTTCTGTGCCTCTCGACGCATGTGCTCGCAAAGGTGGTCCCGAGCAAAAGGCAGGGAAAAGTGGCGGCTTCTGGAACACCGCAGCCATTCGTCTGCCGTCGTCATCTTCCACGACAGCACTTCTTCGACTCAAATCCTTCCGATCGACATTCGAAAAGTATGTAGCAGAAGGGTTACTACCGCACATGTAGGTGTAGCGCTACGACATCATCGCCTTCAGTCGTGCATCTGATTCTGCGGTCAGACACGTTAGCCTCGAGATGAAACACGCTGGTTTCATCAAAGCTCCGGTACGTACACTACACTACCAACACCCGAAGGAAGAAGTCAGCTCGTCACGGGATCCCTTTGCTGAATATCTTTCCCTCTAACATCAACTGTCCGAGGCCGAATCTCTCGATGTTGGGTAAGGAAAAGCAAACACTCGACGTCGTTCAGTACTTGTTGTAGTAAGTTCGGATTGCGATATATGGAAGAAATAGGCGCGATGAGGAGGTACTTCGTCTCTCATCGTCAGCTGGAAGCATACTCACTGGGACTCGTCACCACAGTGCATGTTCGTTCCTTCAACAGGCCGCTTTCCCGAACACCTCTCTCAAGCGAACTGGGCTGACACCGCATCTCGATACTCGATTCCAATTGCAGCTATCGGCATTTCAAAACGTCTTGGCATATGCAGCCCAGATGTCCGACGTTCTTGCATCTCAAGTAGGTAGAGCTGCGTCGAAAGCTTCAGTCTTTCAACGAGAGAGTCGTCCGAGCGTAGACACAAAGTCGGGAAAACGCTTCCGACCTCACGTTGTCCGCCGCTCTGGCGCGAAAGGAGAGCAATTATCTGGCCTGGCACACGACTGCCGGCCATTTGACCAAATCTGATCGCTTTCGAAGCCAGTGACCTCGTTGCATTGCATGGCTGAAGCCCAGACGACCGAACCTCAGCTGGCGTTGTGTGTGGGTGTTGCAATGAGAAGAATTTGTCCCGTTCCTGCGACTGCTTCAGCGATACGCCGCACTTGGTGCCCTGCACAATTGGCAGGATAGACTTCGCTGCCGGTATTGAGCAGTAGTACGATTTTGGCCAGCCTCGACGCCTTTCTGGAGCTGCCTCCATCCCCCGGTCTTGAACGCCATCTCGGGTCGTGGCCAGAAGCATGATCGATATTAAGAATGGTCCAGAGTAAATGATCTAGGTGTCCGATGCGACCGTGTACCATAGAGGTCTAAATGTCGTCGACGCAAATCGCGCGCTGGCGTCATGCGGATTCATGCTGTCCATGGCAGAGAGTTTACGTCGGGTCCTCTTGGCCGATAACATCCTTTTTGCGATCTCTCAACGTTGACAAGCTTCGCGGGGTGGAAGTATTCCGGTTCAGTAGGTGTGTGAAAGGAAGGAAGCAAGTCGCTGGAGTCGCCAAAGCGGATCTTAATCCTAATCTCATGCCTGAGGCATCAACACGTGATCAGAGGCCGCCCAATTCATCTTCCCGCTTGCGCCTCACTTCTCCTCCTGGAACGTACATCAATCTTGACGAAGGCGGCCCCCTCGACTACGCCTCGCCCGCCCTCTCGCCCTGCAGTGCTGCGTCGACGGGCGGTGCCTTGGAATCTTTGAGCTCAACCACATCACGGCACAATGCGAATATGCTCGATTGACACCAGCAGACATTGATGGATGCCGACGATACCTTGTCATGGCAGACCTGAGGCTTCAACTCATGCCCAGCCCTGTATGAACGACAATCCATTGGGCCGACCAACGGTCAGCCCTGGTCCATGAGGTCGCAGCCTTGTAGGAACGATATTGCATGAAGGCAACCAGGTCGGCGACACTGACACTGGACGGATTCGAGGCGGCCCTCGGCCGCGGATAGGCCTCTCGACTTATCCAGCTCGCCACTTGTATCAGCTCGCCAAACAAGGGAACAGACTCTTCTTGGCGATCGCATCAGCGCCGACGCCAGGACGACGCGTTGTATAACTAACGCTGTTCGCATAGCCCGCAGGTCTTCTCTGGTTTAGTCTCCATCATTATTTGCTGACACCTTGCATTGACTCGCCGCCCATACTGCTCCAAGCCCCGCGATTGATGCAGGCGCATAAGTATACAACATGTCGCTTTCGCCACATGTGCCTTGCGCATGACTCAACATGGGAATACTCAGATGTCTCGTTATCTTCTCAGCCCGCACCGTCTAGCTCTCCGACTACTCCAGCAAATGGCCAGGACGAACTGGCCTTGCCCGACCCCCCGAAACGCTATGTTCGCATCTGGAAAGTCTGAAAGCCCTCCACATGATGAGACTCATCAACGTTCACACCCTGGAGTTGAGGAAGTTTGCTCCGTTGGACGTGCCACTATATGCTGCACTATCGCACCGCTGGGGTCAAGAGGAGATTGAATTCGATGACTTTGTAAACTCGAGAAGCCATGGCGGCGAAGGCTTCCGGAAGATTCTCAGTGTCTGTCAGGAAGTCAGAGCCTGGAATTGGAGCTTTGAACGGAGAAGGTCTAATGGCCGTATCCAACGACACAGAGGAGAAGCCGTGGATTGGGTCTGGGTTGATACCTGCTGCATCGACAAGCGCAACAACACCGAGTACAGCGAAGCAATCAACTCGATGTGGTCCTGGTACAGGAACGCTGCCTTTTGCATAGTCTATCTAGCGGACGTACAGCACTTTAGCCATCGACGCGATACGCTGGATGCGTTGAGAGGCAGCGAGTGGTTCGAACGTGGCTGGACTTTGCAGGAGCTACTGGCACCACGCACCTTGTTTTTCTACTCGCAAAGCTGGGAACAGATCGGCTGCAGTGAAGAGGAGGACTTGATGAGAAGCGTAGCACGTGCTTCCGGTATTCCCGCCAAATACCTAGGCAATCGCCGAACCACCAAACTCATGGACGTTTCTGTCGCGCAGCGAATGAGCTGGGCGTCGCGGAGGAGAACAACGTCTGCCGAGGACCTTGCGTATTGTCTGATTGGCATTTTCGATGTCAACATGCCTTTGATTTATGGCGAAGGCTTTGCCAACGCATTTGAGCGCCTGCAAAGGACGATAATCGATCGCTGCGATGACGAGTCTATCTTCACCTTCACGCCGCGCAAAGGATATGACGGCGCCTTAGCATCCAGCCCACGGGATTTCGCTGACTGTGGGAACATAGTAGAGCTCAAGACACATGATCGCTCTGCTTACTCAATCGGCAACAGAGGCTTGCAATTTGGCGCACCCGCCTATGATGTCGGCAGGGATAGCTACTATAACAGTCGCCGGCCCCAACGTCGCTTTGCTATCGAGTTGAACTGCGCGAGAGTACTCCCGGACGGCAGCGGTCCAGTAATGTGCACGCTCGGCTTGAGGAAGAAGGGCAGTAGATTTGTTCGAGATCCCGAGATCGAGCGACGCTTTGATGAAACCCGACTCTTAACAGCAAGGCAACATCTGAAAAAGGGCACCTGGAAATGGACACCTTCACAGCGATTCTACATTCATACCTCCAAGTCCGGCCGATCAAGACGTCGTCATGAGACCGCAGACCGTTCGGAAATCGACTCGGATCTCTTCTCAGACCTAGCAAGCTGGTTGGCACACATTATTTCAAGCATGTTATGCGGCGCTCGCACGCACACTCGTGAGGTGCCGAGAGTCAACAGCAGTGACATAACTTTCCACGAGAAAGGATCGAATCGAAGGAGGCGTGATCCATCCGTGAGAATGCCAGGCTCTGCGCCGCATCGACATGAACGCCGCCACCGGTCGAATCAAAGAGGAGGGTACAGACGCGAGCGTCAAGACGAAAAAGCGAGACATCAAACGTCTGCGCGGCGTCACGACCCACCATCGAGGGACTATGATTCTCAACAAAGGGGCAGAAGGCGGGATCTAAGTCAACAGCGAGGTCCAGACTGGGTGCAGGAGAGCAACAGAGGCACGTCGAGCTTCCCGATTGAACAACGGATGCTCGAGGATCATGCGAACACCGCCGTTGTGCCTGACCATGTAAGGAGACCTGCGCGAAGGAGGGAAGAGCAAGGCTACAGGACCAGTCACCCTTCTCGATCTCGTCCAAGGTCCTATGACCCAGCTCTTCGAAGCACTCTCGCTATGCTTTGATTCACTTTCAGAGAGATCGACTAGCCTCTTGATCAGATTACTACTGTTACGATCCAGGACGAGGGCCGTGAGAGGGCACTTCACTGTCGTCCTGAGCTGTACCGACCTATCACCATTTATTGCCTCTTGAAGCGTTCGGACCTGCCTTCATTAGACTCCGTGCAGCACTCTACACATTGCCATACATTCCCTCAACCTCAATCGACACTGTCAGAGCACTAGTGAGCTTCCTGGCTCCTACGTATAGGCTATCGAGTCGAGTGAGGTCGGCGACGCTCGTGTGACCTGGACAACGCGCGCTGGCGCACTATATAATTCTCACCTTCAACACAAAGTGCACATAGATGTCATGGCCTTATAGGCAGTCACGCATTCAGTCTGTCTGGACTAGAAGAGACGAGACGAGGATTGCACAGATCTCTCTTTCCATTCAGTGAGGAGTAGCGACATACACCATCATCAAACCTCCCGAACCATTGAGATTCAACATCGAACCCCTCTTTGCCACTTCATCCCCATTCCCCTTCTCACTTGCTGTTGATAGCACTCCATTACACTCCCATCCAATTCACTCCAATCCAGTTGATTTCATTCAATCCTCACATTCAAGGATAATTACTCATAAGAAGTTAACCATCCTCTTTCCACCACAGGAAAGAAAGAAAAAACGCCATCGTCATTCAAGCTGGTTCAAATTCGTCAATCTGGTCGTGTCGTGATCTTTTTGAATTTCCTCTTTCCTGATGCCCGCGTCCCCTATCCTTCTTGAACGCTCTAGCTTCGTTCCGCCTTGTCTCCAATCGCCCTTTTTGATTCAATCGACTCCCCGACGCCTTGCAATGAAACATGACTATAGCCCAGCTCCTCTCTGGAGTCTTATGTACGAGGTCCCATCCCTGCCCAATCTTCTGCTCGGCCGTATGTCGTAAAGCGTTGCGTCCGGCCGGGTTTCCACCCTTGTCCGTCTTCCGCCGCTCTGGATCATGACAAGCTACACGCGAAACTCGCCATCAGCTCTGTCCTATGCTTGCAGCCCTTCCTGTGCGTCTTAGGCTCAGATCTCGGGCGTTTGACATTTAACAGCTTCTTCCAAAGCGGTACCTTATCCACCTTGGCATCCTTTTCAGCTCCGTCGTCCGTGGTCGGTTCCTCCTAACTTCCGCCCGCGTTGCTCGGCTGGAGGGTATGCGTGTGGTTTGGCGCCCTGATGATCACTCCGTTCTCCTCTTGTCGACAGACGAGCGAGTTTTGCACCCAAGGGTCCGCCAAGATCTCGTCCATGTTTGCACGCTTCTTGGGGTCCAATTCCAGCATCCGTCCAATGATATGGCGCGTCTCACGCGGAAGCAGGCGGAGAAGGCGGATCGGTCCCTTGATCGTAGGTTGCGAATCCGGGTTACTAGCCGTCGTCTGCCTACTCACTGGTTCGCTGCCGCCACCTTCCTCCTTCTTATGGTGATGGTGGTGATGATGGTGCTTGTGGTGCTCAGAAGATGTGTCGTTCGAGTCGTCAGCGCTGGGGTTCCTCGATGCTGGAGCTGTCGATGGCTGAGTCTTGGGGTTTAGTGATCTTCGGTGAGACTCGAGTAGCTTGTCCTGGTCCGGGTCCGGTGGTGAGACGAATAGACGATACGAGTTGTCAGAGACCCTGGGAGCCTTCCAAGGGAACCGCCGTAACGTCATGCAGCAGAAGATGATGGCAATCGACCAGATGTCGGCCATGCGCGGATCGTATCTCGAGTGATCGTACACCTCGGGTGCCAGGTATGGGTCGGATCCGACGACACCTGCTTGGGTTAGCGCGGGTTGCACAAGACTTGTATAATTCACTCACCAGTTGCCAGAACGACGTCGTCTTCGAAAGGGTACCTGAACACAACCGCGCTTCCAAAATCAATCAGCTTCATGATGCCGTGCTCGTTGATGACCACGTTGTCCAGCTTCAGATCGCGATGTGCGAGTCCCATGCTGTGGAGGTAGAGCACACCACTCAGAATCTGCAATGTCGAGCAGGTGATCTCGTCACGTCCCATCTTGCCAGTCATGACCGTCGCAAACAAGTCGTACGGTGCATATTCCATAACTTCGTACCACTTGCCCTTCTCGTGGATGATGTCGATCGTTTCGATGATGTTGCCGTGGTGGAGAGTCGAGCCTATGCAAAACTCTGCCGTCACCTTCTTGTTGTACTCGCGCTCGCTCTCGTATGCGTGCCGATCTCTAAACTGCTTCACTGCGAAGACTGTACCGTCCGCGCTGCGCTTCATCAACCGAACGGATCCACCAGCTCCAGAACCCAGCATCTTGCCAAATTTGCCGTACTTGGATTGCAGTCCATGGTCATCCGCAAACGGTACGCTTGCCTGCTCGCCGGCGGATGTGGTGTGGGTCGGCGTCCTCGTGCCATCCGACTTTCCATTCGATTTCGAGTCCCTATCTTTGTCCTTGTGCTTGTGATCTCCTCCGAATTTGAAGAAGCGCTTCAGATTGGACTTCGAACTCGAGTGATGGTGGCCCTTCTCGTTGATCGTCGACGAGCTGTCATCATCGAGCTTCTTGCCGCCTCCGAAGAAGCTGGAGCGCTTGTCTTGCTCCACT
The DNA here is from genome assembly GCA_002786045.1 of Zasmidium angulare. NCBI lineage: Eukaryota > Fungi > Ascomycota > Dothideomycetes > Mycosphaerellales > Mycosphaerellaceae > Zasmidium > Zasmidium angulare. The sequence continues at coordinate 131,890 of NHNX01000024.1, forward strand.
TTCTGAATGGTAGGCACGTTTCCGGATGCGGTGCGTGGCAGTGTTGAGGGTACAGAAGCTGGAAGAGATGGACCTGTGCCAGAGTTTGCGTAGCCAATTGCTGGATCTCGATTTCCAAATCTGTACTTTGCATCCCCAATGTCATTCGCCTGCGATTGTCTCTTGCCTTGTGCCTTTGCGTCGCCTGTAGGAGTGAAAGGTCGAGGGGTGCCAGGAGCAGTGCTTCCGGGGGTGCCGTTGGGACTGGCATCTTTTGAGGGCGGTTGAGAATCACCGCTTGGCCCGATGGAGTGCGACGGTTGTTGCTTGGGATGACTAGACACGGGGCCACCAGCGTCATTGCGCTGAGGTGATGCTGACCGCTGAGGCGTCATAATGTCCTGTGGTGGCCGCACAGCGGGGGCGCTGGTGGGTGGAGGCGCCGGCTTGCCGCCATCTCGCGAACGAGTGGCGGCGGGGGTCAAGGGCGGTGAATGCACGGCGGAGGTAGGCGGGGAGGGTTTGGGGGAGGCCTCATGCGAGCCTGCTTGCATATGAGGTCTCCTATGGGGAGTAGCTGAGCCTGAAGGAACCTGCCACCAAATCCTGTCAGCAGCTGGTCGCCAATACAAAAGTCAGCCCATCAGCACGGTGTGGTAGCACTCACTCTGGAGGCTGGCTGCGAGCCTGGCAAAGAAATCGGTTCGAAGGCATGGTGCTGCATTCGAGAGGACTGGATATTGTTCTGCAGGGTGCTGCGCAGCTGTTGCAACTCTTTCTGGGCCTCCGGGTTCAGATCGTCCTCACGTTTGCGCTGGTCGTGTCCCGTGACAGACTCGATGGCCTGCAGATCCTTGTCGACAGTCTCCTGACGCGCACCCTGGCTAGGCATCATCGAAGCGTTGTTGTCGGGACGGGGCACAAAGGCCTGCTTGATCTTGTCCATTGCGGCGGCGAGATGTTGGGGGATTCAGTGGATGACAGCAGCCCACGTCTGGGGTCGAGCTGTGGTGCAGATGGCAGCCGCAGCTTTCCGCCCTAACCGCTAACAGCAGGTCGCGATGTGCTGTCGCGGAGAGGTCAAGGTGGATGGAGGGGTGGTGGAAGAATTCCGGTACCGGCGAGGTCCAATAGCGGTCGGGGAGCTTGCTGGACGCTGTGCAGTGTTTCGACTTTGCGCAGTGCAGGCCTCCCAGGTCTCGTCGTAGGGCGATAGGTGGTGATGATGGTGTAGCGGATGATCTCGCGGACGGACGGGTAGTGGTAGGTGAACAAGCCTCGAGCCTCGGGTTCGGAGAGGATGGGTATGGTTGTATGACTGTGTTGTGGCTGCTGGGAGCACTGCTTAGCAAATCTTTGATCTCGTTTTTACGCGACACCCCGGACGCAGCGGCGGCAGCGATCTCCAGTTGGCAGGCAGTGCGGATGGCAGTCTGGCGGCGATGGCTTTGGCGGGCGGGCGGGTGGACGAGGTGGACTGGCAGTGGTGGTTTCAGTGGTGTGGTGGTGATGGGTGCACTATGTCACTGTCGAGATCAGAGTTCGAGAAACAGATTTGGTGGGGCACCAGCTGCTCGGCTGGTCGGCGAATCGCTCCGCCGGTTGCCTGTTTCGGACATTCCGTCAGCTCGCCCTGATCTTCCCAGTCTTCACAACTCTTTGCTTTGTCCCATCCCACCTTTGTGCTACTCCAAATCTGTCCAGTCCCAGATACAGCGACATCTCGCCGAGTCCCAGCCGATCGTGAAACCCCATACACATCTCAGGGACAACGCCTCACGACGCAGGAACGACGCCGTCGCTCTCGCTAAGAGCCAATACAAGCCGGTTGGGACGGCATGGAGGCGAAGAAAGGGAATTTTTCACTCCCGAAAACTTCCTCAGCCCAGCTAGTCGTACGAGGACACAGGACGTTTTGCGGGACGACAGCAGCCACGCACGGATTTGTCTCACCAACGCAAAGACAAATGCAGGGTCGGGTGCCACGAACGCAGTGCTTGTCTTTGCGCTGGACACTGCTTGGCTGGCTCTGTTGCGCGTTCCTGGCGGGGCCCGTGTTTGTACTACGCGGTGCTTTCTAGAGGTAGGTAATACTGTGGGTAGTCTTACTCTTACTATTCCATCATTGGTCGGCTGCATAGTCGTCGAAAGGCTTGGGACAATAACGGAAGAACACCAGCACGCCGTGGCCAGTCCTGCTGCTCTCTCTAAACGATCCGACCCCAGCGGTCAGATTAGAGTTTAGCCTTTGGCCCCTGCCTAACAAGGAAGGAACGCCTCACGCATGTGAGAGCGGGCAGATCATCCGCTTCAGAGACTGAGTCTCTGACACAGGACAACAGTAGAGAATTAGCAGGGCAATAAACGCCTTTGCACACCCTGATAATCTGAGGACAGAGCATGGCGAGCAGTCGGTCAAGTCAGCATACAACGACGCCGGCTAAGATCGCTGCCCTCAACTTCATGTGCAGCTCGAATGAACTGTAAGAGGGCTCCGCACGACGCTTAGACAAGATGAACTAATCAGCGAGCGATGTTAAAGAGCGATAAGACTTTTCTTCTTATTATCTAGTCAAGCTAGTTACACCATTCCTCTGCATCTCTCCAAAACGACCGATTCCTCCTCTTCAACTTCATCACAAAGGAGCGTCGTAAAATGCCACATGCATCGCGGCAACGATGAGTGGACTTGATTAGTTGATTGTGGAGAGTGAATGCTTGACTCTGAAGTTCTATACCTGAAGACATCATCGTCAGCGTCAAGCTTATCGAGAGTGCGTGATACGACGTCGGGCTTGTACTCACATAGGAAATATATGGGTGGCGGCGTCCACCCTGAACGCCTCAACGCCTCGCTTTGCCTGCCATCTACGACAAGAAGATAGCAACCGCGATCATGAGGACGAGCGCAAAGGTTGAAGCCGGCAAGTTGCTCTCACCATCGTTCGAGACCTCTGGTCCACTGGGAGCTGGTCCACTTGGAGCCGCTGGCGGAGGCACGACTGGCGAGTCTGGAGTCTCAGGCACAGGCTCGTTTGGCTTTGAAGGCGGGACGGGCATCTCGGGCTGCGGTGGAGCGGGGACTGGTGATGTGACCGCGGGCTTCGTTGGGTGGACGTAGACAGTGCTCTCCTTCGTCACACTCGTCGTGATGCGCACGCTCGTGGTCGAGGTGTTCATGTATGGGTGAGTAATTACCGGAGGGACGAATGGTGGAGGCGGTACGGACACAAAGCTCTTGGGTGGTGGAGGTGGCGGCGAGATGTAGCTTGCGGGCGGCGAGACGTAGCTTGCTGGTGGCTTCGATACCGGGTATGATGGCTTGGGTGGTACGTAGCTTGCTGGTGGCTTCGATACCGGGTATGATGGTTTAGGTGGTACATAGCTTGCTGGTGGCTTCGATGGCATGTACTTTGGTGGCGGCGGGACGTAGCTTGCTGGTGGCTTCGATACCGGGTACGATGGCTTAGGTGGCACATAGCTTGCTGGTGGCTTAGAGACCGGGTACGTCGGCTTAGGTGGGATATAGCTTGCGTGAGTCGACGAGGAGTGAGCGTACGATGGTGGCGGTGGGATATAGCTAGCATGCGTTGACGATGAGGAGTGCTCGTACGTCTTTGGTGGTGGAGGAGCATAGCTATAGTGAGTCGAGCTCGAAGAATGTGCGTATGTTGGTGGAGGTGGCACGTAGGTCTGATGGGTCGAGGTCGACGACGACTTCACGTACGTTGGGGGAGGAGCGTAGGTCTCGTGCGTTGAAGTCGAGGATGACTTTACGTACGTTGGTGGCGGTGGCACATAAGTCTGGTGGGTCGAGGTCGAAGTTGAGGACGACTTCACGTACGTTGGCGGAGGAGGAGCATAGGTCTCATGGGTCGAAGTCGAGGAAGGCTTCTCGTACTTCGGCGGAGGAGGGGCGTATGTGGAGTGAGTCGAAGTTGAAGGCTTCTCGTACGTTGGTGGAGGAGGAGCATAGGTCTCGTGGGTCGAAGTCGAAGGCTTCTCGTAAGTCGCTGGAGGAGGTGGCGCGTATGTGGTTGGAGTTTCGTAGCCGCCGCGCTTGGCGTGATCATTGACCGGAGGCATTGTTGGGTAATTCGGCGCTGGTGCTGGGTATGATTCATGCTTGTTCTCGTACGTCTTCACTGGTGGTGCGTAGGACTCGTGCATGCTCTCATACGTCGGCACTGGTGGTGCGTAGGACTCATGCTTGCTCTCGTAGGTCGGCGCTGGTGCTGAATACGACTCATGCTTGCTCTCATAGGTTGGCGCTGGTGCCTGGTATGATTCATGCTTGCTCTCGTAGGTTGGCGCTGGTGCTGAGTGGGACTCATGCTTACTCTCGTAGGTCGGCTGTGGTGCTGGGTAGGACTCTTTCAAAGTCGCACTCTCGGATGCAGATGCCGAAGTAGACGTCGTAGCAGCGACAGGATCCTCAGAGGCAGAGGCACTGCTGGAGCTCGGCGTAGCTTCGACAGTCGTACTCTCCGCAGAAGATGCAGAGCTGAACGTGGTGGATCCGGCGGCGGGATCTTCAGAAGCAGAGGCGCTGCTCGAGCTTGGAGTAGCTTCGGCTGTTGTGCTCTCCGAAGATACTGAGCTCGATGTGGTGGAGGCAGAAGCAGGATCTTCTGAGGCCGAGGCCGAGGCGGATGCACTGCTTGAGCTTGACGCAGAGGCCATTGTCGAGCTGGACGTGGTAGAGGCAGCAGCTGGATCCGCAGAGGAAGAAGCAACACTGCTGGCCGATCCTGATGGGAAGCTCATGCTGAGAGGCACAGTGGCGGACGAGCTGGACGTGGTAGAGGCGGCAGCTGGGTCGGCAGACGAAGAAGCGGCACTGCTAGCCGATCCTGATGGGAAGCTCAGGCTGAGAGGCACAGTGGCGGACGAGCTGGACGTGGTAGAGGCGGCAGCTGGGTCCGCAGACGAAGAAGCGGCACTGCTAGCGGAACTTGGAAAGCTCATACTTAGAGGCAGAGAGCTGGACGAAGAGGCCGCAGACGACGAAGCAGCACTGCTGGCGGAACTTGGGAAGCTCATGCTAAGAGGCAGAGAGCTGGACGAAGAAGCCGCAGAGGAAGAAGCGGCAGTGTTGGCCGAACCCGTTGGGAAGCTCATGGTAAGAGGTATCGTGATGGAAGAGGTCTCCTCGATGAGTTGCATTGAGCTGGTGACCATTCGGAAAGAACCCGTGAGGCTTGCAGTCGAGGAAGAGCTGCGAGCAGAGCTAGCCGACGTGACCATAGTTTGCACAGTAGTGGTCTCGGCGGGCATGAGATCGGTGACCGTGAGCGTGACCTCTGCGGTGCCAGTGGCCTCGGACAGAACGACTTCGGAGCCACTGGAAAATACTTCCATCATCGAACTGAGCAAACCGCCAAAATCAGAAGCTCCAATTGAGCTCGTTGGCAAAATGGAGCTCGTGGGCAAAATTGAGCTCGTGGGCAAAGGCTCCAGACGCGTGATGACGGTGGGAACAATGGTCATCGATACGGCCGATGTAGCCTCCCCCATGATGCTGGAGATTGGAATCATGTTCGTCAGGGACGAGGCGGCAGAGACAGGCACGACAGTCGTCATCTGCTCAACGACGCTGATAACTGATCCCTGAGCGGGAAAGCTAGGGTTGGCAGGCAGGCCGACCACGCTGGTGAAGGGAATTTGACGCCTGGGCAAGGCTTTCGTCTCGGAAGCATGCTCCTCGAAAATGGTCTGCTCAGAGCCGTCTTCCTCGGTAAAAGTATATGGCACTCCAGCGCCTTCGGTGATCGTTGGCTCAGCGTCCTCGCTGGTGACTGCGGGCTCTTCAAAGAATTCCTGTGGATGGACGGTGGCCGACTTGTGGCCCGTGACAGTCTCAAACACAGTCTCGAAAATCGTGGTCATTTCCTCATCAGCTGGCACCGGGATAGTGACCTCGACGATAGGGTGAACCTTGGTCGTCGAGCCGCTGGCGATAGTTTCGAACACAGTGACCGGATCCTGGGTGACCTGGACATGCTCAATAGCAGTCGCCTTGGGCTTGGTGGTCGGACTTGGAGTCACAAACTTTGTGACAGTCTTATCAACGAATCCAGTGACAGTGTAGGTGCAAGAAGCCTTGCCACTGCCACTGCCGCTGCCGCTGCCTCCACCGACCGCATGGACGGTGCGGGTCATGACTTCAATTGCTGGGTAGAATTAGCTCTGCCTGCTGATGGACGCAAAGTCGACTTACAATCATCCTGCGAGAATGTCACCTCTTCAGCAGCAGCATCAGTCGTCGTGGTCTTCTTGGGCTTCGCAGCATCCACTGTAACGAGTGACAAGGCCGAAAGACCGGCTGCATAAAAATTGGCGACCCTCATTGCTGCAGAATGAGTGGCCTCCCGACGTGATTGAAAAAGCGAGACTGGAAAGCGAAAGAAGATGCAAGGAGGAGTTAGGAAGAGGAGCAGCCTTTTTGCTCTTGGGCGAGGGGGAAGGGAGGTAACCGAACGGGCAGCTCCGGATGGGTTGTTGAGCTCTCATGATGCGTACGAAGGACAAAAGCGGATGTTGAAGCTCGATAGAGAGTGCGACAGAGCCTGGCTGTGGTTACAAATCGCGCCAAGCTGGAAACGATGACTTACGGAACGTAGTGGAGCAGCATACGGTCGTCCTGCTCGGGCTAGGCAATCTCTTGTGGAGCTCAGCCAAGTGGTGATAGCATAGATAGTCTGGAGCCGGATGTCGCTGGCAGATATCGGACTCTAAAGTAGAACCGCCTTCTGCCGGGAGATAACAGGGCTAGTTTGGTGTGCACCAAATGATGGTAGTCGTAATGTGGTACCACGCTTTGACATCCTTACGGGCGGGTCCAGGTTGCCGTGAGGCCATGTACCACGGCCCAAGCTGCGATAAAGACTGCAAGCGACTGATGTAGTCCGAGATCAAGTCGTCGCATGGCCGTTATTCCACAGCCAAGAAGGACGTTTGTATGAACGCGGTCACAACATTTGCATTCGATTTCCTGGAGTCTCGAGAGAGCATGTAATAGTCAGGGATTGCTGTGATACCCCCTTTTGCCCACGACTCGGTCTTTTGTCTGCGACGACTTCTGAAGCATAGTCACAAGTAGCTGATTGCATTCTTCTTGCTCGTAAGATCTTGAGTCTTCCAAACCGCAATCGCTAAAGGTCGTTGAGACAACATAGTGATGACCAGGTCATCCTCGACGACAGACAAGGCGTATTTTGGCGCAAGTTGGCGAGTTGTGATGAGTGCTGACCATTGCGAGCGGTCGATAGGAGAAGACGTGAGGTCGAAGAAAGCTTGACAAAATGTCCGTGCGCTGCTGCGGCAACGACGGCTTTGCCCGATGTTGACAAACACGACTCACGCGACACTGAACTTGACTGCACTTCAGCTTTGCGACAGCAATCATACCAGACAGCATCTACAGCACATCGCCAACATGCCGAACATGGACTATAACCCGCGCATGAGCATGGCGCCGCGCAGCTCTCAGCAACCCAGCCAGCAGAAGCAGAAGAAAGACGACGATGGGGACGCATTCATGGTGCTGGTAGGAAGACTTCTTCACATCTCTCTCTAAGACTATGTTGACGAGATGTTCACAGCCCGACAAAGAAATCGCCGGATGTATAAGCGACATTGGCATCAACTTCAGCATCGAAGACCTGCGCAAGCCCAATCCTCAACTCATCCAGAAAGTCTTCGAATGGTTCGCCGAGCTCCTCACAAACACAACCCGCGACATCGTCGCGCCGGCCATGCGCGCAGCGGCGGAGGACATGTGTGGCGACGACGCAGATCGGATCTTCACTTCGGATACCCGAGAGCTCATGGGCTTCTTCATCACAATGCGCAAGCTGCTGATGGAGTGCGGGATCAAGGACTTCACATTCAGCGACATGTACCGACCGACACATCCACGGCTGGTCAAGATCTTCAGCTACATCATCAACTTCATTCGATTTCGGGAGAGCCAGACGAATGTAATTGATGAGCATTACAACAGTGCAGAGAAGACGAAGAACACGATGGAGCAGCTGTACAATGAAAATCAGGACAAAGAGGAGCAAGTGCAGGAGATGGAGAGAAATGCGAAGAACGTCGAACATGCGATGAAGGAGAAAGAGCGTCGAAATCAAGAGCTGAAGACACGACTGCTGGAGTTGAAGAAAGCCCAAGAACGCGTTACAGAGAAGTTGGAACGCGTCAAGGGCGAGCAATCGCGGCTGAAATCCGTCCTAGAGGACAAGACAACCTCAGTCATGAACATGCGCAGCGAAGCCAACAAGCTCCGCCCATACACGGAACAGTCGCCCGCTGCCCTGGAACAATCCCTCCGCGACCTCTCATCCAACCTCTCCGCCGACAAGAACGAAATCGACCGTCTAGATCGCCGATCCCGCGCCCTCCAAACATCTCTCGATACCTTTACCCTCCTCCAATCAGACATCTCCTCGCTCTCGCGATTGCTCTCCGACCTTCACAACGAGATCTTGAAAGGCGATGAGGAATCCCGATCTGCGGCGAAGAATCGCGAAGCTCTGACCGAGAAGTCTAACAATGTCCGGGAAGTGGAGCGGCAGGAGAAGATGCTGCGGAAGCAATTGCAGCAGTGGCAGGATCGCACCGAGAAACTGCGAAGAGATGCGGAGACAAGAGCCGCCAACGCAAAGGCCAAGATGGAAGCTTTGCGGGCGACGCATCGAGAACTGACGGCGGAGAGGAGGGAGAGGGGAGAGGAGGTGGAGAAGAGGAGGGTGCGGATTGAGCAAACTGAGAAGAAGGTAAGCACATATACGTCCCTTCCACACGCTTCCGACTGCTATCATTGGGTGGGGTGGATACTTTATTGCCTTATCGTACCGAACAGAACTTCTGGGCATTGAGCTGACAGTTTCTGTTCTAGATGGCCGATTTGAAGGAACAGATCGAGCATGAAGTGCAGAGCGCCAGAGAAGAGTACATGAAGATGGAGAGCCATATCCGGCTGTATATCACGGAGATGGAGCAGAGCATCTGATGGGCATCTCCCTTCAGGAAGTATGATTGATGACGTGGACGATCGCATGTTCGATTGATCATGAAACGGACACAGCTGCGGCATCTGGGAGTTCGGTGAAGTTGTGCTTTGTCAATAGATACCCGCATGGCGTTCGTTCATGAATTTTCAATGTTGATATCACAACTGCTCATCATGTCCATCCGGCAAAGACAATTCTGACCGCCTAGACGATTCAGTAGGTCGATTCTAAGAGGCAACGTAGGTCGAGGCAGAGCGCTGTCTAAAGCATCTCTGCAAACGAAGCTGTTGGATCGAACGCTGCGTGAGACGACGAAAAGGCTACTTTGGTCGAGGTCATGAGTTTTGGGATCAGATCGAAGAGGTAAAGCACATCTCTTGTGCTCGAGACGCTGCCGAATGTGTATACATAATGGTCGACCGCGGCGTGGCTCTCGCATACGCACAAGGCATGCTATGAATCAATCTATTGGCGGCCGAGTCAGTAACAGTACAGCAATAGTGACAATCTAACGTCGAATCAAGGGGAGAGACTGTTGATCAGTGTAAAGTAACAATGTTGTCCACAAAATGTGTTCAGAACAGGTCTGTGATATTATTGTTTTTTTCTCATCATAGAGAATGGTGATGGGGAAAGGTGCGAGCTTACCTGAGTGTCTGTATGGGGCAGGAGATGTATCCTTTGTTGACCTCGAACATCGTAACGTCCAGGCGGATAGCATGTCAGATACTGTCAAGCGAGGGCATCTTCTCGAAGGAACACCACCTCTCGGCAATGGACCTGATCTTCACAGTCCTGCCCACTGAGAGCTCACCCAAGCGCTTGGTAGTCGCATTGAGGATAGGAACCTGCTGGTCCCACTGCGACATGACAGTATCATTTTGGACGGTCTGAAAGTGGTCTCCAGGCTCAGAGTCCGCCGCCAGCTTCGTGACTTCAGCCATAATTAACCTGCTTCCAGTATGATGCGCCGCCTCCACAGCCACCGAGAACGTTCGATTCAGACCTTGTGCAGAGAACGCCGAAGTGGGCCGATGGAGTTCGATGGGGTTAAGAATCGCTAGGATGGGCTGGGCTGAAGGCAGCCTCAACGCATCGTCTGCTTCTGCTGTCCTGTTCGCCACGGTGATGTTGTACGTTGCAAGATAGGCTCTCAGATGCGTGATGTCGGAACAGAATGCCAACTTCAGCGTTCTTGATGTTGAAAGCAAACGTAAAGTCGGGATTTGCCAAAGTCGGCGTGAGTTCACTGCGTTATAATCGTCCTGAGAGCTTTGAGGCTCTGACCGAAGCGACTCCAAAAAAGTCGCCTTGTTTGAACAGACGATCAGAGTAGAAGGCGCTGCGTGGTGGTCGAGCACATATTGAACGAAGCTGTGGATGTCGCGTACTGCGAGTACGACCGGTTCGTTTGATGCCATGTCATGCGCGAAGGTCGGTGCTGATATCAGTCAAGGAGCAAATGTGTCATGGCGGTCTGTATATTGAGTGCCGCTTGTGTTGGTGATTGCTCGTGCTGCACATCCTGTGATGTTCGCTCGATCCCATTGTGATGTCTCGCGGACGAACAGGAGAAGTCTGAAATCGTAGAGGAATTCGACGGTGCTTGGCGAAATTAATCAATGCCTGAGGCATCAAGACTGCCACGATTTTCGGGATTCGAAGATGAGAATATTGCTGGCTTCAGAAACAGGTGGCTAAATCATTGCGGCCCTCAAGAACTATTGGGCTGTATCGTCAATTCAGACGTCGTCTATATAATAACAATACTGTCCATCTGCAAGATGAACATCTGGCAACATGCACATCACCACTTTTCGTTGGTCGCTTAGTCCCTTGCCGGCATGCGCGTCCACGTCTGCCGCTAGGAACTTTGAACCGCTCCTTGGCTGGGGACTCGTGTCGCAGGGCTCCCTCCTTCAAGAATACGAGAACCAGCGCATCGCGTCTTCTTGTTTCCTCTCCTTTTCAATTCTTCCCGCCCCATTCGACCTCACCGCTGTGTCACAAAGCAGAGTCTTGCGATTGTGCTTGCGCCGCCGCAAACCAATGCCCGCCTGCGACTTCGAGACCCTGATTTAATACTCGATTCGACCTCCCTCTGACCCTTGTCACTCATTACCATCACTCCACCACCGCCCCTGCTCAGTCTGGCCAGCGACTCCAGCAGGCCCGAAAGCTGACTTACGACGCCGACGACGGCCGCGCAACGTATCCCTTCGGCGGTAGCGAAAGGAGCACAAAGAGCGAAAGCCCCTTGGCTGGGCGCATACTCTCACCGTCAGCACCACATCAGCCCATCCACCAGCGATCAGAGTCTGGCATCATGGCCGGCTCAACGAGATATCTGCGATACATCATCGCTGCCTTTGTCGCGCTGATCTTCATCTTCTTCGTCTCGTCCTCGCAGACCAGGACCATAGGCCAGCAATATACACAGACCGCCGCTGAACTACTAAAACAGCAAGGCATTCTAAGAGCAGGAGGTGTAGGAGGCTCAGAGACATCTGGCAAGAGCACATTCGCGTCTGACGCACAGGGCAAAACAGATGTTGGCAATGTCGTCAACCCCGCCATGGGACCTCAGTCCACCGAGACCTCAACTCCCAAGCCACCAACTTCACCTAATACTGGCGTGGGCCAAACCGCCTTCCCACCCGCAAAGGCTTCAGGCCCGCGCATGAACGCTACCTTCGTCACCCTCGCCCGCAACAGCGACGTCTGGGAGATCTCCCGCAGTATCCGCCAAGTCGAAGATCGCTTCAACCACGCATACAACTACGACTGGGTCTTCTTGAACGACGCCGAGTTCGACGACACGTTCACGAAAGTCACCACTGCGCTCACCTCGGGCAAGGCAAGGTATGGCAAGATTGACAAGGACCACTGGGGCTTCCCGGATTTCATCGATCAAGAGAAGGCCAAGAAGGTTCGTGAGGACATGCACGAGCGCAAGATCATCTACGGAGACAGCGTCAGCTACAGACACATGTGCCGCTACGAATCCGGCTTCTTCTTCCGTCACCCTCTTATGCTCGAGTATGAGTGGTACTGGCGTGTTGAGCCATCCATTGAACTCTACTGCGACGTTGCCTACGATCCGTTCAAGTTCATGGCCGACAACAAGAAGAAGTACAGCTTCGTGCTATCGCTCTATGAATACGTGGAGACGATCCCAACCCTGTGGGACAGTGTCAAAAAGTTCATGAAGCAGCATCCCGAGCATATCTCCGAGAACAACAGCATGGAGTTCCTGTCCGACGATGGAGGAGCCACTTACAACCATTGCCATTTCTGGTCCAACTTCGAGATCGGCAACTTGAACTGGCTCCGCAGCAAGGCTTATGTCGACTACTTTGACTTCCTTGACAAGGAGGGTGGTTTCTTCTATGAACGCTGGGGTGATGCGCCAATTCATTCGATTGCTGCTGGTTTGATGCTTTCAAAGGATGAAATCCACTTCTTCAACGACATTGCCTACTACCACGTGCCCTTCACCCACTGCCCGACCGGCGAGCAGATGCGACTGGACCTCAAGTGCCACTGCAACCCCAAGGACAACTTCGACTGGAATGGATACTCTTGTAAGTTTACCCACCACGAATTTCCCTGACAGGCATGTGCTGCAGGTACACACGATAAGACTGTTTCGGCGCATGCGACCTCTCCGCCCCACAAATCACTGCATCCACGTGAGATAGCCACAGACTAACCCCTGTCTTCTTCCAGGCACAAACCGCTATTTCGACATGAACAAAATGCCCAAGCCCGAAGGCTACGAGAAGGAGCAGTGACTCGCTGGTCGTTACGGCATGGTTTTCCTCGAATGGCTCTGGCCCCTGATTATCCTCGGCACGACCCTCGTCTTGATCGCAATCCTTCTCCTCGCCCGTCCCGCAATGAAAGCTTACCGCAGCATCACTCGACAAGTACGGAAGCGCCGCGCAAGTCGCTTCTCGCATAGCCGTTGGGGCAGCGATATGGCTCGACAGAGGATCTGGCATGGAGAAAAGAAGATCGCGACGTACTAGGCGACGGGAGGTCATCCATTCGAGAAGGGCCGGGTTATATTCTTTTTTTGCTTCGCAAACTTGTTGTTTTGAGGAATTGGATTTTGGTACGTCTCTTTACACGTTTATCGAAAGATGGGGGCCAGATGGGAGGCTCCTCTGCATGGCTCCAGGCGTTGATAACACATCTTTCAAAGATATCGAAAGCGTGGTACGTGTGGCAGAAACAAAGGTTGGGCGGGCATCTAGAAGGACGAAATGGCGTTACATGCGAACATGCTGGTCGCGAGAGGGGGCGCTGAGCCCCTGCATTGAGTGCAGAAGTTCAACGGACCTCTGCTCGTTGACCTGATGTTTTTCCTTGTGTCGAGCTTTAGGGGGAAGCGTGAAGTCCGGGCTGGCGCTGTGATGTTACGATATCAGATATAGAGGGTATGATACCAGATGTTGTTTCTTGGCTTGCGGTGTGTCTGTAGGGTCGGAGATACTCGAGGTTGAAAGTGATTGGGGAGAGATCAGGTGAAGTGAGGTGAAGTCCAGCCAAAGGATCATGGCGCGGCTATGCCCTACCTATGCCATCCGGCAGTCGTCCATCTTTGCGGGTTGATACATAGGGCATACTTACGGGGCTGTACATTCATCCTGGTCCTGGACGTCTCGAGGGGCGTCCTTTGTCTTTGACGACGGATAGGGCTGTGGACATTCGGAAGAGATTTGAAGCCATGGCCTGGCTGATGTCAGAGTGTCTCGCTCCGATGGCCTGGTCAGGTGTAGACTATATTGGATCACGTTCTCGAGCCTTCAAAAAGGGCAGAGGATCCTGACATGCGTGGGGGCTAGAGGATAGGATACTCGGTCAAGCCGGGCTTGGCTCCGTGTCTATCCAGGGATCCAGGCTGATCTGGCTGTGAGACTGTTGTGCCCTATGAAGCCAAGTTTGAACGACGGGACGGAGCATCCGTTGAACGGGGTTGTGATCGGTATAAAATCCGGTGGTCCAGGAGTGTGGAATCCTGGTTGACATTCTTCGCGTCGAGGTTCGTTAATATTGTGCCATACAATGGAGTAAGCTGATTGGAGGCCACGGTACTTGGTTGTTCTAGTGAGGCTTGTAGGGCACGATGTAATCCTGGAAGGCTGAAGCTGGGGCATGTGTGCGAGTGCGAGGTGCAAGGTCAAGGTCAAGGATAATACTGCACTCGTGGAAGCCGAAGAGATGAAAGTCGGTATCTGCTTCCGGCGAGAATCTCCTCAAGCGTCTTAAACGTTGTCAGCATGGTCGTAGAAAGACCTTGCACTTCATTCGCATTTGTCAAGTCTTGAGAATTGCTTCTCGATGCTTGTACAAACCTCGCTCCCACAGCTCCTGGTGTTTCAAGGCGACCAAGATGCCATGCTGAAGTTACGCGGACGGAGGACTTCGTCCGTCCTCGGCGATTGTGGCATGTCGAATGAGGCGTAGGTTGCGAACGTGTGGCTTCGTTCGTTCGCGAGCTTGCTCGGGCTTCCTCTTCTTTGTCATCTCGCTTCGCATCAACCTTTTGCACAGCGGTCTCACAAGTCGTGGTTGAAGACATGACATTGTTCTCGATGGGGTTTCTTCAAATGTCGATGTTGGCGTGTTCATTATGAGCACGTGCACTGTTCCCTGTGAGAGCACGAGGAAGCATGAGCTGGAGGCCGATGTGTCCACGTCCTAGCCCTAAGGCTCAAGACCATGTGAGCTTGCTGTTCCTTTGCAGTATTCCTTCGGATCTTGAGCCTCATCAAGTAACGATGATGTGACTGTGTGGATATACTCGAGTCTCGACTCCAGTATCGAACATGCATCGGAGCATGGCTTTTATCAGGGACCTAGACGGCAGGAAGGAAGATAAAACATTTGACACCCCTGAGAGGCGTAAAACGGCTTAGTAAGACCGCGCTAGCATTGAACGTTTCATGTCGACTTTGCCTGCTTCACCGAGACGACGACAATCGCCATTTCCTTACGCTCTCGAGCCAGTCACTCACTTGCCAGGCGGTCGAGAATAGGTATGGATATATATTCTATACAAGACGGAGGCCGAAGAGGTATCGTGGTCGTGGAAAGAAGGTGTAGGATGTTTCGGCTAGGTGGAAGCTTCCGCCCGAATTCCATGGTATCATTGGTCCAGATGACGGAGCTGTTGAGTCGGTGACTGTTGGGCAGAGTCTCAGCGTCGTCCATCTCAGCCGCTGCCTGCTGACAGAAACACGTATCCCCATACCACATGCCACCCCCATCCGTGAGCGCACCGTCGTTCGGACAGCAGTGTGTCGTGAAACAACTCCTCTAGCGACCAGCAAGCCGGCGGATCTGGTAGGACAATCCGGCATCCGAGTCGCCCACCGCCCGTCTAGGGCTTTTAGGGCTCAAGATTCCAGCCTCTCGTGGCCGTGGTGAAGGAAGCAGCCCAGGGCAGCCAGCAGCATGGACAGTACGTCTCGCTTCCCACGTCCAGGGCTCACCTCGCGTTCGAGTGGTCGGCCGCGCATATGACAGGGCCGGTGCCGATACTGGGCTATGCCCTTGATTAATGAAAGAAGCCGCGCTCGAGACAGCATCCAGGGCTAACCGCTGCTTCCAGTGTTGTCATCCTACTCCAATCCATACGGCGCCCCGCCCATCATGCAGGATGGGGCCTCTTCGTCGACCTCCGCGCTCATGGGTGCGCACCCGGCCTCTCGTGCGGGCCCCATGACCAAGAGACGCCGTCTCGACAATGCCACGGATGACGCCGCAAATTCTGAGCCCTTTGACCAGCAATGGGACGAGGATTCCCAGGCGCAGGGGACTGTGCAACAGCAGCACCGGCAGTCGTTCGTCTCAGGGCAAGACACGCCCTCCTTTAGTACCACCGCTGCAGCTGGTAGTGCCCTGGGTACCACTGAGGGCTCGACCTGGACGAATGGTTCATCCGATTTATCGGCCTATCCCGACCTGGCTCCTTACCAGCAGCAGCCCTACTTCTATGGCCAGACAGGTGCCGGCACCTATAACACCTCTGCTTGGAACGCTGCTGCTGCCGCTCAACCTTACGGCGATACTGCCACCTCGGTGAGCTACTCTGTTGGAGACCAAGCCAACGCTACAGCCATGCCTTTCTTCCCTCCTTCCAACACTACCAATGTTGGTGATACGACAGAAGCCATCGATGCCAATGGAGGGCTTAGTTATCCAGACCTCACGACTGCCGATCAGTATGCTTCGTACACAGCACCTAGCGCGACGGCTCAACTTGCACAACGAGAGGCAGCAAAGTCGTCTGCCTATTATTTCGACGATGCTAGCATGCATCTAAAGATCCAAAGCCTTCCTATCCTCGACAACTTGGTACGTATTCATGTCACATGCCGTTGCACGCCCATCATAACCGGGCATATCCGATACTGAGCGCCGCCCTTGACGTATATGCTATTGTAACGCACTGTGATTAACACCTATGATAGGCAACACAGCTCATCCACACCATCTCAAAAGCCAACTACGCCCAGATACAGGACCTCATGCGTGGAGGGGAGACAGAGGATGGACAGGCCTACAAGACCCTCAAGAACCTCTTTGATCAGACAAGGAAGGTCTACAGCAGAGAGACGCCTTTCATCGATGCCATCGCTATTCAGATGTTCCAGCCTAATCAACAGGAGATCATTCGAAAAGCTAACATTGCGACTTTCATCTCGAGCATCCTCGGTGCTCACGACGTGAGCTTCTTTCACCTGAATGAGTTCTTCATGGAGACATTCGTTCCTCTGGGTCATCGACTGCTGAAGTGGCAGGGTGCGATCTACCTCGAGTTGAAGACGCAAATCTACATTTCTGCATTGATGAACAGCGAGGGTAGCCCTGAGGCCATGCTGGATGAGCTATTTCCACCTGACCTTGACGCGCAGATCCTCACACGACACCCTGACGCACCCAGCTTGTCTCCCAGCGAACAGGACTTTATCGATCGAAGCCGAGCACGAAAGAGCTACCTCCTCGCCGAACCGTCGTCGGACGAAGCGTTGAAAGAACTGCCCAAGAAATACCAATGGAGCGACTTCGTGAGAGAGTTTGCGTCGTGCATTACAAAGAACGTGGATGGGATCATGAATGTACCAGTACGGTCACAGGCCAACCAAGGAGGAAACATGTCCAAAGCGAACGGACAGGACGCCAACTCGGGTGCAGGCGCTCCAAATGGCGCGCTGGCTGGCGTGCAATCGTTGTCACTCAATGGCAACAAGGGTGGATCAGGACAAGGAAACGAATCGAGGAAGGCTGCGCCTGCTGCCTCTACAATCCGACAACCATGGACAAAGCCTGAAGAAGACGCCCTGCTCGCTGGTCTCGAACGCGTAAATGGTCCTCACTGGTCACAAATTCTCGCACTGTACGGCAGAGGAGGCTCGATCTCAGAAGTGCTGAAAGACCGGAACCAAGTGCAGCTCAAGGACAAGGCACGTAACCTCAAACTGTGGTATCTCAAGACTGGCAAGGAAGTGCCTAACTCACTACGAGGCGTCACTGGTGAATTACGCAAACGCGGTGGAGCTCGCGCTCGTGCTGCGCTGGGCATGCTCGACGACGAGCAACAGGCAGGCGGTACGAAAGAGGGCGGAGGAGGCGAAGACGGTGAAGATGGAGTTGACCCCAGCCTGGAAGCGCCCAAGTCGAAGTCACGCAAGAAGACCAGCAAGCGGTGAAGTGAGACATGAACTTGCTCACTCGCCAATCGCATTGTGGGACACGTAGGCTTCTCAATGATTGCTTCTTCTGGAGCGAAGCCGGCCGATCAAATGTTGCCATCCATGCCCTCGCCAAACCTTCGACCTTTGCCCTGGTTAGGAAGTTGCTTTGCCCCATCCTGGACGGTCGGCCATCTATAACGATCCACTGGGGAGGTCTCGACGATACATACACGCATTCCCAACCGGTGGTTCCACGCGCGCCAAAACAGCAATAATTGCGAAGAACAGAGTTCGCACAAGATAGCGTCTGCGCTAAAAATCATAATGAGAGGTCTCTACCACTCGGAGCATCGCCGTGGACATGTATACATTTCGTCGAGCGAGATGTGGCGGCCACGCGCAGAGCACAACAGGCGAGGCGGACTTGAAATTGGAACGACCCTAAGGTACCTACGAGCATCAACATGAACGAAACGAAAGCTATGACCACTATACATGTGTGTATACAAGCCTTGGCTGGACGAATGTGGGGCTTTCATGCACAGGCTTGCATCAGCAGATGAGGTGTTAGGGTAGATGTGCGAGATCCCGCAATACATGAGAGGTGGGGTGGCACACAGAACGTCCGTCTGAGTGCGTTTGACGGACAGCTCGTAAGCGTGGTACATGTTTGGCGAGACGGCGAGATAAATGGTGTCCCGCGTCATGATATAGTGATTTATTAAAGTGGATCCGATTTGCAGATTTCGGTACCGATTTGTGTATGCTTTGGAATACTTATACTACAATGGGCGTTGCATGATAGAGGATGATACAGCCGGGTTTGCGGTTCAAGGGCCTTGGGCTTTGAATCGTTTCCCGCGTTCACTCGGCATGGTACGCGTATGGCTACAGAATCTTCGTTCACAACTCCGAGGAGTCGATGGTATGGTGTTGATGCGATCGATCATTCCCATGATGCCGCGACCGGTGAGCAACCCCATTCTCATGCCCTAATACAGCTACAGAGGTCTCGCGATGCAGCCCTATCTCGTCTCTCGAACTGACAAGGAGAGAGGGCGAGCCTCCGCCATGGCCCATGCCCATTCTTGGAACAAGATCCTCTTCGCTTGTTCGAAGCACTCATTGGGTGTAAGCATTGCCCAGACTGACGACGCTCGCTCGCAGTATAGAGCTACCTGTTCCTGGATCTAGTTAGGTACGCATGCTTGCTTATGCCCTTGTGAGATGTGCACGGGAGGAGGCGAGTGCTTGGCTGTATGGACGATGGATCTCGTTCTCAAAGGCCCAGACGTCTTGGTTGTTGCAGGCAAGGGTTCACCTGTAGCAAAGGGCTTATCGAGAGGTGAGAGGCGAAAAGTGTCCTGTGGCTTTGTTCACACAGATGAGTCGGCGACTTCTGCGGCCTCGCTGGGCATCATCGTCCCGTCTTCGAACCCAGCGTCAAAGCTGACAAGATTTCGGTCAGGTCTCGAGCTTCAGACTCTTCGGCGGCGGAAGGAGGTTGCTTGTAGCCTGCGACTCCTTGCTGCATGGCTTTGGTGAGGTTTGTTGACAGGCCTTTCTTCTTCATGTCGTGTAGATGGTCTTCGACGGTAGTTCGGATGCCTTCGTAGGGCGGGGTTCCTTCACCAAAGGTCGCTGCTGCGTTGCGAAGGTTGCGAAGGAGCTTGGCGTTGTTAGTTGGGGAAGTGATGGTGGAGGGTTGGTGAGGATGGAGCTGCGTACGATGAGGAGCAGCTCGTCGTCGGCGGTTGCCATCGCCTTGTGGACCTTGTCTCGTTATCCAAGTGACTGACTCTTTCCTCAAGCCTTCTCCACTGTCCACCGATTTCAGGAATTTGGTCACTGTATCGTGGTAAGTGGTCGATGGCAGTTGACAGATCGTGAAAAGTGGGTCCAGAATTCGAGATCGTGGCCCGTGCGTCGCCAAAATCAGTCACTGCGACTTCCACGCTCGTGAGTGACTGCAACTCAATTCGACTTGAACATTTTGTGGCGTCTTGGACCTCTTCTCTTCTTCCACACCACCATCCTAGCATACTTACGGCCGCGGAAAGTATGGCCGACGCCGACGAGGATGTGATGCCTCGCGGGGCGTCGAAAGGCGACGACGTGGATCTTAGTGATGAGACACAGGACTTTCGCTTTCTGACTTCGATATCGTAAGACTTGACTTCTGACATTCGTGCGAATCAACTTGCATAAGGCTAATGCATTTGACAGGAAAGAAGATGCGACAATTCCAAAACGAGGAGAGAAAGACTTTGAGTCTCATGGCACAGCACTCCAGTCGAATACTTTGGCGGCGTCACGGCAGGCCATGCACAATGCCCTGTCTTTCCAACGAGTCCACCAACCGAAGGGATACACCATCGGACACTACCACCCCGAGACCAATATGGCGTGGTCGGACAATCCCAGGGGACCTTTATTTGCCAGGATGGGCCATGTGCGATCCGCCAAGGACGATCCACTTGGGGATGATGATGCGAAGCGAAGGGGGCAGAGACTTTGGTTCTTGCCCGAGGAGGTGCTGTACCTTATTGAGAGGGGAACTCTGGATCTGAGATGGCCGGCCACGGAGGAGGATGAGGGTCAGATGGGGTTGCCAATGAGTCTTCAAGCTGCCTATGCGATGTTCATTGGCGATGAAGACTCTCACTATGGAGCCCTCACCCTGGAGCGATACTCAGTATACTCGAGTCTCAAACGATCGGGTTACACGGTCCTGCGTGCGTCCAGCTGGGACGGTCCAGGACCACCTCTGAGTTCGAATTGCTACCCTCCCTTACCCCAGCGAACCTGGCAACCAGGGTTCTTCAGCATCGCGACTCTGCGAAGACTCTTCTTCTCAAAACACCAGGATAATGACGGATCAAGTCATCAACACGGTCCCATGGTCATACCAGGCCTATATCGCGACTACTTCACAATCTACAAACGCCTCGCCCTGATCAGCTTCCACGACCCAACCATTGTCACTCAACCAACCTCACAAGAACCCCCAGGGACATCTCCGTCCTTCCGCATCACCTATCACGTCTGGAAACCCGGATCCCCCAAATTTAAGAAATCCGCCCCCGGGCCACCCGATTTCCGCATCGCCGTTGTCAACGCCAGGGAGACGACGCCGCCGACTCTGGAAGAACTCGGCGCGCTTCTCGAGACCACGCCGTATGACCCACCATTCCCCGAGGCGCAGATGAACGCTAAGCTTAAGTATGGGTATAAGAATGTGATCTTGGCGGTTGTGGACCAGGGCGTGACGAGCTATCTCCGAATCGCGGATGCGGCGTTTGGGCGGGAGAAGGTGTACGAGCGAAAGATGCAGCGCGGTGGGAAGCGAGGAGGACGCGGTGGTGGGAGAGGACGAGGGCGAGGTCGGTAGGGAGAGTTGCGCGAGGCACGCGGAGGTGGTGTATTGGCGTCCTCGGCTTGAAGCAAAGTGCTCGCCGAATATCAAGACGCTTCGAATGGCGACGAACGATACATGAAGGTATCCTGCATCTTCGGCTCGAAGTCGAATGCTCGCCGAATCTAGGTATGCATCGAATTTGCAATCATGGTTAGGTAGTCGTGTCCTCTTGGGCTGCAGAGCCCTCCTGGTTTCGGTCGCGCTCATTCTCGTGTCTCGTCATCTCTGTGGTTATTACCTCATCAACCCCTGAACCGGCCACGTCCACCACCTCTTCTTCTACCTCCTCGCCCGCCACGGCCACCACCGCGTCCCCTTCCTCGATCCAACCCACCGCGTCCACGGCCACCCCCAAACGCGTTGAACTCCTCCGGTCGCGGCCCCCTCGCCAACCTCGCCGCACGTTCCTCTTCGCTTATGTCCAACGGATTATCAATCCCCAGCAGCTCACAGAAGCGCGCCGTCTGCGGATTCGGATATTCCCGTACCTGCTGATACTTCTCCTCCTGGAAATGCCCTCCATCATACACCGGTGCTATGACCTCGAAGTTCTCGGGTACCACAAGGTCTGATTCGCTGAGATGTGCGTCGATCCATGCACGATGCTCTGCTATGAGGTCGCGATACTCGGCTTGTGACTTTGCAGGTGGTACGCGTGCGTCGGGGTCGCCGAATGCAGGGGTTTCTGTGAGTGCGAAAGCTCGCGAAATCGAGAGCCATTCTCTGTCATACTCGAGCTTAAGCGGACGTGCAGCGTCGACGCCAGTTGCTGCATCAGTCGTCGGCACCGAGAGTAGTTGCAGGAAGTGTCTGTTTGGCAGGCATTTGTCAAGCGCGAGGAAGGAGGTTTCTGCGTTGGCGATTTCGGGTGGGTGCTCCATTGGTTCTTGGGCGCTTGGTCTGGCGAAAGAGGCGGGTAATGCTGCGCGAGCTGCTTCCAAGGAAGAGAGCGTGTCGCCGTTAGGGCTCATAGGGTTGCTTGGGTCTGTGGTGGCTGTTACGTGTGCTTTTGCTGTGGGTTTCGCCGAGGGTTGTTCGATGTCATCATCGTCTAGTTCGAGCTCGATCTCATCTGCGTTCTTGGGTGCGCTGCTTACTGCTGTAGCTGGTGTGGTGTGTAGGCCTTGGGTTGCTTCTGATGGCGAGTCGTCTTCATCGAGGTCAAGGTCGATTTCGTCTTCGTTCTTAGGTAAAGTGCCATTGCTGTGCACAGCGGTGCCATTGTCGATGTTGCGACTCGCCTCTTGTGAGGGCTCGGTACGCGGCAGCAACTCTTGCGACGAGGCTTGTCGCTCATGCAACACTTTCGCAGCATACTTGCAATGGAGATGCGCACTGAACCAGTATTTCGGGCGCAAGCGATCTAGAACATGCTTTGCAGCAATGCTTCCAAGTTTGCCACTTCTCGCATCCTCTTCGAAGAACTTCTTGAAGTTGAAGAGTTGCTTCCAATTGCCCTTCCACTCCACGCCCTGTGGCCAGTCGTGGCTAATGCCGATATCGACTTGAGTTCGGATCTGAAGGAGTTTACGAACATCCATCTCTCGTACGTGATATATGCTCTTCATGTCAGACTCGTTGTACGGCAACCGCTCAAAATGGGGCTTGCGATAGTCGAAGCCTTTCCAAATGCCGCTCAAACCAGCAATTCGAAGTGGTCCGAGCTTCAGGACGTTGGCAGCACCCATGTAGTAGATGTTGGGAGCAACCCAACCACCATGGTACAGCTCAAAGAGATAATTGCTGGCCTCATGGTTGCCGCCTACAAAAACAGTAAGATATGGTGCGGTCCTCTGGCCTGCGTAGTATTCGTGAAAGTCGCACATGGATCGGTACTTGGCAGGCATGCTGACGCAGTTCAGATCGAAGGCGTTCCGGACGGACTGAAAATCACCGCCGATGATCAAGAGGTCGACATCCGGCCAGCCCTTTTGCTTGCACGCTTCCTCGACTGACGCATATATTGCGTGGAGTGTGCCGTGGCCGCATCCCTCGATGGCGAGGCGGACGCCGTTCGACTCTTCCAATTGAAGATCCATGACGGCTCTTGTCAGAAGATCAAGTTTTGTTCTTCATGTCGTATCCGTCCGCTCGAAGCTGTTGCTCGCGAAGTCGATGTTTTGTAGTCGTGAGCTTCACCGCGAAGGATTGGGTTGGTAAATCTCCATGCAGCCAGCCACTAGCTGTATGAGCACGGCCCGCTACCCGTGGCCAATGAGTGGACGCTGGCCGACAGTTGTCTCCTTTCTTGCCGACCTCACTCTTTCCGTGATCCTTACTCCGTACATCCCACATTCACCTGCACCGGAGTCACAGGCGACGCGCCCTCGCGGAACGTGCCAGGAAACCGAGAGCACTCGCCAGCATATGCAGATTGCTTCTGCTGGCGGAACCTGTGTGCCGCATGGTAGGGCAGTTACCCGCAGATGATGAGAATAGCAACGGTAGGGATGACGCGAAGCGTCTTATTAACCATGCTCTACTCCCCGTTGCTTATGTTGGCTCGCCTGCCCGACAGCTGTCTTATCGAGGGGTTACATCGCGACGCTGTTCACATCTCGTCGATACAACATCTACCCAGTAAGGAGAACGGACATTATGTCGCTGGCACTCATCAGCTCCAAATCCGAAATCCTGTTCAACATAGCAGGAGCTGCATCCGCTTTCCCGTTGGGGCTGGGTCTCATCGGACTTGTAGACCCAGCGAATGGCTTCAAATTGTTCGGTTTCGGCAAGCCATCTTCACCTGAAGCAGAAAAGCTGGGCACCAACCTGTTTCTATTCTGGGTTTCTCGAGATCTTTACATGGGGGTTGGCGCGCTGGCTGCATGGTGGTTCAACGAACGAAAGGCACTCGGAGCCATGTTTGTGGCAGGGTGTGGAGTGGTACGAATGATGCTATGCCGCGATCAATCGCATCGCTTAGACGCTGATCCAGCTACAATAGGCCTTTTGCGATGGTATCATGAGCCGGAGGCAGATCGGCAAAGATGCTTGGAAGCATGTGATGTGGATTCCGATCACCTTCTCGATTGGTGGCGGTCTACTTGGCTGGTTCGACTGAATGACTTCCAGTTTGCAAGCCGCATAACCAAAGCAAACCGATATTCAGAATCAAATACATGTAATAACGCAGGTCTGTAAGAACCCCTTGTCTCAGGGGAGCCCGGGACGCTGACACTAGACCGTAAAAGTCCATAGCGCGTCTCGAAGGGACTGAAATCGAGAGAAGCTGTCTACCGAACCTCACTTCTTTTCGCAAGCACTTCTTGACCTGCAACAATAACATAACGACGACATGAGCAGGGCAGTGCTCTCTGTGACCGCCTAAACAGGCGCTTAGCTACATGCCAACAATGATAATTGAGGAACAGCAACGGCCATGAATTCCGCCGCGACATCTCGCAGGACATTTCTCGACAAGGCATCCCTCCTACTGGCTACCGCATCGCCTGCCGTGTCGGCAGAGCTACGGACATCTCTGAGCAACGACACAGCGCACAGCGAAGAGACCCTCAGAAAAGACGTCCTCACCTGCAGATCTTGTGGTGCCATCCTCCTTCCCGGCTGGAATTGCTCGAGCTTGCAGCGAACCACAGGGAGACGCAGTCGACAAGACAGGCTCACAAAGAAGACGACTTCGACATCCGTGAGCCTGCAGTGCTCCCAGTGCAGTTCTGTGACCACAGTGGAATCGCTAAAGCCAGTTCGAGAAGTGTCGCGCAAAGCAGCAAGAGAGAAGCCAAGCTCTTCTATTAGGTCTCGCAATGTCTCAGAGGATAGTCAACGGGCCCTGACGACGCCGAATCCCGTAGTCCTGGCATCGACGGACTCCGCGCCGAGGAAAAGGTCTCGAAACAGTAAAAAGTCGAGCTTGCAATCATTACTAGCGGATCGCAAGTCATCAGAGCAGAAGAAGACTTCAGGCCTGGATATTATGGACTTTGTCAAGACTTGATTGCTCGAAATCTCAGTCAGCAATATCGATCTGCGGCGGTGATCATGGCGTGAAATTGAGAAAGCGAAAGCGGTTGTGGCAGACCGAATACGAGAGACATCGCACTCAACTGGCAAGACCGCATCTCTCATCGTTCGCAAGATGGTACTGTCCATACCAGCGAGTGCGACGGAGAACTAGAACTTGCTAGGACTAACAAGGTTTGACCACGGCGGCTGCTATACTCCGGATCTGACAGGCAAGATGACTCCAATTTCGGCATTTCAACAACAGACCAAACCCCTGCACACACAAGGATGTCTGTGGGAAAGCCCGGATACTGGTCGCAAACATACAAAGGTAGCGAGCATGTGCCGATTCTCCAGGATCGAGCTACCATAGGCCGGTAGGCTTGATCGCCATGTTATGAAGACTAATACGCCTTCTCCGGCCGCTCTACAGACGTCGTGTGGTCTGGCTAGGCACGCAAGATGAATGGACTACAATGCAAGGATCGAACCTCTGGTGGTACGGGCTTGAATGTCGCGGAGTCTATATCCATCATTGGAAGCTTCTGTCAGAACGTGCCTGAGATCAGCCTGGGCAACAACTACACAACACTGGTGAAGACAGGGCTTGGAGATTCGGACATGAAGCTGTCAATATCGTTCACCAACAGCTCTGCTTGCGATGCGGTGACTACCGAAGAGTTCCTCATCGACGAGATGACTTGCGAGCAGGAATTTTATCAGATCGTCAACACCTGTACCTCAACCCCGAACGACGGCCTCGGCTTCTACGGCGGCAGCTTCACACAGCAGTGTGCAGTCCTTTCCGTTACTGCAGAAGTAGAAGAGATTACTCGATGCGGTGGCAATCCCTCCAGCAGAGCCACAGATATGGATCCGGAAGACATTGCGAAGGCCATCGACGAGTACTGCAGTCAGTCATTTGAGCTATCTCCTGCACCACAACACATAGCCAGCTTCATGACGGCGGTGCCGTTAGGCCAATCGTACCACAACTATCTCTCCGATGGAGTTCTCATCAGGACGACAGCGCAGTTCAGCGACCAGGCACAGCACGATTGCGAAGAGTCTAGGTCATTCGACACTAGCGGCGATGAATGTCGGAGGAAGTTGACGGCTGTGCAAGACAGGTGTGGTGGAGAAGGGGGCGGACTTAGTGAGAACGGTGTCAATGGTTGTGTAGTATGGACAATGTGGGGCGAGACTCTGAAGTGAAAGTAACCATTATGCCATCGAGGAGGGACTCGCAGCATTGGGCGTAATGCAAGACTTTACAAGCCCGCGAACCATTTTTGTGCGTCCTCTGAACACCAGGCCAAGAGCACCTATGTTCGTCCCTTTTCCTCCCTCTGAGTACAAGTTGTACTCGTCATTTAGCGTTGAACCGAAAGAGGACCTAGCATACCAATCTCATACACGTGAAGCTGCTGTAGGTAAAGTGGGCCATCAAATCCTAATCAAATTAGGCTCAATGCACAGACGCGCGACAGAAAGCGCGGCGAGCACTTTTGAAGATTCGCATACTCTCAGCTTCCTCTTGCCCGCACCCCACAACCCTTCCCGAGATGACGAGCGTGGACGACCTTTTCAAGAAGCCGGGCCTACCGTCCGGATCTCTCAAGCGCAAGCTCGAAGTCCCAGACGCGCAAGAAGCATACAAAGCATCCAAAGTTTCAAGCGGATCCTCTCCGAACGGCAGCCATCCAAATGGCGCGACTGTCGAGGACGAAGAAGACGATGATCTCAAAGCAGGCCCTGAGCTTCCGCCAGATGAAGATGACGACGAAGAGGGGCGGTTCTTTGGCACGGGCATGACCAAAGACACCGCGGAAGCACTTGATTATATCGACCAGCAAGAGGAAGAGACATATCAACCAGAGAAGATCGACTCGGCGTGGCTGCGGCGGCTCACTACAACTTTCGAGAAGAAGGTCAACAAGAACGCGCAGTTGCGAGCAAGATATGAAGGTGATCCCGCAAAGTTCATGGAGTCGGAAGCAGATCTAGATGCGGAAATCAAGAGCTGGAGTCTTCTGGGTGAACATCCGGAGCTTTATGTGGAATTTGCAGAGTCTGGTTCAGCTGCCCACTTGGTCGGTCTGCTTACGCACGAGAACACGGACATTGCAATTGGAGCGATTGAGATCATCTCAGAGCTCTTGGACGAAGACGTGCAAGCTGAGCAAGATCAATGGGACGCGGTCGTGGCAGTTTTGCTAGATGCGGATCTTCTGGAGCTATTGATGAGCAACCTGAAGAGGCTGGATGAAGAGAACGAAAGCGATCGAAGCGGTGTCTACCACAGTCTGGCGGTGATCGAGAATCTGGCCAGCCAGCAGTCCGTGGCAGAAAAGATTGGACAAGAGAAGGTGTTGCTATGGCTTTGCAATCGCATAAAGGCACCAGAGAAGCCACTCAGCCAGAACAAACAGTATGCCGCGGAAGTTCTGCAAGTGCTGTTACAGAACTCTCCAATCGTAAGGAAAAG
This sequence comes from Zasmidium angulare, assembly GCA_002786045.1. Taxonomy (NCBI): domain Eukaryota; kingdom Fungi; phylum Ascomycota; class Dothideomycetes; order Mycosphaerellales; family Mycosphaerellaceae; genus Zasmidium; species Zasmidium angulare. The sequence goes on from NHNX01000024.1 coordinate 159,466, forward strand.
GCTTGCTGTCGACATCGATGGCGTGGACCTCTTCCTTCGCTTACTGGCAGCATACCGAAAGCGAGATCCTCCCAAAGACTCCCATGAGGAAGAATACTCGGAGAACGTCTTTGATGCGCTCACTTGCGCTGTGGATGAAGCAGAGGGCAAATTGAAGTTTGTTGAAGCCGAAGGAGTGGAGCTTTGTTTGATTATGCTCAAAGAAGGTACGAAGAACATCAGTCAGCGAGCGCTCCGAGTTCTTGACCACGCCGTTGCTGGGCAGGGCGCTGCCGCCTTCCAGGCCTGCGAGAAGGTAGTGGAAGCTGCAGGGTTGAAAACGATATTCAGCATTTTCATGAAGCGATCGGATAGTGCCACGATTGAGCATGTACTCGGCATCTTCTCGAGTCTATTACGTCTGCTCCCAGGAGAATCCGCTGCAAGGATACGGACGCTTGCCAAATTCAGCGAGAAGCAGTACGAGAAGACTACAAAGCTGATTGAGTTGCGCAAAGAGTACGCTCGACGAATCGCCCTGGTCGACAAGGATATCAAGAAGGAGCAGTCAACACTGCCAAACGATGACATAGAGGAGCGCGCTGCCGAGTGGCTTTCTCGGCGATTGGACGGAGGCCTCTTCTGTCTTCAGACCATCGATGTTATCCTTTCATGGTTGATCGCTGAAGATCAAATGGTCAAGGCGAAAGTCACAGAAAGTTTAGGCAAGGAGGGAACACAGCTGATGAAGTCTTCTTTGGAAGAACAAAAGACTGGGCTCGAAGATGGAAATGCTGAGGACGAGGATACCAAGGAGATGCTTGATACCCTGATGACCTTCCTATGATAGATAAGTCATATCAAATGAGCGGCCTGAATACTAAGAAAGTGCTGCCTAGGTTTCTCTCCAATGATCGACACCCTCACGAAGTCGACACGAGAATACCCGCCCTATTCGACCCCCATTGCATCGTATGATCTACCGACACACACGAAACCATGGCGTGGTCCATATCAAAGACGAGACTTGATATTCTGATCACCCTCTGCCCACTCCTCAGGAGGCTTCTTCACAAGTCCACTGTAAAACCACATTCCCATCGAGTAGACGTCGTACACTGCGATCTGGCTTCCCACTGCTTCTTGTATGCCCTGAGCAAAAGGCGGCATTTGGGTGCATTCCAGCACGATTGCACCTAGCTTCGGCTCTGCAGCCTGCACCTCTCGAGCTGCAATGTTCAGCTCCTCTTGAATCTGTGCACGATCGTACGGAGCGTCCTCCTTCACAAGTCGTTGTAGATGACCTCCTGACGGCGGGCCCGCGATGACAATCCGATCTTGCAAGCTTGCCGGAATACCAAGCTGGTCCAGGTGCGCGTTGCCCAGCTTGTCGGCGTCGAAGGTCAAGACGCAGACTATTTTATCGCGCGGAAGCAAAGACATTAGTGAAGGGATCTGGATTAGCGAAGACGTCGCGATGGGGATCGGCAGGCAGTCGGCGAGTCTCGCATCGAACGTCAGTCTTCCATCTGTGCCTTTACGTCCAGTTCAAAACTCACTGTGGTTGGGCCATGGCCAGGAAACCGCAACTCGTGATGATACCCACGCATCCTCGCTTGGCAAGCCTCATACCAGCGTTAATGAATCGATCGAGGAAGGCTTGATCGTAACGCCTGTTCGTGACGAGTTGAGAAGCATCCGATCCTGTGGCCCTCTCTCGTAGTAGAGGAAACGGCCAAGTTTGCTCGTTCCATGGATCGCCAGGTGGTCGAGTGAAGAAGCATTCAACTTCAATGAAGCCCAATGGTGGTAGCTGAGATGTTGAAGGCATTGTTGCGAGTCGACGCCTAAGGGTTTATCAAGCACGGTCTAGGTCTTTTGGTATGTTGACAAGTGAACACTGATTTCAAGATACATCGACTTCTAGCTCTTGTGAGGCATGCCTATCTATGTTTCCCCTGCATGTGCCAGCTTTTGACCTTGCCCGGCGGCTGAGCGAGCTCGCCCGATCTGTCGCGCAAATCTACATGGAACATTGCTTTGCTCATATATGACCTCGCATCTTCTTGCATTCCACGGTACTGCACGATGTCGTCCAAAGCTGCAAATTCAAGGCTTGATCATATCCCTAATGCGATAAGGTACAGCTGCTTACGAAGCATGTCAAGGAGGAGAGTGGTAGCTCTTGGAGCACCGAAATTCATTGGCGATGAGTATCTGTCACAGTTCAAGGAGATGTACGAGTTCTCCGTCCTGGAAGCATACGATCGCAAGCAGACCAAGGAGCTACTGCCGGAAGACATAAAGAAGCATGGACCAATTGACGCCTTTATCATCCGTATGGGAACACCACCCTACGAGCCCTTCGACCAGGACCTTCTTGGTGCTCTGCTACCAGACTGCAAGATTATCACATCCGCCAGCGCCGGATACAACGAATTCGCGGTCGACTGGATGACAAGCGAGAATGTCACTTTCTGTAATACGGTAGACGGTGTAGCTGAAGCTACCGCGGACATGGCGATGTTCTTGATCCTTGCTGTGCTGCGCAACACTAGCCAAGCAGAAAGGGGTGCGCGAGGCGGTACCTGGAGGGGTCTACCTGGGATCATTCCGGCTAGAGATCCATCTGGTCTGACTTTGGGAATCATAGGAATGGGTTCTATTGGCAAGGTAAGCCGTCCCAATGTTGCCACGATAGTCAGTAGCTCATATCAGATCAGTATCTTGCCAAGAAAGCCATCGCCTTCAACATGAAGATCAAGTACCACAATCGTCGTCGATTACCTGCAGACATCGAGGAGAAATACTCAGCGACGTACTGCGACAGTCTGGAAGCCCTCCTCTCGGCTGCTGATGTGATATCGGTAAACGTCCCGTTGAACGCGAATACAACTGGTATTCTGGGAAAGGAACAATTCGCTGCAATGAAAGACGGCTCATTCCTCGTCAATACCGCCCGAGGTGCCGTTATCGATGAATCCGCTCTCAAAGAAGCCCTCGACTCCGGCAAAGTCGCAAGAGCAGGTTTGGACGTGCTCTGCAATGAGCCCAACGTTGACGAATGGTTCTTGAAGCACGAAAATGTCATCATCCAACCTCATCTTGGCGGCTTGACTGGTGTGGCCTTTCATCGGGCTGAAAAAGAGTGTTTCGAGAACATAAGGGCGTATTTTGAAACGGGCAAAGCTAATTCACCTGTGAATGTGGTCAGCTCCTAGCAAATGATATCTTCTGCCACGGGTTGGACTGCCGATGGGGTGTACTTTCGCGGCATGTAAAGGGGGATCAGTGTAGAGGTGCTTACCTGGTGTTGACTAGAATGCTGGCCGCATCTCGCGATCAGAAACACTTGTTCCCAGCTCACACAAGAGCACGTTGCACTATCAATAGCGAATGAGCAAGGTGTAGATGCCCTATTCATAGCGAGCGGGATCGTGTGTCCACGTCGAGGCCACCGCAACATACTGTAATAAGGTCTGTATTGCAGGATCCAAAAACTTGTCTGGCCAGCACTCGTGTCGAAGCGTCAGCACCGTCCAACCTTGTGTCCTTCACATGGTCAAGGGTGCGAATTGAGGAATGCCCGTCTATACGACCAAGTCACTGCTATTGGCTGGAAACTGCGAGCAGAACAAGCTCGCGCTGAATCTCACCTCGGGATGTTCACAGCCGTGTTGTGCAAGTTGGCGAGGGGCTCACAGCCAACAAGCTCGTTCGTTTCAAAAGGCCTGCTCTTCATTCGGCAATGAACTCCCGTGGCGAGCTTTACGAAGCTCTCCAAAGACGACTCGTGCGAGCTGATTCGTATAGATCATCAGCCAGAGACAATATGATAGACTGGGTTTCGTCCTCCGAAGATTAAAGAGCCTGTGCGATCTCTTGAGTTTATCTTGCTGCTTGAGACGAAATTCAGTACCATGGCCTCCGCGATTGACACCGTGATCTACTTTGGCGGCCGTGTGATATGGATCCTGACTTTGCTATTAGCAACGGTAGGAACACTCCTGCATGTCTGCAACTCACCTATTGATGATTCTGCAGGGCCTGCTCCTTGGTATCTTGAAGGCGCTCTACAACATCTCACCATTTCATCCACTCGCGAGATATCCTGGCCCTCTCTTGTGGCGAGCATCACGTCTTGTCGCCTCCTATCACCACGCGTCTGGCGACCTCTATATTCGCATTGCGAGCATCCACGACAAGTATGGCCCTACAGTACGCATCGCTCCCGATGAGCTGTCGTTCACCTCACCCGAAGCATGGCCCCAGATTTACAATTCTCGGCCGCAACTAGAGAAGTCTCGATTTCATTTTGGGGCGGAACAGGGTGGCGAGCTTCCAGAAAGTATGATCACAGCGCCAGATGCCGAACACATGCGCCTCAGGCGTCTCACTGGACCTGCCTTCCTCAATGCTGGCATCGCAGAGGTTGAGCCCGTCTTGCAGAAATACGTGGACCTACTCTGCAGTCAGTTGACAGCCGCCAGCAAGGAGGGATCGCAAAATCTTGTGGAGTGGTTGCTTTGGACGCTGAACGATGTGATCGGCCAGCTGGCCCTGGACCAGGAATTCCAATGTCTGCAAAAGCGTCGTATGCACCCCTGGCCCGAATTCCTGCTGAAGGTGTTGAAGGTCAGCGCCGCTGTGAATCAATTTCGGCGATTCGGCTTCTCCACGAAGTTGCTCCAGCCATTCATGACCAAGAAGACGAAAGATGCCGCCAAGGGATTTATGGATACGGCCAGAGGCGCGGTACGGGAGAGACTTGCGGCAGAGAAGGACGGATCTGACGAGGAAGCTAATTCCGGCATCAGCAAGAAGCATCTCGACATTATAGGTCTTATGTTGCGGGAAATGAAGGGTGGCGATAAGTTGACCGAGCCTGAAATCACTGCCAATTCGATTCTGATAGTTGGTGGCGGCGCAGAGACGACGAGTACCTGTCTAAGTGCGACGATGTACCACTTGTGCAAGACACCGCACGCGATGCAGAAGCTGAGAGAGGAGGTTCGATCGTCATTCGCTTCCAGCGAGGACATCACTCTCAAAGCTGTCGCCGAGCTGCCGTATCTGAAAGCAGTCATCGACGAGTCCCTTCGCATCTTCTCTGTGGCCAGCTTTATCACGCCTCGAATGACACCGAAGGGGGGACATGTCATTGATGGGGAGCACATACCTGAAGGCACATATGTATCGATGGGACAGTGGGGTATGGGGCGCTCAGAGCGCCATTTCGATAAGCCCAAGGAGTTTCGGCCAGAACGATGGCTGGAGCACGAAGTTTCGAGTGTCTCCGGGCGACAGGTTGATGAAGTGTTGAAACCATTCAGCTTGGGTCCGCGAAATTGCATAGGCAAGCTGTACGTCCACACTACTCCTCGAGTGAGAGGTTTCGTACTGACTTCGACTTCCAGGTTGGCGCTCGCAGAGGCTCGTTTGGTAACGGCCAAGCTGATGTGGCATTTCGATATGGAGCTTGATGGTGAACAGCCGACGTGGGTAGAGGATGCCAGATTCTATGTGAGTACTCAATGGCATTACGCAGGTGTCCGCCATGGCTTGTACTGATCGTTGGGCAGGTCTTATGGCAACTGCAACCGCTAAAGGTGCGATTGACTCCCGTCAGGTAGATTCAAGAGTATTCAGATGGCTCATCCTGTGGTTCTCGTTGCATATGTCAGCCTGAGGGTATAGGGCTCAACGAAAAGCTTCGGTCGTTGAGGGACGAGTGTGACCATATCAAGTGAGAGATTGTGCCCTATAAAGGAATCAAGTAATCATCAGGCTTGTCTGCACACGGTAGTCGTCAGCCCCTGATTTAGCCTAGTACCTGCGCGATGTATGTTGAAGATCCCGAGGTCGGAATCTGTGCTGTGAACGGGACGGTGCGACGAATCGTGAGCAAACGATTGCTTTCGCGGTCTCCGTATTGTCTGCGATGAGCTGTGCGCTATAGGCCTTGCCCAGCACCAGTATGTCGTGTATGCATTGTGATTGCGACAGATTCGTTGAGAGATAGAAGAGAAAGGAGTGAGGTTGTTTTAGGCTCCCGTAGAAGCATCCGAACCCGAGACCGACGGCCCTTCCAACTTTGACCTGAGTATCATCTTCCTCTATTGCACCCGACACGAAACCATCATGGCCTCCAAGATCTTCACAGCGCTTCTCAGACTACCGCCGACGACTCGTAGCTGTTTCAATGGCCTGCTAGTACCGAGACCGAGCCTTGCCCAGCGATCCCTGATCCGTACATTCGCGAGCACCACTATTCGACCAGCTACATATAACCAAGTCTTGCGAGGATGTCGCGTTGGACAGCGCGCAAGAAAGCCGACATCACCGCAGCTGGCCAGAAATCATCGACCTGAGATGAAGGGCGTGTGTTTGCGCGTGGGTACGACGAAGCCGAAGAAGCCCAACTCGGGGGAGCGAAAAGTAGCAAGAGTGAGACTGAGTAGTGGAAATGTTATCACTGCATACATACCTGGCGAAGGTGGGTGTACGACAAGAATTAGCACGGAATATGAGACTAATAGGTGTGCAAGGCCACAATGTGCAGCAGCATTCCGTGGTGCTTGTGAGAGGAGGTCGATCTCAAGATTGTCCTGGTGTCAAGTACCATCTTGTCAGGGGTGCTATGGATTTGGTAAGATTACTATACGTCGACTTGAAGGACAGTGCTGAGTACAATTAGGGTGGCGTGGGCAACCGTGTCACGAGCAGGTCGAAGTACGGGACGAAGAAGCCGAAGACCACTTGAGCAGAGTGAAGAGAGGATTTACAATGATTGTCCGAGGCCGAGCTCGCCGAGGCCGAGTGCGCTCGATGCGGTAGCCCTATGGCGATGTGTGCAGACGATAGCCCGGCAGCATAAGAGAAGCACGAGATGCGTGGTCACGACAGGCTGGCCGTTGGCGTGCTACAAGGAAGGAGCAGTCGGAATCGGAATGGACGCGCTGGTGGCTACGATGAGGATGTTTGGAAGACCGAAGCCTGCAGAGGTGTTGGGGCACCATTACGGATGTGCAAACGGGGCGAGGATTCGGTCACTGCCACTGAAGAGCATTGACACGGCCATACTCCACAGAGCATGACAGCTGGCAACGAGTGCTTGCTTGGAGGAACTATGATGCACGGCTAGCCTGACGCATTGTTGAACAGGGTATCTCACCGGCACCTTCAAAAGAGAATGCATTCGTTGCAGACCCGGCAAACATCGACTGGCTTCAATCAAAGTTGAGTTAAGGTGTGTCGAATTTGACCAAGATCAGTACCCTGCTTTGTTCAAAATTTAGGTCGATTACATCACCCATCTTCATTCCTGGGTTGAACATGAACTTGGACTTTCACGTCCTTGCTTCTTCACCAACGAGAAACCAAATCTATCTTCAAGTCTGCTTGAGTCCTGATGGCTTACCCTCAAATCAGAATCGTCTCTTTATTGGTCTCTACAATTGTCGTGTCTTTTCTGATCTGGCCCCCAGCTCGAAACCTTGTTTCGTTCCTAACATTGCTCGGCAGCAGCGTCTTCCTCGCCGCGCTGGGCGTATATTCCCTCTCGCTCATCGCCACGGAAGCATCGAACGGTGCACGGCCTACGAAGAGCTCTGCAAAGGATGAGCAACCCGAAGACGATAAGAATGCATCGCTACTATGGACAACTCGCCTTACTGGAATTGTGGCAAGCACATGTTTTCTGGGTTTGCCCTACTTCGCTCCTGGTGGACCACTTGGTGAGTGCGTTGCGAGGGCATTCTTCTTTGCATGCGCCTGCAAGACATTAGACTTGACGGTAGCTCGAGCACACAAGCCTCCAAGGTTGATGGAACATGACCAACCCATTCCTGTTTCCGATCAAAATCGTCGGCATTACGTCTGGTTACTACTCAGAGAGTGTCGATACCGCTCGTTCGATATAGCCGCTGTCGAGAAACGCAATGATCCAGCAAAAGCTTCATGGACCTTTGGACCGGCTATAGTGATACCTTTACTGGCTTACTTGGTTCCATGCTCGGAGACAAGATTTTTGCTTCTGCTTCTGGTCATCCAAGCCGGCATGGAAACTTGCCATACTATCCTGCATCCATCCAGTCCGCATTCACTTTTCTGGCAACCTTTCGCTGCAGGATCGATCTCAGCCTTTTGGCGGACGCACTGGCAGCAGGACGCTGCGTCCTTTCTCTACTCATTGGCATACGCACCCGGAAAGGATCTCGTTGCGCGGTGTTTTGGGAAACAGGCTGGCCGAGCTGCCGGTGTGATGGCTGCATTCAACCTGAGTGGTGTATGGCACGGTTGGGCCGCTGCTTGCGTCTCAACGAGTCCGTGGCGTACTGGCATTGGCATATGGGCGTTATTCGTTGCTCATGGACTGTTGTGCTTGCTGGAGGGTGTCGTATGGGGAGATCGTCAAGGAGGATCGGTGCAACGGATCTTGGTTTGGTCATTTGCAATTTGGACCACTGGGGTTTGGATAAGGCATACTGAACAGCATCTGAACGTGCAATGGGTGAAGGAGTATGTCGGATGATTGAGAAATCTGTGTTAGCCTGATATGCTGCCACCTTGGTGATTTGGCGTAAGGACTTGTGCATCACAAAATAAAATCAACACTACTCAGAAACTTTCGTCACCTGCGCACTCTGCCGTGTACAATAAGACGTTTGATCCACCGACGGAAGCACTGCCCAATGCTCAATGGTCGTTGATGGTCAAGGTTGTCGTCACTATACTCAGCAATCAACGAATTCTGTTCCTAGCCAAATGTATTCTTATTTTCGCAGCGAACAGCCCAAGCACAAAAAATCGTTCATTCTAGTTGCCGATGGTCCAGAGAGCACATCATATTGCCGTTGGCTGGCACATCGTCGTCGGAGGTCAAAAAATAGCAAAAATGTATGAGGATCATCAACATGGACGAATCCATTTGATACTTAGTGCCGGACTTGAACCGGCGACCTTTCGCGCTCAACGAGATCGATTGAACGAAATTGTTAGGCGAACCTATGAGCCATGTTAGATCTGTGTGGAGTTTTTATCGACGAAGTCTTCTTACGTGATAACCCTGCCGACGATAATCAGTAAGGTATTGATGACAAGTCGATGATTGGGGAACCCCAACGCACAACTACACCAACCAAGCTACTGGCTCATATTTGTGGAGAAAGCTGTCAAACTATTGTATATGATTGCTTGTAACTGCCAATTCAGGTGGGGGTTCAGCTCCGGGGACGGCAGAGCAAAAGTTGGTCAACGCTTCAGGGGTTCTCAACCTTTGAAACGACACCATTTTCCCCACAATACCATTGACTATCGATGAAAAGCGACCTGCCATTACATCAGACAACAGACATCGATGTCAGGGCCTGGCTGGTGAGTGAATGAATAACGTCTTGGCGACGTGGCGTTTTCACAGCAAAGCACACATTACCCCGACATGTCACGATGAACGAGGCGTTCACCAAGTCGGTTATACTATTCGGTCAGCCTCTTACCGGGTGTGTAATCACGACAATTTGATGCCTTCCAGAATCAGAGGTCGATCCGCCGTCGGAACGATTACGACCGGCATTTCCAAGGAACGAAGCCTACAATGAATCGCTCGTAGCGACCGATCCACGTAGGATAGAAACCCCAGCGACTCGCAAGATGGTCATTCACGCCTTGTTGTAGTCGTGAGCATGGTCGCTTTGCCATTTTGCGAGACAGCATCCGTGCAACATTGCATCTTAGGCCACCGGATGATCGATACCATCTTGCTTGATACAGAGCCACTGAGATCACCGACGACTTCAACGGCCAGTCGTCACAGGGCTCAGCCGCGGTCTACGGTCGTCCACGGTCAACGTCAAGTCTCGTAACTTTCGCGGCAGCACGCCTAGGGCCTCTTTACGACAGTCTCCAATGAACGCAGCCTCACATCAAACTATGTTGAGTATCGCGACGCCATTCAAGACGAAACTATTAAAAAAGGAGCAGTATGGCTGTGTGGTGCATGCATGAGGAAATGCTCGACCAATGCCCAGCAGGCTGTGCTTGCAGATCAATTGCCCAATTGGGAATTTGATTCCTAAAGATGCCATCCAGCACTGGAGGTCTACTAAATCGGTGGCTGTAAAGTCAATTGCATGGACGTGGACAGCGTTTGATGTCGATCCTTGGAATCAGGAGCTATCGAAGCATAGCGATTTGCGAATCCCACTTACATATCTTGCCATGACGCTCGCCATCAAGAGTATACAAGTACGGGAGATGTGCCCATATTTGACCGAAGAACAAGACTACCGACAAATCGACTCTTTCCACAAGTCCATCGAGACATCATTTACATTCCTCAATCATGGCATCTGTCAACGACACCGAATCTCACAAAGAGCGTTCTGGCTCAGACAACTCGAATGGCATGCATGCCAACGGTATGCACACGAACGACGCCGAACACCAACACCCGACAACGGACCATGAGAAGAATACATTGGCCAGCGCGGCACTATCTCACTCTCTTCCTCAAGACAGCCCAGACAATCCTCAGAACTGGCCTCTTCATCGTCGCATCTTGACTTCGTTCCAAGCTTGGATGTACGCCTTTACAGTGTGAGTCGAGTGAACGATCTTCGATATGCCTAACATGAAGACACTGATCATTATTTCAGTGCCGTTGGCCTCACCACATACTCAGCTGCCAAAGTGCCATTTGCCATGCACTTCGACCTCGATCCCATGATTCCTGAGAAGTTCGTTGCCGGCTTCTCGCTCTACCTCTTCGGCATCGTCTTTGCACCGTACTGGGCGCCTCATGTCACTGAGCGTTTCGGCCGCTCCGCATCATACTTCGTCTACCTTCTCATCAACGCTCTCTTCAATCTCGGAGCCGGCTTGTCCAGCACTGTGACGCAGGTGCTTGTCTGTCGCTTCTTTGCTGGGTTCTTCGGTGGTCCTTGCCTCGTGTTGCTCGAAGGCAGCTTCGCCGACATATGGAGCGCTGAAACAACAAATACATACTACGCTGTCCAGGGCATCGCCTCATTTTGGGGCGCGGCATTCGGTAAGCATTACCGCAGCATGAAAGCATCAAGGTATCTGACATGAGTAGGCCCATTCTTTGGAGGATACCTCGTCAACGCAACGAATGGATGGCGCTGGACTCAGTACTTCCCAGTCTGTCTCGCAGCTGCTGTGCTCGTTCTTGGAATTTCGATGCCAGAAAGCTACCAACGCGAGATTCCTCGTCGTCGCCGTGCAGCAGGAAAATCCCGCAAAGATATCATCGCCTCGCAGGAACCAGCCCAATCTGGCGTCACCTTCGCTCAGATGGCCAAGATCACGGTCTTTGACCCCATCAAGCTTTTCGTCACAGAGCCTGTCGTCACCCTTCCAGCCATCATTATGTTCATCGACTGGATGTTGACCTTTCAGTGGTTCATCTCTGTGCCTGCCGCTCTTGGACCGCCGCCCCCGATGGGTCCTGGTTTCTCGATCGTTCGCATTGGAAAGGCGTTCCTCGGTGCCGTTGCTGGGTCTGGCCTGGGTGCTTTGTCTGTCATCTTGATTGAGGCATTGTCCAACATGCATCTCCGAAGGAAGATGAAGCACAACCCGGCTGCGAGCTCTCGCGCCGTCGAGTATCGAGTCATCCCAGCCATGCTTGGTACGGTCTTCATCACGATCGCCATCTTTTGGGTTGGTAAGTCATCGTCGTCGTCATCCATACTCCGTGCAATTCGCTGACGACTCCCAGCCAACACCGTCAACCCCAGCTTTCAACCCGTTGTGCCAATTACAGGTACAGCGTTCTTCATTTGGGGTTCTTCCATGATCACATTCTCCATCGTCCCGTACACTTTCGACCTGTTCGCTCCTGCACCAACACTCAGTGCAATCACATGCCAGGCTGTCGGTCGGATCATCGCCGCTGCATTCCTTCCTCTCGTTATCCTCCAGGACATCACCAGCAGCTTGACACCGAAGTGGGGTCTTGGCTTGTTCGGTTTCATCACCTTGATCCTGTGGCCAATGCCTTGGATTTTGTTCTTCATGGGCGGCAAGATGAGGGAGAGAAGTAAGTACAGGATGGTGTGATGCGCATGCGAGAAGAGTTCAAGTGGGCCAGAATTAGTGCACGACTGTAGTGGCGAGTCGACGACATTCTAGAAAGATTGATTAGCAATTATACCTTCAGTAATGATTTTACGACATGGATTTCAATAGGGAAGCTTTCGCACCACCCAAATCCTGTTGCTCAATGCCTTTCCCACCACCACCTAGAGTATGACCTCAATCCGACTAACCTCGTCCACTCCCTTTCGTACTCACGTCACTGGAGCACGCAAGTATGAACTCGAAAAGTGTGCTCCAGTTAACGAGTAAAATGGCAAGCGTCGTACTAGAATAAAGCATGCAGCTGCCGACTGGGCGTGGCAATTCCGTTACAGCAGGCACGTCTTACATACAAAGTTTCGCATCACAAGCTTTCTATACCGACATAATACTATCGCATTTATCTGGTCGTATACCCTCCGTTGGCGAACAGAGTTTGGCCATTGAACCACCAGCCCTCCGTGACCAGAAACTTGACAATAGGAGCGATATCCTCGATCTTGGTCAAATTGCCTCCAATCGCCTGGCTCTTGTGGAAAGCCACAGCATCGTCGCCTTCCTGTGGGTAGAAAAACGCTATAGTGTTGTCAGTCGAGTGTACCCTTCAGCTTCACCGGAAAACTCACGCGTATCCATCGGCCCCGGTGCAATAGCATTGACACTCACACCCCTGGGCATCAACTCCTTACTCAAACCCCTGGTGAAATGCTCCACAGGAGCTTTGCTACCCGCATAGCTCGTATAGAACCCAGTGTATGCTGCCAGTAGACTCGTGACAATCGTAATCAGCTTGCCACCATCGACGACATTTGCGGCCCCAGCCTTCAAGATGAAGAAGGCAGCCTTGGAGTTGACGGCAAACATATGGTCGTACTCGGCCTCTGAGATCTCGAGCATGGGTTTCTTGAGGACCATACCGATGGTGTTGACGACGATATCGATCTTGCCGAAGTCTTTCTTGACAGAGGCGAAGATGTCGTTGATAGCGCTTTCGGTCGTCATGTCGCCGGAGTAGATCTTGACCGTGATTTTGGGGAAGGACGAAGTGAGCTCTTTGACAAGGGAGTCGGCATGGTCTTTGGAGCTGGCAGAATTGTAGTGGAGGGCGAGGGAGGCACCAAGAGGAGCCAGTTCGCGTGCTGTCTGAGCTCCCAGGTTCTTCACACCGCCAGTGATGAAGGCGACTTTGCCGTTGAGGGACATTGTGGATGTATGAGGTATGCTTGGGGAAGGTCAGGTGTAGTGCTTTTGTGAGGGAGGAGTCTGAGCGAAGATCACTCACCTCTAAGACCAGGTCTTATATATTCTCAAGGAACGCATCCTCCTCCAGCTCCAACACTAGCTCTTCGACATATGAAGCAAGACGTTGCCCATTTTGAACACTGAAAGACCTTGCAGTCACCTGAGGAGAGAGGCTGTCGGTCGAACATCTCAGCTAGGCAATATAGTACTCGATTCGACCCTCCATTGCACAGAGACCATGAATATAGCACTCTTGTGCTTTATATCAAAGCGGTCATATGCTCTCTGGTTCTGGACTAGTCTTCTACACCCCTCTCGCTGCTTTACCAACTTGTGAGGGTGTGTGTGTCAAGCGATAAGAGCTTCGACAGAAGGATCTCCAGATTCTGGAGACAGTACCTTGGTACAGGTGAATCTCCCTGCGATGCCTCGAAGCGGTAAGCCAATGCCATTTGTGGCAAAGATCGACAATCGTGACGACTTGGCATGTGCTCGTCGCTTGTACCTGTTGCAATGGGCAATGTTTTATCGTCCCAAGTTTCGTGACCTGTTCGTGTGTCGTGTAGAGCTCTAGGCCATGGCTGCGCTAAATTGTATCGCTTTTCTTTTCAAACAATACTCACCTAGTGTATCCTCCTCAAACTCTCTACCATGCTTCTTACGTCCTCGACATCCACTTCAAACTTCTCCAGGTCAGCCACGATCTTCTTCTGGACTTCCTCACTGCAGTCCAGGAACCTCTCTATCAGCTCTCCGTCCACAAATCGACTCGGTCCCTGCTCGCCCATATCCCTGACCTGATTCTTGAAACCACGATACTTCGCAAATGGGACGTGACCCGGACTCTTCACCAGGTCTGCCATCTTAGTCTGCATGCGCATGAGCAGGTCTTGCTTGTCCTGTGAGATGAGAGCAAAGAGATATATCGAACCCTCCACGGTGGCAAGGAATGCTCTCGGAATGACCACAGCGCCTGGCGTGGGCGTAACATCGATGCGTCGAATACGATTGACCATCTCACCGAGAAGCATCTCGGAAGTGACAGTGAGTCGTCTGTTGTCTTCGTTAATCAACCCTGTAATGTTGCGCTGCAAGACCACCAGGTTTCCTTCGGCGTCGGATTGTAGGTATGTGTCTTGCTCGACGTTGGCCACAGCAGTACCCCAAAGTGTATCAAAATGTCGAGCAATCTCCGTCAACGTATCTGGCATGCCGACCCTACCTTTCTTGTACTCGACAAGAGACATCGACTTCATCAAGTCGGTGACTGCGATGATGCTGTCGACCACGCACATGTCGATGGGTGCGGTCGCTGTCCGGTAGGTGGCTTTTTTAGTGAGCTTCGCAGCGCTCCCAGCGTATTCGAAGTCGTACACAACGACCTGCGGAATGTTAGTACCCTGTCAGTCATCGCTTCTTGGAGCATGCATACCGTCTTGATCAGAGCTGCGACGAGCTTGCCTTGGCATATTGCAAGACATCGACACGCACCCCTGACACTCAGTTCCGTGACCAGCTTTAGCCGTCGATCTGCGGTCACCTCCAGCACCAGAATTCTGCCCTTCGCCGCGTCTGCATCTTGATCGTCTAGATATGCGGTGCCCACTACAAAACGTTCAGCCTCATCTCCTGAGCCGTCGTCAAGCTTGCATCGGATTACAGCTTCGACCAGCTCGTCTTCGTTGAGAGACCAAGTGTCGAGCTCTTTGAAGGCAACCTCGTCAACAAGTTTGACATGACTTTTGACCTCCTCCTGGCCTCTCGTCATGGTTCGTTGAATGCATCCCAAGGCGAAGGCTTTCAAGTCGGACGAGTAGGCTATGCGTCGCACTGTGTCATGTACGAATAGATCTTGCACATGAGTCGTCCTTTCTTCGTCGACCGACGCGATCTTCAGCTCGTCATCGGATGCAATGGCAATAGCGTTGCCAAATGGTTGGAATGAATCGAACGAGCAAATGCAGGTAGCATTCTCTGCCGTGACCGCTGAGTATACCATGCGTCCTTCGGATCCGTATATTAGTGAAGGGTGCTCACAAGTCGCAAACACATTCTGAAGACCATCTGCGCGAGGTAGGACGGTAAAGTTCGGTTGCTGTGTACCCAGTATTATGCTCTTTCGTGCCGTGAAAGGCTTCTGTGATGATTCGATCGAGTAAGTAACGACATTACCGTCAGCAAGACCGATGAATAGTGTTGCTGGCTGGTCCTCTACGATGTTGGCGACAATTAGGGATCGTGGGACCGCGAGCGCATCTTCTGCAACTTGTTCACTCGCAATAGGTTCAAGGCTCTGAAGATCAAGGAAAGCGACCTTGCCATCTTTCCAGAAGCCTGCCACGCAAGCATTTGGTATGCTGGGCGAGAGTGCAATGCACGATACTTCTTCGTCGCTGCTGAACTCTTTCTGAACGCGCACTCTGATCGCCGCTTCTGTCAAGTCTAGAACTACCAGAGCTTGGCCGTTGAGTGAGACAAGAACGTTGGCGCGGTCGGCCGAGACTGCAGTGATCGATGCGCCGCCAGGAGCTTGCCAATTATCGGTGACCATGCTGCCCTCAGCATCAGCCAGGAAGAGTGAAGAGCTGGTGATCTGAATGGCTCTGCCGTCAGGAAGATCAGCAGCGTGCAAAGTGCTTTCTGCGAGACTGAACCCTCGGAAAGCGTCCCTCTCTTCCACGTCTCCATTTCGGTCGAACACGAAGACTCTGGTGGAGTCCACAAAGCTGACAACAAGCGTGTCAACCATCTCCATAGACGAGCTGCTTCTAAGTCCAAAGACAGCCGAGATTGGTGCATCCAAGCTGCCAAGGTCTCCTCGGTCTTCCAAGCCAACACCAGATCTGACCGAGCGAAGACTACCATCTTTGAAAGCACCAGAGCCCGTGACTATTCTTGCCTGGCCGCTGGAGAACTCGTTTACTGGCGCATCCGAACTTCGATTGCCCATGTCCATGATGGTAAAATCCAGGATCGGTGCGATATTTGGAAATGTCTGCAGTACTTCGACATTTTTTGGCGAAATTTGTATTATTTGGCTGTTGCCCTCGTGGCTACCCACGAAGACTCGACCTTCGTCAAGATAAACGAGTGTGCTAGCTCTGCTCGCTTCACCAAGCACGTCGATTTGATGACTCTGATATTCGCCTTTGGAATTCTGCCGGACCATTAAGAGATAGAGCTTGCCATAATCATCGCCAAGAACATAGCGCTGGTCGTCGAGAGAACACCAGGAGACGAAGACGGTAGCCTCGTCCAGAGGTTGCGTGTCGATAACATTGTAACCCCACTCGTCAACGTATGATATGCTGGTATCGCCGATGACAAGGAAGCCATACATCGGGGCAGGTAGCGGTATCAGTATGCTGGCGCCAAGTTCCAATTGACCTTTGACTTCTCCGCTCTCTTCCAGCTCTGCAGTCGGAGGCTCGTCATTAGGCCGCAACGAAGGTTGATATTCCAGCTTCCGTACTTTGATTCTGGGTCTGTTCTGGCTATCTTCATGCAGTACAGCAAACTCTGGGTCGGGAAGCTTAGTTCCAGCTTGTCTCTTGTGCAGAAAACAGCTGCTTCGAACGAACAACTCTGGTATCCGGACAGGAATGGGTTCACCCAACTTGCCAATCTCGTTGTCTGCGGCTTTACGCTTGCCCTTCCCAGCATGTGCAATAGGTAGGACATTCACAACGCCTTCGTAGCATTCCAAAGTCATGAATCGCGAGGTTGGATCAACATGAACCCTGTCGCCTGTTTGATTGTCCCTTGCCGCCTTTTCCGCAATATCATGGAAGCTCTCGACCGTTACCAGCTCTTTGCTCTCTGCATCCCAGCTTAGGGTAAAGTAATGGTATCGATCCGTGCCAACGAACAAGTGGTCCGTTGCGCTCGTCGCTGGTCGAATCTTGTGGAGTAGTGTGACCTTGCCATATAGTGCTTTCGTGTGTTGAAGCACGAGAGAAGGATCATCTTGATGTTGCGAGCTGGCCGACCATATCTCTAGACGATTGGCTTTGGCCACGATGAGGTCGTCCGAGTCTGGCGCTAGGAATGATACCTTGAGAGCATGACGAACGCTCGAAGGTCGATGAATTGGTGCTAGATATGCCATGGCGGCTAACGTTCGTTGACGGTCGTGATAAGGTGTAGAGTGAGACGAAGCAGTTCGTCAGAGTAGTCCAGACTGGACGGATTGTTACATTGATCTCGTTTCGAGTCGGATTCGCCACATTCGACCAAGGACTCCAGCAGCCTGTCTCATCTGGAGGTTGTCTTGGGTCTGGGAGAATAAATTGTTGATGAAGTGATGCAGTCAGTGAAGACGGCCCTCGAGAGCTCATGACGGCAACGCGCCCCGCCGCGTCGAGCTCGGCTGAATCGATTTCATTCAGCGCGACTCATCAAAATTTACTGACGGAATTGTGCCTCGTCTGCAACAACCACGCATTGCTTTGCAAGATCGACCAAGATGGCGCGTATGTTGATCAGCCTCTGCGACGAGGTTCTTTGCTTTCATACTAACGGTCTATGCAGCAGTCAAAGCCGACGACGACCCCGTCATGGCTGAGTACGACGTCTTCCTCACTCCGCCTCTCCAAGAGCAAATCTACCTTCTCCAATATCCTAATCGTCCACGCAATCGACCCTACAATAACCAGTATGGCGCGACACCGCACGATATGCGCATCAAGCCACATGCCGGCTTCCTCGAAGTCGATGTTGGGCTCAATACGAAACACAACTTCAATAAATACTTGGGATTAAAATGGGGGGATGCTACCAAGACCTCACATGAGCTTCACAATGCAAGTGGAACCTATGGTCTGGCGTCTGGCTTGGTCCATGGTAAGCCACGTTCCATGGCCAGGAACATCAATCTGAAGGGCATGGGCGACCGAGAGCTCGATCTCGAAAACGATTTGCGATCATTTGGTGAAGCAGAGCAGGACGACAAGGTTCACGCAAAGCAGACACTGGGTGGTCAAATCATCCGCCATGATGCGGAGGCTGAGTTGGGCAAGCCCTTCTACTTCGTGGGCGCATTCCAAGGCGACCAGCTGCACCTCACCAAAGTCACCGGCACCGTTCAGATGCGACCCAATTTCCACCACTTGGACGCAGAAGAAGAGCGTAATCGCGTTTCGGCTGCACGTGCACAGGCAGAAGCCAATGGCCCAGTGCATGAGCCTATGGCACGCGGGTTGACAAGAGACAAGATGCAGGCTGCTGAAAAGAATACCGTCGAGTACAAGCTGAGGATGGGGTTGCAGGCGGCGCAGATTGAGCCTTGGATCAAGATGGAATATGTCGATGACGAAGACGATTTGGCATACGAGACCTTCAATCGCACACTGAAGGTCGAGGACGTGAGCAAGGTCCCACATCTGAAGAGCGAAATGGACAACGATGCATTCCTCGACGCGATCAGCGCTCCAAGGCACGACAGCCCGACTCGTCGACGGAAGCGTGCACCCCGACGTAACAAAGAGACGGTGGAGATTGAGGATGATGTCGAGGAGTTCCAAGCTGGTGCAGAGGCTGGAGAGTGAAGAAGCTCGACAATGCGATGTTCTTGCGTGCACACGTCTCCGGCCCACAAATCTACCAGCCCACCCATGGAGGATTCGTAGTTGGATGACGCCGCAGGAACAATTCGCCTCATCACAGCAAGGGAGAGCAACACAACACTTACACAGCATGACGAATGGCGTACGAAAACACCAGGACATTATCTTGGTGATCCAGCTCGCCGAGCCCTTTGCGCCAAGCGTAACAATCGCCTTTTGATCCATGAGTCCGCCAGCTCCGACAAATACGAGCGTTCGACATCACCTCGCGCATCGAACGATGTGACAGCGACACAGCCTCGCGCTGACGAAAGGATTGAAAGGAAGCTGCAACGCCAAGATGAGCATCTGACCAATCTGGACTGCGAACCAGTGTTCCTCAAGTCAGATCAGATACATTCAGTCGGTGGACGAAATAATATGAAGAATCCTCTTCGAAAGATCACGGACCTTCTTCAACCACGTTGCCGATCTTCCGTCCCACCCAAGCTCCCGGTAGCTCAAAACGAATCTCACGCCAACGAGCCCACGGCATCCTGGTCACGCGACGTCAGTTGCAGTGAAAGCTCTCGAGCACACCATTTTGAGCCCGGCAGAAGTCGTTTAAGCGTTAGCGGCAGACACCGCACAAGTCTCCAAAGAAACCTCAACAGCATCATGTGCCACTATGCAGAAATACCGACCCGAATGTACCTGCAGCTAGGTGTAACGTGAAGACCACATGCAAGCCTTGAAAGCTCGGGCCAATCACTATTGGCTGCAAAGGAAGAGCGGAAAGCTTTGGCTCCGGCAAACACGAGAAAGGCGTCCTATAAGCGTGCGGCTGTCTTTCCTCGCGTTGTTGCTTATAGGTGAGAGGCCCGGGCCCGGCACTCTTTTCTCTGGTGGTCACCGATCAGATCGCCTGGAGTCCACTATCTGCAACCTCTCGCATTCCGGCCGCGTCCGCATCGTCGTCGTGGCATCACAAGAGGAGCAGTAGCTGTTGGCGACTCCACCAAAGCTCGCACGAATGTGCTCGGCTGTCCGTGTTCTTCCATTCACTTTCCCAAGCGTGCGTCGGTGGCTTCGTAGACTTTCTTGGCCTTGCAGCAATTCGCGTATGCAGCGTGAAAAGCTTAGTATGGTCATACGACCAGGATGATGCTAAAATGTCCAGAAGTATAAGGTACATCGTGCGGGCTACCCTCGTCCTCCTGACCGCCCTTGTCTGCTGTCTTGCTTTAAAGCCCTGTTCCCTAGGCGCCCTCAATCTCAACTGACTTTCTGGTCAAGGGTCCTGTCACAGCCACCTGTCACACTGCTGTCGAACTGTTTGTTTGTGGTCTGTGTTGGGGTCTGGACTAACGTTACGACAATCAAACTCTGGCTTCTTCCTTGTTGTTTGGAACAGTCATTGCAACGACGCCTTAAACTGAGTACTTGAAGGCAGCAGTCTTGCTCTTAAACTATTACTTCGACGAAACGAACTCGGATCTCGACCCACAACGCATTGCGATTCTCCCCGCTTGATCCGGCCAATCTATCCTCGTTAGCAGGACAAACAACTTCGAACCAAATATGCTTCCACTCATTCCCATCGTGGTCGTGGCGTATGCCGCACTCTACCTCTTGACCTAAAGATATGGACGAGACTGCAAAGGCAGCAAGCACGAGGTCGTCTCACCAGCCAACCATCACGCGAAGCGTCAATGAGATTACTACCACTCGAAGCTCTCAGACTGGGCCACTTCCATGAGGATACTTTACAGCAGATAGCTCATCTCGGGAGCGCCGAACATTGCAAGGACCTTGTGCCCAAGGACATAGCAGCCAAGAAGTAAGGGAGTCGACCATCTTTACCAGCCAGTGACCCCAACAAAGACTTCAGTCGAAGCGCCAGCTCCGGCGGCAACGAGGATTCATCTACAAAGGCCGAAACTGGTCGTCACTCTCAGTCGCCGGACATGATGGTGCAATCAAGGCATTGACTCGAAGGTCCTTCGAGATGTGGCAGCAAGTGAGATCGGCTGGATACGCGAACTTCTACCGGCGTGTCAAGGCCATTCTAGGCCTGTGCTGTAATTACATGTATACATGAGCTTGCACAGCCCTTGCGGCAATTGGATCGGGTCCCAGGTTCGCACAACTGTGTATGGACCTTGTTCAGGCGACGAAGGCTGGAAGATGAGATCGGTCGGGCAACGAGAGTCGTCATCGCGATGAGAGCGCTTGAGACAAGACAGCACCATGGAGCAAAACATTCACATTACAATTATCAACAGCGCAGAGCAAAACAAACAACTTTGTCTAACTTTTCTGTCCACACTGCAATGCTGTCGTTGACTAACATACTTCAATCAAGCATCCATCTTTTCATTGCTCTGTCATTTGCTTGCAATGCCGTCTCTTTCATTTCTGATAATACATACTCATTTGCAATCGTCTAAACAGGGTTCAAAAGCAGAAGCGAGAAAAGGGAGGATGCGGTCGCAGTGCGTGGCGAAAGGGTGCTGACTCGAATTTCCTGCACTGATGGTGGCGGCGGTAGTCGATAGCGGATGCGTGGCGTATAACGTGAAAGGGAAACGCCATGCTCGTTGCTGGATGATGTTTTCAGTGGTTGATGATGTGTAGCCGATGGTGATGCTCTTTGATAGTCGTATCGACGAGGTTCTCCAATGTGGCTGCAGCATATCCTGACTGGTCGTGGAGAGCGGCAAGAAGGATGCGCTGGCTCGGATGGTGATGAAGTTGATAGAATGTCGAGGCCTTGGGCATGTTTACTCCTCAGTGTCGCGGCCGCCTCTCTTCCACACATCGCGCCAACGTCGGCCAGTCTTGCCAGTCGGGCTGACTGGTTCAGCGCTGGTAGTGTTGCTCGGCTTGCCCGTGGATGCCACTTTGATGCCGACCTTCTCTGCCATGTGCTCGAACTTGGCTTTCGCTGGCGATGGACCTTTGCCTGGAGTACCGTCCTTGCGCTTGGAAGGACTCTTCGCTGGACTGTCACGAGGAGTGAGATGGGGCGACATTGGCTGCGACGGCGACATCGCTGGATCGCTGAGACCGTCAAGCGAGCCTTCGCGGAAGCGACCAGGGTTGTTGCTGGTGACTGAAGTGACCGACGTGACACGCTGAGACTGATTTGCGCCTGTGATGGAGACAGCGTCAGTGTACTGACCTGGCATGCGGAGGGAAATTGGGATATCGTGCGCACCGTCAAATTGAGCATTCGCAAAGTAGCCAGTTGCCATTCCGGCCGCCATGCCGATAGTCCCAGTCTTCCACTCTGATGGAGTCATGATGCGACTCTTCCGCCACATGCCGGACTCGGTACTTGTCACGCTGCTGATGCGATTCGTGGTGACAGGGACCTTGCCAGGGGCGATGCCGCATTGCACTGCCGCATCCGTGGCTTGTGCAGAGTCAGCAGGCCCACGTGAGTTGCTTGGAAGGCCTCTGGCGACGAAGTTGACCTCAGAAGAGACCTCGCGACCGTTGGCGGCAGAGCTGGTGCGCTCTGGGAAGGGATATGCCTCGTTCTTCTTCGCCCATGCGCCGAGGTTGAAAGAGCCATCGTTCACGTGCGGGCCGTCCACGGCCGGAGTCAAGATGGCGTTCTCGTTGTGAGGAGCGAATACTGCTTGCTTCAGGGTGTCCATGCTCTGGGAGGTCGCCTCGATCGGTGGGCGTGGAGATGCTGCTACCTTCTGTATCATTTGCACTTGGCTAGACAGTGCTGGAGAAGGGCGACGTGAGAGGGGACTGCCAGTCGAGGTTTCAGCAGCGTTCTTCTCGCCCATCGAGGGCGCTGTGGATTGTAGCTTCATGAGCCCGGCAACGTAGCCGTTGAAAGCATCACCGGCACGATTGCCAATGGGCTGACGTTGAACGGCTGCTTCAAATCCCTCGAACCAGTCACGGGACGGGTGTGATGCTTCCACGGCGCCGCGCGAGTTGTCGGTTTCACGACTCTGCTCCTGGAACGACATCGTCTTCTCTGGCGATGAAGATGCATGCTGAGCAACTGCGTCTGGGTGCTCTTGGATGAACAGCCACTCGCGCTTGCTCTTGGGAGAAACGTTGTGGGTCCTACGGTTCGGTAGCTCGATACGAGGGCCTTGAAATGTCGACTCCTTAAGAGCAGCGTGGTCTTGGTAAACTGGGGTGCCCGGCGGTGGAGCTGGTGCCCTGTAGCCACTCTGCTGCTGGCCGCGAGGAGTGACAGGCGACACATTGGGCCCTGCGGAGGGTAGCTCGGGATCAGTGTTCTCCTTTCCGTCAGAAGGATCTGGTCGCAATGAATACTCGCCAGTATTGCGAGGGAAGAAGTCGACGGTGGCAAACGAAGAAACGCTGGAGCTCTGCAGATGCGTGTTCTTCTTGGCCGGACTGATGGTCTCGATGGTGGTATTGGATGCCTTCTGGCTTTGAGCTGGTGGTTGCAATTGCCGAAGTGGAGACAGCGGCGTTGGCATTCTGTCATGTACCGACGGAACGCCAGGCTTGTAGGCTGGGCTCATGGGGTTCAAGCCGGACTTGAGATTGTTGGCTGCTTTCGCTTCCGGAGCTTTGATGGTGACAGCATGCGATTGATTTGGTGAACCAACTTGGATGTCGGCCATGCAGCGAGCGCCGTCATTCTGAGGTATGCCCTCCTCGACACGAGAAGGCAACTGATTACCAATGGCGCCAAATGGTGCAGATTGTGGGAAAACGGCAAATGGAGGTGCCATTCCACCATCGAATGGAGCTGGTGGTACGAACATACCAGGCGGCGGCATGACCCACGGGTGACCAGCATAGGTCTCTTCAGGAGATGGAGGCGTCTGGTGTGCGAATTGGCCACCAAAAACAGTTGGTGGACCATTGCCGAAACCGCCAAAGGGTGGCTGCAAGGCATTGTTGTCGGATTGCGACTTTTGCAAAAATGGTGGCAGACGGCTGCGAGGTGGAGACCTGGACTGCCGACTGAGCATGGCACGTGGTGAAGTCGGTGCGTTCGGCGGTGGCTGACTCTTGAGACCTTTGATAGCCTTGCGGACCTTGTCCATGTTCATGACCAGCTCACGGCGCTTGGCGATGAGAGCATCTTTGGCGACCCTGCCCATTGTACGGCCGTGGATGACCTCGGTCTTATCCACGTCCTTCAACTCATGCTCCAGCTTGGTGTATTCCAATTCCAACGCGGTGACCTGGGACTCGGCGGATGGCTCAGGCGCTGTGGCTGGGATGGCATTCGCAGACGCAGCGTGCTGGCCATCGTTCTGGACAAAGGGAGCGGCGACTGGGCCAAGTGAGGAGCCGCGTTGAGTGACGTTGAGATTGGGTGCGGGCATGTACAGACGAAGAGCGCCATCGACTTCCGTCAGACGCAATATGGTGCCGTCGACGATCTGGCAAAGGTTGCCCTGCTGATCCTGCGCGACGAATCCATTCTCCGTAGCTTGCGTCCACTGCGGCTTGGCGGGGTAGTTTGGTGCGAACTTGATGAGGCCTCCATTCGTCTTCACAGCGCTGTAGCCGTAGCGTGGGTGGCAAAGTGGTGATTGATCGGACGGGACGATCCGCCCACCAGCCGTCACGCGAACGTGGGTTGGTGAGCCGTGAGCTTTGACAATGGCTTCTGCCTTCTTCTTTTTGATGGACGGTGTTGGTGACCGACCAGTATGGAAAGGACCTTGGCGTAGAACTTGTCCATTTGACGGTATTTCGCCCAGCACCTTGGCAACTGGTTGTGGATTGAGATGTATGGAAGGGCGGGAGTCTTCGATGGCGGTGACTGGAAGGTTCTCGGTGTTGGATCTGGAGGGTACTCGAAGACTGTTGCCAGAAGGACGCGAGCGAAAGGAGCGTGCAGCGAAGGAGCGTGAACCGCGGAGGACGTGCTCTGTTGGAGATGGTTGGCGGATTAGCGACTTGATCGGACTGGCGTTGCTGAATCTCTCGTGCTCAGGGGTTGCCACGAGTTCTTCAACCCAATGCTTGTGGACCTCAAATGAGGCGTCCATGATGCTTGGGTGGAGAGGGGAGATGTTGCGGTGTGAATGGAGGAAGGGTGAAAGGGTGGAGGTGGAGGTGGACGGGGTGATGAAATATGAAACAAGGGGTAGCTCAGTGGCGAGTGAGCTTTGCACAAGCTAGTGCCAAGCTTGCGCGATCAATAACATGCTCAGGCGGCTATGCAGGGTCCAAGCATGTGAAGAATCAGCGTACCCTTGACGATGTCTGCATCCTCGCCGTCCTTCTCCTCAATGGCCTCGCGGAGCTTGGGCTGGGATTGTGTTCCTCGAAGACGATGCAGTTCTTCGGCCGAGTAGACCTTTCGAGTGAAGGCTAACGTCATCGTCCGTGCTCGTCGCAGCGACGTTTGCGTCGTGGGTCTTGGGTAGCGGGCCGCGAGCTGAAGCTAAGCCGATGGGCGTCAGCGAGAACCGCACCGTCGGGAGAGGGCAAACGATGGTGGACGAACCTCTTGAGGGACAATCCAAGGGATCCAGACAATCGGTGACAACCGGAAGAACGTTCAATGGGTGTCGGCGAGTTCGAAACGAGCGGGTTGGGTTATGAAGAAGCTGGGAATGGTCGAGCTGTGATGGGAGCGGGTTGCGAAAGCGACAGACAAGAGTGAGCGTTGGGCGTTGATGAGATGAGAGCAAAGTCAGGGGGACGCAAGAGTTGTATCTTGTTTGTGCACTGCCTCATCGTGCATCAAAGACTTGCAGGAACAATCTGATATGCAAAGCAGGAATAGGGCCTGATTCCGAAGATGGAGGGTGCCGCTGCTGTATTGGGCAAGGCGCAGGGGAAGGCACGCGACCAGGCGACCGCGACTGAGAGGAAGAAGGAAACATGGAAAGACAGTCCTTACCGTTGTATCGACCGAACCTTTGGTGCCGGGTTCCCGGTGAATAGTCGAACATTACATCCTACAGACGCATGCATTCGTTTTGAACTGACCTTGACCATCTTGAACAACAGACAGAGCCGTGTAGGGCACTCATATTTCCTCCTGTGCCTGGTATCGTAAACTGCTAAAGCGCCGGCCCATGCAAAACTTTGAAAGGGGATGTCTATTTGTTCTTGGTCTGCTTGTAGGTGAAAGGCTTCCGTGTCCTGCCGAAGTATCAGTGTGCTTTGTCCATACAACAGGCTCTTTAGAACGTACGCTGAAAACTCTCCCAGCTTGTGTCCGACCATGTCCTCCGTTATCCTTATATCATTGTAGATCTTGCCATTGTGGACTTGGAAGACCAAGCCGACAAAGTTCGGTAGGATTGTCGCACTTCGCGCTTGGGTCTTGATCGGTGGTACTCGCTCTCCAGCCTTCGGGCGGACGATTGGGAGACTACAGGTCGGTCAAAAGAGGCTCTCGAAAGGTCCATTGTCTGTTTCGGCATGAAGATACATACGGAACAATATGCGGTCCTATCATCGGTTTTTCAGCAGGTGTTCAAACAGCAACCGCACTCGGAGGTGAGCTTTCGACATACCTTTCCAGACTGAGCGCGCTAATAGCGCATTGGTCGCCCTCATAGCATCGCAGTCGTGTCAGCTCACTCTGCTTCACATTCACGCTGGAGGTGAAGTCGAGGAAAGTGCGCACGTAGCACCTCCTTTCGGCTAGCGCGATCTCTCCGATCATGTGATCTTGCGTTTAGGCGGCGATGAGCTCTGGCCCAATCGATCCCCGTTTGAACATTCACTTCACATCTGATTAATGCGGGGCCCGTCTGCGCGTGTGAAGATGTTTGCTGCTCTGTTCACCTCCTCCCGCCTGCCCTCCACTTAACTACACCCTTCGCTGGCCTTCTCCTCAAGATGCCACACTTTACAGGTATGGATCCTGAAAGCCCCCTGCACCCCAAGTCGGAGGTCAAATCAACGTCCAAGTCACCAAAGCCGAAACTGACTCTACCAGCCGCCGACTCGATCCGCATCCTGGTGTCGACCGACAACCATGTCGGCTACATGGAGCGTGACGGCGTGCGCCACGACGACAGCTGGAAGTCCTTTGACGAGGTCATGACTCTGGCCAAGGACCACGATGTGGACATGGTCCTGCTCGCAGGCGACCTCTTCCACGAGAACAAGCCTTCCCGCAAGTCCATGTACCAGGTCATGCAGAGTCTTCGCGCCAACTGCCTCGGTGACAAGCCTTGCGAGCTACAGATGCTGAGCGACGGAAGTGAGCACTTCGCAGGCTCATTCAACCACGTCAACACCGACGACCAGAACATCAACGTAGCCATTCCCGTCTTCTCGATCCATGGCAACCACGACGATCCATCTGGAGAAGGAAACTTTGCAGCTCTCGATATCCTCGCCATGTCCGGACTGATCAACTACTATGGACGCACACCTGAGAACGACAACATCGAGATCAAGCCTGTCCTCATTCAAAAGGGCCAGACCAAATTGGCACTCTACGGGCTGAGCAACGTTCGCGATGAGCGCTTGTTTCGGACATTCCGCGATGGCAAAGTCAAGTTCTTCCAGCCAACCACACAGCACGGCAAATGGTTCAACATCATGAGCGTCCATCAAAACCATCATGCATATACCGAAACCTCTTTCCTCCCCGAGCAATTTCTTCCTTCATTCATGGATCTCATCGTCTGGGGTCATGAGCACGAATGCAAGATTCACCCCACGGAGAATCCAGAGATGGGTTTTCACGTCATGCAGCCTGGCTCCTCTGTGGCGACCTCGCTTGTCAAAGGCGAGGCAGTACCAAAACAGGTCGCAATCGTCACAGTCACTGGCACAGACTTCGATGTTGTGCCCATTCGTCTCAAGACGGTGCGTCCATTCGTCATCCGGGAGATTGTCATGAGCAAGTTTCAAGAAATGCAAGAGGTCGCCTTCATCAACGACAATCGCACAAGAATCTCCGCATTTCTCGAAAAGATAATCCATGAGCTGATTGAAGAGGCCAACCAAGAATGGGAAGATGCTCAGGTGGCTGATGGTAGTGCGCCGCCGGACGAGGACGAGGAGCGTCCACTGCCGCTCATTCGCCTGCGGGTGGAGAGTACACCACCAGAGGGCGGCAAGTTTGACTTGGACAACCCTCAGCGCTTCTCCAACAAATTCACGAGCCAGGTGGCCAACTCGTCGGACGTGATACAGTTCCATCGCAAGAAGCGTGGTGTTACGAGAGGCACCAAGGCCAATGCTGACATGCCAGACGAGGATGTCATGGCGCAATTCACGGAGTCTATCGACAGTCTCAAAGTCGATAAACTCGTCAAAGAGTTTCTCGGCGCGCAGTCGCTTACCATCCTGCCTCAAAACAGCTTCACAGATGCCGTTGATGCATTCGTTCACAAAGATGACCATACTGCCATGTCAGAATTTGTTGGTGAGACCTTAGCCAGTCAGATTGAGTTTCTTAGGAGCAAACGCAAGAAGAGGAATGGTGGAGATGCTGTTAGCGAGGACGACGACGAGAACGAAGATGACGACGATGATGATTTGAACGACGAAGACATACAGGAGCGCATCGAGCAGTACCGTCTTAATCAAGAGGAAGCCCATGCTAAGGGCGAGCTTCGTCGGGCGAAGAAGAAGGGGAAGCTCAGGCCCAAGCCATCTGACTGGGACAGCGAAGACGACGGTCGCTGGGAAGACAATGCGCTGGCGTGGATCGTGGACGAAGAAAAGAAGCAGAAAGGTCAGGGCGAAGATGATGATGATGTCCCC
Organism: Zasmidium angulare; assembly: GCA_002786045.1. NCBI lineage: Eukaryota > Fungi > Ascomycota > Dothideomycetes > Mycosphaerellales > Mycosphaerellaceae > Zasmidium > Zasmidium angulare. The sequence goes on from NHNX01000024.1 coordinate 188,037, forward strand.
GATGACGACGAGAGTGTGGCTTCAGCAGCACCAAAGAAGACGCCTGCTCGTGGAAGAGGCAGTCGCGGTGGTCGAGGTGGTAAGGCAGCTACTGGCACTCGCAAGACCTCTGCCGCGACCAAGAAAGCTCCAGTCAAATCCACCAGCAGAGCCAAGAAGAAGCAGCAGGTCAGCGACGACGAGGATGACGACGAGGATATCATCATGGCGGACAATGACAACGAAGACGAAAGCCAGGGCCTGTTCGTGAGCCAGGCCAAGGCCACAACCTCCCGTGCTCGAGCCCAGCGTTCAGAGTCTCCCGTCAAGAAAGCTGCACCAAAGTCAACTCGCGGCAGAGGATCTTCTGCAGCCGCTTCATCGTCTAGTCGCCAGACCCAAATCAACTTTGGCGGCACTCAGACTACCAGATCCAACGGCACAGGCAGGACGGCAACATCTAGGGCGGCAGCACCGAAACAGGTCATCGATCTTAGTGATGACGAGATCAGCGACGACGATGCGTTCGAGCCTCCACCGGCGGCACAGAGGAGTACGCGCACTGGGAGACGGTGAGAGATGCCGGCCCTGCCCTGCCCTGCGAAAGGTCAGTCGGTTTCACTTCCTCAGGAAATGTGGCAACCTTGACCATTCTTCTTTGATCATAATCATCCTTTGCTCAAAACTATCATCATGTCCAATTAGCGAAGCGTCGGCGCGGAAAGGAGTTCACGGTGTTAAGGGATGGAAAGAACCTTGCTCAAAAGACAAGTGCGGATGGCTCTACAGCACAATCATCAATGATTCCATCGGAAGTTCCAAAGAGCCGAACTTCTCACTCTCGTATACTCCTTCTACCACGGCTCGAAATCCGTACGTGATAGCGCTTCGCCCCATCCTACAGCCCCCATTCCATGCCTCGTGGCAGCCCGCGCCCCACAAAATCCTTCGAACAATCACATGCTTTGAGCCCTAGGTGGCTGCAAGTTGGCCCCAGCGTCTCACTCACCACATCGCATCGTGCAAAGGCGAATTTCGCAGTACGCAATATGCGGACGAGGATTCCGTCCGGCACCGAACGGCCGGTGTGCTTTAGTGTACGGATAGTGTTGGCCTGGGAGCGAGCATCGGATGTCTGTCGGGAATCCTTCTGGTGGGAAGTAGGGCTTGGAAGACTGGCAATTGGTTCTCCTCAACAGGTGAGGGGAGTGCAGACAGGAGAGGAGACGAGCATGGTTCATGAGTAGATGTGAGAGTAGTAGAGAGGAGCGACGGAGGAAATGATCGTTGTGGATGATGACTGCCTTCACAGCTTGGGTCTTGTACGCGGCAAGTCACGTTGTAGTGCGTCCGCAACTTCACGAGCTCCCTTTGCCTACACAGATCAGTTGAACGTCGATATGTGAAGTTTGCCATGTGTTCTGCAACACCGACTTACGTAGACAAGATTTACTGCTACGCTGCACCCTTCTCCTTCTTCCTCTAATGCTTCTGCTGTGCGGTCTCTCCTTCCTTGCGCTGTTGGGCCTCGAGGTCTCGAGTCTCCTTCTGCTCTTTGTCCTTGAGGTCGAGCAGCCTAAGCTGCATTTCATATTCTCGTAGGGCCTTGCTGGCAGTGCTCCCACTTGACGCCGACGCCGGAGCATTCGTTGAGGCTGTTGGTGCACACCTTGGGCTGGATAGCAGTAGTCAGTAACAGGATCCGAGTCCATGTACAGGCAAAAGCGTAGTTCTTTACAGTGCCATGCTCACTGATGTAGCCGAAGTACGACGAGCTGAGTCTCTGCAATCAAGAGAAGCACAAACTTCGTCAGGGTGTGCGAAGACGTTCGGTCCGGATAGCGACGGGAACGAAGTTCGAAATGATTGGGCTGTACATATGTAGCTTAAAGATGAGTACGTTGGCCGGTCCGACGGCAACAGCTTTGGCAGTGTTTGCGTTATGGGTTCATCAATAACGCCATTACGGCTGCCGCGACCCACAGCACCACAATGTGACGAGGCTGTTCGATACAGCAAGTTGGTCTTGTGTCTTGTACCACGGCGCCGACCTCCTGTGCTGGGGCAGCCTCTCATCTGCTTCAGCCATACGAGTGCACCACGGTTCTGTGCGCTTGGTGTCAATAGACAAGAGGTCTTCGACTGCTGTCGCGGCCAGCCGTGTGCTGTATGCGGTCGACGTGGGATCAGACGTTTGGAGGCGGCCCGTCGTGCAAGCAACTACTCGAGATATGGCTCTCTTAAAGATCTCTCTGAGACATGAAAGCATCGTAGCCTTCCACTACATTTTGGGCGTCGATCTGTGCACGACGTGATTCGTAGTAGTCAATTGCGATGCTCTCATTGCCTGGGATGTATACCTGTGCGTGTTCGCTCGTGCAGTGATGTCCAGAAACGCCTCGCTTGATGCCACTCGTGTCGTCTTGATTCCATTGCGCCAATGATGCTAAAGTGCCACACCACGAAAGGCCGTCATGCAAATCTCGTCAGAGGTCATGAGCTTCTTCCAAGTTCTTGATTTCGCCGTCGTTGCTCCTCAAGCAGCATGCGCTGATATTGCTGAATGGCGTCTTGCGACTGTTCCCTGCCGGACGCCGACCACTGATGATACCCGTTGCTGCTCGCTGACGCTGGCGACACAGGCGACGTGTTTGATGACGATGACGATGAGTGCTGCTGTCTTTGCCGATCTTCCATGGCCATGTACCTGCGTCGACGATTCTGCTCTTCTATTATCGCGAGAGATGCAGTGTAGTCTTCCAAGTTGCGGTAGCTCTGAGCATCGTGATTTTGTTGCATGCCAAGTAGTGTTGCAGTGGAACCTTGGTGTCTTCGTAAAAGTTAGAGAGGGGACGATGCAGCAAGCACAAGAAAAAGCGTGCGAGCATTACCTGCTACTGTTATGACTATGCGTACCGTTCGGCCCTTGCGCGCCGTTACTGGCGTTGCTCTTGGAGTCTTGTGCCATCAGAGCTGTGCATTGCAGCCGCGTGCCGTAGTAGATGGGGAGAACGATGTGCTTAAAGCTAGTGCGTTGGCAGTGTGAGAAGGGAGTCCTTCACACAACTTGCCTCCGAAGGAAAGTCTAGCTCCGTCCTGGCAAGGACCGCGCTCACACCACGGTGTACGTTGTCCGACTTGGGAAATGCATACGCAGGGTAGCCCTATTGGAGTAATAGCTACCTGAACGCACGAATCCTGCCGGTTCGCCTAGGTGAGAGGGCGTGAGGGCTTCGACAGGGTATTGGTCGGGAGTGCGAGCCACACTGTTCTTTGCTGCAGTGCCCTCGCATTATCCAATTACATCTTTTCGCAGAATCTGTCGAAGGATCTATTCGGCACCGAACAAGGCACAGATGACCAAATCATCACGCAACTGCGAAGGTTTGCTGTATTCTGGTGCGATGACGGGCCGCGCTTCGGCTCTTGGGTGATGCAGCACGAGGTTTGCGAAGAAGGGACGACAGCGGATAGTCTACGCCTGAGGCTGATCCAGTTCGCTTGGCTCGCTTCCATGTGGGCTTTACGTTCGTTGTACAGAGCATATTGCGAGGACGATTTCCCGAGGTGAAAGGTCATGCGAGTCGGGCAAAGCTAAATAGAGCGTGTGTAGAGCCATCGAGGGAGTACTAGGGATAGCGCTGACGGGGTATGCGGTTATCAGATTGGTCAGTCTCGCTTGATGGTGGCTTCATGCTCGCCGCCCGAGCGGTCGCACGGAGTTGGCCCGTCGCTATAAAGGCTCCGAGAGTTGTGCCCAGTCGAGCCAGTCGATCGAAGTAGGGCTGAAGGATTTTAAGCTGGCCTTGGGGCTCACGGCCAGCAGGGCTTCGCGGCAGTGATATCGAACAACATTGCGAGAACAACTCCAGGCAGACAATTGAATATTGCACTGCTCGTAGACCGTGGCGAAGGCGAGTCAGCACCATGCCCAAGGCCTCACTCATCCATTCTGTCAAGGACGCCCGATGACTCAACAGATTAGTTATCCGTGACCTAGGCGGTACAGGGCATATAGCAACGACGGCTGAGCCATACGGAGTAAGATCGAGGCATGGTCGTTCAGTCTGGAACACACGAACGTGCTGTAAGTTTCGGACCCGAAGGCACAAGGTCGAGGTTATACGTCCACGAACGAATGGTGGTAGCGACGGTCCTATCGTGCGACCGGTCAGACCGATCGCTGATTCTCAACGGACGGTGACAGTCCGCGTAGTCCGTTTGCAATTGGCAATGCACTCGTCCGTAAGGGCTGCATCGGCGTCAGTGACAGATGTGTCGGAACCAACGACCAAGCCAGGCGAAAGCATGCAGCATTTCTCAGCAACACGAATAGCGCGGACGCAAGACAAGTGGGAGTGCGTCACGGAGTCCCATCGTTGCCCACAGACTTATCGTGTGTTTGCTGTGATGCCGCACCTCCCACAGGCCACTGTGCGAGTTCCTGGAGACTGTGTGATGCTACAGCTGGTAGGCTCCCAAGCCATGGCATTCCGTTATTCTCGCGTTTTCTGGGTAGAAGACTGCAGATTCCAGTTTGCTGCTTTGTGCAGTGCCGAGACGTGCAAGCAATGCGGGCTCTCCAAGATCGAAACCCTCATGCACAGATCCCCATTGCGGTGCGAGTGGTCGGTGCCAACATTGCAATCATGTTTGTCTGACACCAAAATCCGGGCATGTGCTGTCTTGTCCTCTTCAATGCCTCCTCCAGCGGATGGCGAGCGTCACGGTGGTGTGTTGCAGTGTCGCAGCTTCCAAATAGCCGTGAAGGGACAGCATCGCCATGGCCAGCAGGTAGTCGTGAAGGAGAGTCGCAGATGCCAGTCTTGAGCATCAAAGCCCTGCGGCGAGATCTAGATGACCGTTTCTCGAGATATTGTCTTTTGACTGAGAAATCGATACCAAGGAAGAAGTATTGCCATGCGCATCACTACCGCGTGGATCCTCGAGACGGAGCTGCTCCCGACCAATCAAGTATCGCTTGGTCCATGCACGACTTGCTCATTCATGCATCGGCTCTCACGTGCTTCGACAACCGCATGTGACGACGACGACAGCACACCATCGCCACCAGTCCAGCGCTCGACCTGTCCGTCACATGCGCCCTTCGACTTCGAGCTGAGTGAATTGCAGACGCCAGCGTCACGTGCAAACTCGCGGGCCTCTGGCTCGAATAGGTCGCAGTCATGGCCGACGACAACACCACCGCTCGTGCCAACAACCTCGATTCTGCCGCCTCCTCCAGCACACTGCCGAACTCCAATACGCAGCAATCCGCCGACCAACCATCATCGGCCGAGGACACCGTGCTCGACAACCAGCAGGAGCGAGACCTCGACGCCGAGATCAATCCCACAGCTCCACCTTCCGCCGGAGACAACGCCATGGATACCACCAACGACCAACCTGCCGCCGCTCCAGCTGCCACCACAGCACCCAATCCCGAGACGAATGGTCTAAACAACATGCCTGTCGTCGTCGAGCCCAGAATACCGCAAAAGAAGGATACGTCCTTGCGCGAGTTCATGGGGAAGATGGATGACTATGCGCCGCTGATCCCAGATGCTGTCACCGACTATTACCTGACCTTGGCTGGGCTTCCGCCTCCTCCTGAGACCGACAGGCGGCTGGCTCGACTGTTGGCGCTCGCGACTCAGAAGTTCATTGCAGACATTGCGGCGGATGCGTATCAGTACAGCAGGATTCGCAGCACCAATACCACATCGAACAACCCTATGACAGGTCTGGGAGGAGCTGCAGGATTCGGCACGAACATGCAAGGAGGTGGAGAAGGCGAAGGTGGAGGTAAAGGCAAGAAAGACCAGAAAGCCGCGCCACTGGGAGGACCGCGAGCTGGATACGGCGGTGGAGGAGCTGGTGCTGGACAAGGCAGGACCGTGCTCACAATGGAAGATCTGGGCATGGCGGTCGGCGAATACGGCGTCAACGTGAAGCGGGGCGAGTTTTATCGATAAAAGGCAGTATCAGTTACGGCGTTCACGGTGGGTATTGCATCACGATGGCGCGATTCACGTATTTCAAGGGAGATGAGGCTACACTCTCGGCCGGCGAGCCTCGAGAATCAGGAACGATGGGCATGGAATTGGCGTTTTTGGCTACCTGTGGTGTGATACCAGATGGGAAGGGGCCTGGGTAGCTGCAGCGGGTGTAACAATATGTATGTACCACAAACAAACAAGCAAGGTGTTGACTCTACTCCGGCTGTCTGGACAACTGTCTTTGCGCCATGGAAAGCAAGCTCTTCGATACAACCACACAGACATCAGTCTCATCTTCGCCGGCTGGATGATCAAGTGAAGCGACAGTCTCTCAGCGTCGTCAACATGCTCTATCAACACCCCTCTCAGACCGAGTGTCGCCAACATCAGGGGCTCCTCATAGCTCGCGACCGCCAGCTCTATCAATTGAAGACTGGCATCTCGGTACGGAATCTACGTTCAGAAGCTTGACAACGCTGATGCACCAAAGGTATGGCGGCTTCCAAAACTTCGCTTGCCACCACCATCATCGAATCGAAATTCAGGTCCAAACCGATATTCTGGGAAGGACCAGTTTCAGCAATGCTTCAAAGCAAAACTGTGAACCTGAAGCATATCCTTTCGTTAAATACTCTCTCCTTTAAGTAGACCCGTCGAGGCAGTTTAAGTCTGACTTTGTCTAAGGCCAAGGCTGTGGAGCTGGGTAGTGAAGACTTAGGGAGAGGAAATGAAGCCGGAGATCTGTCAATTTGCGAGTTTGTCGGCATACAGGTGTGTTGTTGAGGTGATGAGATTCATCCGCATAACTGTTTCCCTTACATATATCAATACAACTGTTGTCCACAGAAGCTATTGACGAAGGGTCAACCCAAGGGCATATCAATTAAGCCCTGGTTTGATCGCTCCAATCGCTCAGCAAAGATGATAGCCTGCGGCACCGAAAGAGACCTGCCGACCAAGCGCAGCAAGTCACACGTCAACTTGCGCTCAGATGACGATGGCGTCGACCTACATCCCACTATGAGGAGTGCCGAGAGGACGTTGTAGCCATGTGAGATGCGTAGGATCGGCGGGTCTTGGGCAGTGAAGAAGGTTGGTGGTATCTCAGATGATCCAGTCAAGATCTGTTCGGCAGCTACAAACACGGCGGTAGAGACACCAGCTGGAGGCGAGAGGAGTTGCCGGAGGTTTGGGAAGCCAGCGGGTACGTTTGGTCGATTGAGCCATTGTTGAGCTAGCTTAACTTGATGTGGGATGCTCGCGAGGATCTGAGACTTCATGTCGTCTACGATGTTCGTCGAAGTTTGCATCTGCGCTTCGTACGGCTTGTTGTTCGATATACTTGTGTCTTGACGATGATGGTTCGTGAGCAATTGCTCATACATGATATGCAAAAGCATGCGGCAGCTTCGCATGGAATTCGAGGTTTGGATGGCCAAATACTGGTCGAACGCATCTTCGTAGGTGGTCGGTGTTGGCATGATCAGCTCTGCATTGTTTCCCGTGACTGCATGAGCCTGGTGCAAGAGCACAGTGCTCATCTGCTCGTCTTGCTGCAGTAATTGCTCCAAAACGTCCTTCGGATCTTCTATGTGTCCACGCTTAGTGTCGCTATTGACGTTGGTCAATAACACCAGTGCTTGATGCATCGCCCAAGTTGCTTTATCGGACATTGAGCGTTGTAAATTTGTATCGACCTCGTCGCTGTCGTCCACGATCCTGCAGCTAGAACTGTCTGTATTGATAATGAACTCCTTAGCCTCATCGGTCAATGCCTGAACTATGTCGGGCATACGACTTGAGCTGAACAAGCACTGCGACATCAAGCAAGCAGCCGCTTGCATGAAGAGCAGCCGACCTCTAGGACTTCGTACTTGTTGAGCACCTCGAACATTCAGTATTGCGGTACAGCCTTGAACGTGACTACTCCATGCATCAAGCGGTACCGGTCGGCTATCCGTGATGGTTTCGATTGTGCCCAGTATCATTACTGCGAGTAATATCACATCGTCTGAGGTGGAGTGGCTATGTTCCAAGGCATCGTTGACTTTCTGGATGGCGGAAAGGTAATATGTTCTCGCTTCAACTCTTGCCAGAGAGCAACGTTCCGTCACAGCATAGGTGGTGAGTCCGTGTGCCTTCATGCACGCAACAAGCACGTCGTAGTTTGTGATTGTCTCCAGGCTGGGTAGGAGAAAGTGGTACGCGCGAAAATAATTGAACGCAAAGACATCCATATCGGGCTGGCCAAGACCCTTTCCCAGTGTGCGATTGCAGCCTGGGTTCCCAGATAACATGGACACATCTCGCACAGGCGACCAACGTGGTGTTGACCGGGAAGCTCTCCCAGACGGACTGCGATTCTTGGTGATGACTGCGTCTGTCTCATGGTAGAACATGGTCTGCGGAACGGTTCGGTAGCCATGACATTCTATCCCTGCACGCCTGCAGCTCCGACAGCCCAAGGCATTCTGGTCGCACTATATAGCAAGTCAGTATTCACGAGCGACAGCTCAAGGTGAGATAGGAGTTACCTTGATCCTTCGACGGCGACACGGTAGGCAGGCGCCAGAAGGCTTGCCGCGGAAAACCATAGCTTGAACAGGTATTCGTGAGAAGATGTGACGTGAGATGCTAAGCGCAGGGCGTGAAGCAAGACTGCAATGCGTCAAGTAAAGTCCCGAATGTGTCCAAGTCACAGAAACATCAGCGATTAGCCCGGCGAAACCTTGTGTGGCACGACTCGCAGCATAGAGAATTCCTTGGCAACATACTTGCTATGGATAGATCTGTGCCGCATAACAGCAATGACGGTCTGGAAAAAGGATGACAGGCAGTAGCTGAAGTGTAGAAGCCTGCGATACTTCTAAGACTCATCCTTGGCAACGACTATGCTGAATCAGGAAGCCATTTCGTTAGCGCCAATCCTTGCGTGGTATAGCAGCATGGCGTAGAAGACTCTTGTGCTATGAATGATGAAGCTCCAGGAAACTGCTCTTTCACGTAGGGCGGAACTCAGGTGTCGAATAAAGATCTCCGAAACGCATCTTGGATTCCAAGCTTCCTCGCCAGCCTCTTTCAGTGCTTTGACCACAATCAACTGCTTCGGGATGTCCTGTCAACTATTAGCTATGTCCGAACATCGTCGATGCATGCGAACGTATACAGGTATGCGGACGGAATCAAATAGTTGCCAGTAGGACTTCTGTAGAACACGGTATCCGCGATCTGGAAAGTTTCTTCGTCGCCTTGAAAGACAGCCTTGAGCTTTGTCCACACTTGTGACTTCAAGGTTGGGCGTGAAGCCTGATTCAGCCAAGGCGTCTTTTCTCCTTCGATGTATGGCTCAGGCGCAACTTCAGTTGACTTGCGGGCGATAGTAGCGACGGCTTTGGTGGCCATGTCGTGAGAAGGGTGCAATTTGAGAGTATCGAGGCCTTTAGATATAGATTGTTGCGAAGGGAAGAAAGTCTGAAGTTCGATGAATATGGCGTCGAGCCGGCAGGGTGGCAAGGAATGAGAATGTGTCTTCAAAAGAATCAGAGATGTACTCCACATGCCTTATACTTGCTCTCGTGACGATGTGCCTTCTTCTTTCGATCAACCTCAGGCGACGGATCCGTGGAAGGCGGCAGTGTCTACGGCATCAGGGTTGGAACACTGCGCTGCTTTCGGAAAGCACTTCGTCCCGTCATTGATCGCGGCATCCACGAAGCTCCTGTCATCGTCAAGAGAACGCAAGCTGTCGCCCTCACGAGGCTGCTGGACGTAACGAACGTGCCTCAGAGCACCGACACCGTGAAACTCCCTTGAGAAGAATCGTTTCTTCTCCATTCAGCTTGGTCTCGTGTAAAGAAGGATGGAGTTGGCACGCTTGCGTCCTTCTCGCCCGTACCAGACCGTGGGATACATCTTCAGCATCATATGTCCTGCTCCTCCAGCTTCCCATCGCTTCATGTGGACCATCTCTTACGCGCTCGTCTATGATGCATGCATGTATATTTCTGTCTCGGATTCCTCTTTCAAGCTTGTTCGTTCGTTCATTCGAGCCTGGGCTTCTCACTTATGGCAGTCGGGTGCTCGAGTCAGATCTCTTTGCATCAAGTCCCTCGATGCGTGACACCAAATGCCCGGCATAAGATGCTCCAGCATCGAATGTCGGAGATGGCATGCACGAATGTCGCGACGACCGATGGTCTCAAGGCACAAACCGCCTAGAACAGGGGTGCTAGATTCAGGCTAAAATGGAATGAGACAAGCCGAACTCTAATCCAAAGCTTCTAGACCACACCTCGCTCTCGTCCGTACCTTACCTCCCAATGCAGCTCCCAAAGCCTTTGCATCGCCGCTTCATTCAAGTGATTGCACACAAGCGGTCCCCGACTTCTTCCCACGCCTCACTACCCACGCAGGTCTGACACCAAAAGACGTTGTCCGGATCGACCGTCTTCTTGATTTCAAACAGTCTTTCATAATGGCCTCCCCAAAACGCCTGCTGGAAGTTGGGCTCTTTCCAATATGCCTGCCAACACGTCAACAAGAGTATCTGTGAGCGGACAGAGGTAGTTTGGTAAACGTACCTCGTTAAGATAGGCCCCCGAATCAGGGACCAGCTGCCGCAGAGCTTCTACCTGGACGTTATTGATGCTGTTCTCGACAACAGTTCGTTCAGCCTCATTGAGCGGCGTCCAGTCTTGCGATGCGACTGTTGGTGAGTGTTAGAGCCTTAACATCATAGCGTTTTGGAGAGATCAGCTTTGGTTTACCTGCATGGATCAAGGCCTTCCTCCATGCTGGGTTCACAGCATTACTGCCTCCTCTCGGGACCGCGTCCCAGACGCCTTTCCCAGCGACCATATACAGCCTGGCTCCCGCTTCTCCTGCAAACTTGACAAGCGCCGCGCGAAATCCTTCTTCATGAAGGGCCTCTGGAGGTAGGAGCCGAGATCCAACAACCTTGTCGACTCCGGCTCCCGTATCGTCAGCATATTCCTGGTACAGGCTGAAGAAGTCCGGAAACGTGGTGGCCTCGGCCTTCAACGTCATGCGGCCAGAGTACGTCGTGTTCACATACTGCACATAAGGTGCCAGCAGATCTTCCAGTTCCTTCTCGCTAGGCGGATCGTACAACACAAAGATTGCTTCGAATAAGGCCTTGTCGCTTCCGAGCCCAGCAGCGCTCGCATTGGGGTACAGATATGTAAACGCAGCAACATTCGAGCCGCCTAGAAGCGGGAGGTGAGCCACCAGGTATGTCACGATGTCCCAATAGACCTCGGACTTCGACTCGGCTTCGATGCTCAGGTCAAATACGGCGATCTTGGTGGATGGAACCGTCCGAACAGTCACCTTGGTCAGGACGCCAAAAGTGCTCCCGCCACCCTAGAACGAGATGTTAGAAGCAGCTTTGGCTGAAGGGTGGCTTGCAAAGCTCTGGCTGCTCTTACCCCTCGAACGGCCCAGAAAAGGTCTGCGTTCTGGCACTCGTTTGCGGTCACAATGTCTCCCATGGGAGTCACCATTTCCACCTCGTACACCTGGTCTGAGCCGAGACCGAAAATGTTCGAGACCGGACTGTGGCCACCACCTGTAAGATAGCCACCCATTGTCACCTCTGGCCCAAGGCCATCGACCACAGTCAAATTGTGCTGATCGAGATTAGTGTATATGTCCTCGACGTATGAGCCAGCCCCTGCAGTCACTGCTGTGGTGTTGATGCTGATGCCACAACCCTTCGGCTCGAAATGGTCATGATACTCGTATTCCCCAACCATGTATCTTGTCCATATTGATAGAGAGAACGGAGTGGCAGATCTATCCGCGCCGAAAAGGTCAGCCATGAAACGCTTCTGATCAGATGTACACCACATATTGACGTACCGCTTGAGGTAGTCATGGCCCGATGCCTTGACGTTCAATCTCACATTCTTCTCCCGGGCAAAGTCAATCGCGAGTCTGACGTGATCTGCAGTTGTTGCGTTGACAACATAGACCGGATAGCCGAGACCATTACATGGCGAAGATGAGTTCGGCAAACAAGAGTCATTGTTCATGTTGTTCCAGGCTGTACTGATCGGATCGTTCTGGTGAAACGGGAACGTCGCCCAGGAACTCTGAATGCTGAGGCATGCATCGTCTGTGCCCGGTTCTGAGGAATGACAAGCCAACGCAGGTGGGGATGGATGTAACAGGCGTCCAGAGAGGCTCTCATTGAGAGATTTCCACTGAGAGCTGCTGGGCCAAGACGCATCATTCGGTGTTGACTTGCACGTCGGTACGTGACCTTGGACCGGGTGAAGGAGGGCTGCGAAGAGGGCGACTGCACGAAGATATGAGGTTACACTCAACTTGAGGATGCCCATCATCCTGATAGATAGAGAGAGAAAGCAGACTCTTCGTGCTAATGCTACATGGAGTCGACTTCTCTTGACCTCATATAGACAACAAAGTACATGGGTTTCAAGGCTACGCGCGTACACCACTACTTTGTTTCCGAACTGGTAGCGAGAACATCCATCACTACTCACAAGTGTCGGAGAAGAAGATTGTCGTCAATGTGCTATTAGTGTCCTGCCTCATCGGATACTTGTCGTCGTCGTGAATGGTCTATGTTGTACGCGTATCGTGCTACATAGAACCCAACGGAGTCGAAAGCACTCCACCGGCAAGCGGCAACGATGACCTGTAATATCTTCGCATTCGCGTGGATTTCATCAGAACTCGCGGCACTCTCAAGTCGCTGCCTGATATCTGCCTCCTTCCATGCGGCATACGAGATTCGCAGTTAGGGCAGTCTAATGATATCAGGGAAGCGGCTTATTCTTGACTGGCATTTCTTACGTCCAGCGCACAAAGTACTCAGCTTCAACTATGTGCACGACGGTACAGTCTCCAAAAGGCCACACCAAGTACCATGCCGCCATGCTCGACGGAGGGATCACGTTGCCGAGGATGCTTTGCCCAATGCGAACTCACGTGGCTATGAGACATGGAAGCCCGTTCTAGCCCTCAGCCAGCCACCAGCCCGGAGTCTCCGCCCTTAGGGAAAAAGACAAGCCACGACTGCCACTCCAGAACAACACATCGGAACTTTTTACAGGCTGGAACGAGAAGCTGCATGAAAAGCATGTGGTAGCCGAGGGCACCGTCAGTACCATCAAGCCATTCCCTGAACTTTGCATGCCGGGGACGTCGCGACTGCACTCCGTGCCAACCCTTTCTGGACCTAAGTCGAGTACTTGCTTTATCCTCAGCTCGCCATAGCTTGGACAACATGTCGCTTGGCTGCTCAGACCACGCCTGGAGCGTGGCCTCGTCCAGATGGATCAAAATTTATTCTGCAGTGGCTACATTGCCAAGCACTTGAGAATATGCCAAAGGCACGAGCTGTCTACGAGGGACAATACTTAGGCCGGACTGTCCCACGGGGAACTCCATGTCGTGAGTCGTCTCGTGTCTGATCTGTCTTGGACTACCTCCTCCCACTGCCCCGGGCTCCTACACCATGGACGACAAGAAAGAACTTCGTGTTACAGAAACGCCCGTACCTCATGGTTCAGAGAGGCCATTGACGGCGGAAGAGAGAGAGGCTCGCGAGGATGCTGAGATGAAACTCGAAGCTGGCGGTGCCCCTAACGGAGCCACGTTCCAGGACTCACATTGGAATACTGGCATCTGGAATCGATTTCCTTATCTTGGCTTCGGATCTCTGGTGGTCGTCCTACTATGCGCGGTGGGAGCCGTTCTGAACTTGTCGCTTTCAAACGGCGTTTCGCAGAGCAGATGGCCGGCCGCCATTGCTCCCAATGTCATCATCAGCGTCCTAAACAGCATCGCTAATATTGCATTCGGCATTGCAATCAGTAGGTGCCAGTCGTAATCGGGCTATACACTAAAGCTAACGTGTCGTCAGGCAACGGCATTGCGATCGCTTGGTGGAGGAAGACTTTACAGGGAGCCACAATTGAGCAACTCAATCGCTCGTGGCAGTTCAGCAGCAGCTTGAAAGACGTCGTCCTGAAGGCCAAATACTTCAACTTCATTGCACTGGCTGCGTTAACAGCCAAACTGACAATCATTGACGGTACTCTTCTTCAGAAGGCCTTCTCGACCGAGATCCGACAAGACGCTCCGGTGCAGTACAATCTGACAGGCTATGCAAACACGACCATTCCGATGACCGGAAGGGTTTCTGGCAGAAGCGCTCAGCCCGGTCTTCTGGCGAAGAACTTCAACGACGACTTGAAGATCTGGGCTCAAGGCGGTGGCCTGTTGCCAAACACTTATGCTGGGTGTGACGGTCTTTGCTATCTACACGTCCCAGGCGCTGGTTTCGAGTTCGACTGCAGTGAACCTCAAGAGACGAAGATCAACAACGGCCTGCAAACACAAGAGGCTCTCGTGGCATACAACAATAACACCGCCTGTATGTCGGCTAACGCGACGAACAACCCTACCTGTTTGGCTTTGCAAGAAAAGCTCGTTGCACCGCTGTTCCATGTGGCTTTCACGGCCCAATACGACAATGGTGGCTACGGCGAGAAAAACTACTCGTACATCACGATGGAGCTTTTGTACACTACGGCAAACGACGAAGGGCAAGACGGTCAATATTCCTCCTGTCCGGGAACGAAATATGCGCAGACTTGTCAGCTTCGGCCCGCAATCGTCAACTATCCCGTCAAGATCGAACAATACAAAGACTCACATTCACTCGTGAGTATGTCGTTGGGTGTTGACAACAAAACATCGGACAACTCAACATTCCGCGACTTCAACACGGCGATGAAACAGCAGAACTATTTCGAGATCCTCGAGTACAACGATATTCACGAGACGCACACCTCCATCGTCGATGATTCACGTACTCGACTTGGTGGTGTAGCTCAGGGTCTTCAGACATATCTCGGTGGCAACGCAAGCATGTACTGGGGTGGTCCAGCAGGCTTCTACTTGGATCAATCCAGCAACGCACCGACTTATCTCACCAACGATCTTGGGACCCAGGAAGGCAAGGTACAATCTTCGCAGTACTGTGGCTTCAAGTACGTCAACCCTATGGTGCCCCAATACTTCAAGGACAGCACAGCCGCTGCCGATCCTGCACATCACTACGATGTTCCCAGCATTGTGGGAAAGATAAACCAAATCATGTTCGCTGTGGCCCTGGACATTAGCAACGAGGACGACGACAAAGATATCCTTGGCGGCAGCCTGTCTCGCCCAGCAACTGTCTATAAGGACACAATCCACTACGTGACGAACAAGGCCTACATGTGGGGTGCCTTTGCCAGCATCTTAGCCTGCGTCTTGTGCGTTCTGCCAGTATACTGGGGATACTGGCAGCTCGGCCGCGAAGTCACTCTTGGACCGTTTGAAATCGCCGCAGCATTCCGAGCACCAAATCTCTATCACCCGACCAACCCACCTGTCAAGGAGTTGATCAAAGAAGTTGGTGACAGAGAGGTCAAATTGGGACATATCGTGGCAGGCGGTGATGCCGGGAAGATCGGGATTGCTGAACCACAGCACGTTGCTCGCATTCATCCTTCGGCTAAGGTGAGCAGCTTTCGGATTTCGACGAGAGGCAACCCTCGGGCGAATACGTCTTGATGATCATTGCTATGTTATGAGTAGATGAATTTGACGAACCAATTCACACCGTCGTTCGACCACGTACCTGCTATATTGGGCGACAAGCGTTCTGATTGGCCCAGCCCTTGTCCGCGCGAGCGAAGCACAAAGAAATCCTTCGTTCAGCCCAACACTTTTCGTTGAACACCAACAAGCCACTCCACCCACACGGCGAGCAAGAAGCGTGATACAAATGACAGAACGAATGCTCAGTCACGAAAACCAATACCAACACGTAAAATGTGCGAGCTGAAGGATGTATCTCTTCACATTCACATGGTCTTGCCGCAAGCGAAAGCCAAACGCCAGCAGCCCGTGGCAGCCACGTTCTCGAAGCCGCTACGCTCCGCCTATCTACCGACCTTGCCCGTTTCAGGCATAACGATTAATCCTTATCTCTACGTTTCTACGCCTTGTGAAAGAAGAGATTGAATGCCAAGCAGCTATGAATGCAGGACAAAGAAACGTGGCACGGGCATGCACCAACAGGCGAGTTCGCAGCTCGACAGCGCCGTGGAACACTGAGGCGAAGATGCTGACTGTTGGTGCGATGTACGTACCGGTCGACACGTTCCCGCGTATATCGGCCATTCGCCAAGCGCGTCTCCTCAAGCGAAGCATTAGCGATGGGTCGGAGTGGGACTTTGTCCGGCGACAAGCCTCGTTTGGCGCTGGAGACTGGTATGTTGGTTGGGCGATGAGTGGTTTCCCTTATCAGGCCAAGCTTTTTGGGGCATTGCGCTTTCAAAGAAACGAGAACAGGACGACCCAGCTCAGCTAGTCGACCGAACGTGGTAGCGTTGTTGGTGTCTTTGTCTGGCGATGCCCGGGTTGCGCTTGCGAGATATGAGTCGCGCCTGCCCATGCTTGCTCGCGCGTCAGCGTTCGCAGCTCCCTCTTCTTGTCTCTCCTTCTCAATCTGTTCGTGGTGGACTATTATTATCAATACCGAACCTACGATCAGGATGTCGACGACGGTAAGTCTTGTGTAGGATTCTGGGACGTTGAACGTCAAAGTCTAATTCATATCCTTTCCAGCCTGAATTCGATCCTGCGTCTCCGCGTGGAGGCGATCCACTCCTCGTCGATGTCAACGCTCAATATGCCGGTCTCGAGTTCCACTACGTCTACCTGGCCTTCTGTGGCTTCATTGTGTGGTTGATCATCCCTGGTATCGGCCTGCTATACGGAGGACTTGCGCGAAGAAAGTCGGCGCTGAGTCTGCTCTTTCAATCCTTGATGGTGGCCGCAGTCACCACATTCCAATGGATGTTCTGGGGATACTCACTCGCCTACTCGAGAACCGCAAACGCTTTCATCGGCGACCTTGCCAACTTTGGCCTGATGAAAGTTCGCGCGGCACCCTCTCCAGGCTCGGTCTACATCCCTGAGATCGTTTTCTGCCTGTACCAGCTCCTATTCTGCGCTTGCACCGTTCAGATTGTCATTGGAGGCTCATTCGAGCGTGGTCGCATCATTCCATCACTCATCTTCAGCTTCTTCTGGGCGACCATCGTCTACTGCCCTATTGCCTGCTGGACCTGGAACGCCAATGGCTGGCTCTACAATCTCCCTTCGCTCGACTTTGCCGGAGGAGGGCCTGTCCACATCGCATCGGGCTGGGCTGGATTGGCATATGCGTTCGTGCTGGGCAAGAGAAAGCATGCGGGTGAGAAGACCCACAAGAAGGCTCACAATACCACGCTCGTCTTCCTTGGTACCGTCCTGATCTGGTTCGGATGGTTCGGCTTCAACGGTGGTTCGGCCCTGAACGCAACCATCCGCTCCATGTATGCTGCATTCAACACCAATGTCGCAGCCTCGACTGGTGTACTTGGATGGGTCTTGGTAGATTACATACGATCCAAGGGCAAGTTCAGCGTCGTTGGCGCTTGCGAGGGTGCCATCGCTGGGCTGGTCGGCATCACTCCAGCCGCCGGTTACGTTTCCTTCTGGCTGGCTGCCTTGATTGGCTTTCTCACCGCTGTCGTGTGTGCATCTCTTCAGGATCTCAACGACTGGCTGAACATCGACGAGGGTCTGGAGGTCTTCAAGCTGCATGGCGTCGGTGGCATGATGGGCTCATTCCTTACTGGCATCTTTGCAGACCAAACGATCTCGGCTCTAGATGGCAGCTCTCGTTATCCCGGCGGTATCAATGGCAACGGCGTTCAAGGTGAGTTCTCTCAGTCGGTTGATGATGGTTGACACTGCTGACATGAGCGTAGTCGGAAAGCAATTCGCGGAGATCACTGCTATCAGCAGTTACAGCTTCGTCGTCACTTTGATCCTGCTGTTCATTCTCAAGTACATCCCAGGCATGCACCTACGTGTCACGGAGGAGGCTGAGATGCGAGGATTGGATCTTGATCAGTTCTTCGGAGAAGAACAAATTGGAGATGCATGGGAGCTTTTCGACGTGCACGAGAGCCGTCAGAACCTTACCCATGGTGTTCCTACCGAGTCTTTGCCCGTCAGCAGTGCCGTGACCCAGGAGCGGGAGGCTGCAAAGACTGAGAAGCAGGTTTAGTTTGTTCAGACAGAGATACATGGTGAATCATAGCTTACTTATTTTGCTTATCTCCAAGATAGCCTTGGCACCGTTGATAATGTTGGAAGTATTTGTGACGCGAATAGTCGACGCTGGGGTATCGTTTTATGCTGGCGAGGGCAGACGAGACTGAGCTGACGTCCCTTGTCACATGTCAGATCGGATCAAGCCCTGGAGGATCACTCGCAGGAAGGTTCAAGATCATCTACCTCCTAGCGAGTCATCGATACAGTCAGCACCCGTCAGCTGTTGAGCCTCACAAAAGGGTCTATGGGAAAGTGGCATTGAGGTGAGATTTGCCTTCGCCGAGTCGTACCGACATTGAACGCTTGATGTGACCTTTCTCTCCTGCTGCGCCTGCCTCATCCGGTCCTGTCTTCTGAACGGCTGATCAGAGGCGATCGGATGGACCTTTCCATGATGTATGCATGTGTGTTCGCATTCCGTCCTCCGAGAGATGGCGGCCGCATCGCGCGGAAAGCAGCCTCGCACTCCGTCATCGGCTGGCACAGACATCCGTCCTCCCTCTAGTATACCGACAGATCGATTGGGGCGGGTGGGAAGTCGGCAGTCGGATGAGGGGCGGCGCATTTTCCGCTGCATAACATCGCCGTGTAGAAGAGTGAAGAAACAGCTGTCGATGTGAATCGCATAGAGAGCCTATCCAGGTACGTGCGGAGTTGCGGGTCGTTTACTTTGTTGGCCGCCGACCGCACGCCGTCTGACGCTCGCTGCCAGTTGTTCCTTTCCACTTTGGCCGTGCGCGCCCAGCATCAAAGTCGTAAGATATCTTTGGTGAGCATAGCCTCTTCGCGCCCGCTTCCGACTTCCTCTCCCTCTCATCACACCTGGCCTTCTCTCTCACCGCAAGCTCGATTGTTTCGCCTCCTCTGCCGCAGCGCGAGACGTTTGGGACAAAGCCGAGCCGAGAAACGAAGAATCACGAGCGCGTACAGCCGTTGGCGGTGGCCGAGATCCCTGACGACATCTGGCGCTAGAGATCAGTACTTGACGCACTCTACCCTTCGGGCCTGGATCTTCGCTTTTCGAGCACTCATATCCGTCTGCCTGCTCGTCGTCGCTTTCGGTCACTGACGAACGCCTACCTCCTACCGGCTCGACCGAAGCAGCATTGGCAGAGGCGTTCTAAGAACAGCACACCCGTCAGCAGCGACGACAGCGCTTTCCCCAGGCGACGAGGGCCCCAGTCAGCCGCAACGTGCGCACCGCCTTCTGTTTCTGCCGCCTCGGACGATTTCGCCTACGATAAGCGTGGGTCCCTGCTAGACCTACACGTCCTCTGCTCCCACTCCACCTCTCTACTCTGTTCTCGAACGACTCTAGAAATCAACCGCAATCATGGCGTCCCTCGACACGCTGGACATTGTAGTCCTCGCCATCCTGCTCCTCGGTACGATCGCCTACTTCACAAAGGGCACCTACTGGGCGGTACAGAAAGATCCATATGCGAGTTCCATGGCCAATGGCTCTGCTGGCAAGTCCGGCAAGAGCAGAAACATCTTGGAGAGAATGGAAGAGTCTGGCAAGAACTGTGTCATCTTCTACGGCTCCCAGACTGGCACAGCTGAGGACTATGCCTCTCGGTTAGCGAAGGAGGGCTCTTCAAGATTCGGACTCAAGACGATGACGGCGGATTTGGAAGAGTATGATTACGAAAACATGGATCAGTTCCCCGAGGATAAGATTGCCTTCTTCGTGCTGGCAACCTACGGCGAGGGCGAACCTACCGACAACGCTGTGGAGTTTTACGAGTTCATCAAGGGCGATGACGTCGCATTTAGCGAGAAGAGCGCTGAGGAGTCGCCTCTGTCTAGCCTCAAGTACGTCACATTTGGACTTGGAAACAACACCTATGAGCACTACAACGCGATGGTTAGGGAGGTGGACAAGTATCTTTCTAAGCTTGGTGCTCAGCGTATTGGAGATGCTGGCGAAGGAGACGATGGAGCTGGTACCATGGAGGAAGATTTCCTGGCCTGGAAGGAACCTATGTGGACAGCTCTGTCCGAGGCAATGAATCTCGAGGAGCGCGAAGCCGTCTACGAGCCAGTTTACGAAGTGACCGAGCGAGAAGACCTTGACGCCACGCAAGACACTGTCTACCTGGGCGAACCCAACAAGAACCACCTGGAAGGACATTCGAAGGGTCCATACAACGCCCACAACCCGTACATTGCCCCAATCGCCGAGTCACACGAGACCTTCAACGACAAGACTCGTAACTGTCTGCACATGGAGATCGATATCTCGGGCTCCAACCTATCATACACTACCGGTGATCATATCGCGGTCTGGCCTAACAACGCTGGTCGAGAGGTTGACAGATTCTTGGACATTGTGGGCCTCTCGGACAAGCGCGAGACCGTGATAAGTGTCAAGGGACTTGACGCCACCGCAAAGGTGCCTTTCCCAACCCCGACTACCTACGAGGCCGTCGTGCGCTATCAGCTGGAAATATGCGCTCCAGTCTCGCGGCAATTTTGTGCCACCCTCGCACAATTCGCACCGAACGACCAAAGCAAGGAGAAGATGACCAAGCTTGGCGGTGACAAAGATGCCTTCGCTGAAGAGGTTGCGACGAAATACTTCAACATTGCCAAGCTACTCGCCCACGTCAGCAATGGCCAGAAGTGGGACAAAATTCCGTTCTCGCTCTTCATTGAGGGATTGAACAAGATCCAGCCGCGCTACTACTCGATCTCGTCTTCATCGCTCGTGCAAAAGGACAAGGTTTCCATAACCGCCATTGTTGAGTCCGTGGAGGTGCCCGGCGCATCAGATGTGGTCAAAGGCGTTACGACAAACTACCTCTTCTCACTGATGTTGAAGCAACATGGCCACGAGAACCCAGATCCACATGGCCTCAACTATGCCATCGCGGGACCAAGGAACAAGTACGATGGCGTTCACGTACCAGTACACATCCGTCACTCCAACTTCAAGCTCCCTTCAGACCCAAGCAAGCCCATAATCATGGTTGGGCCAGGTACAGGTGTTGCTCCGTTCCGTGGTTTCGTGCAGGAGCGCGCTCAACAGGCCAAGAACGGCGACAACATTGGCAAGACCATCCTTTTCTTCGGCTGCCGTAACCGCACTGAAGATTTCCTGTACAAGGATGAGTGGGAGGTAAGTCTATGTCGACCCCTCGTTAAGCCTGAAAATCGCTAACGTGTTTGCAGCAATGGAGCAAGGACTGCAACGGACAATTCGAGCTCGTCACCGCCTTCTCGCGAGAGCAAGAGAAGAAAGTCTACGTTCAACACAGGCTAAAGGAAAGAGCAGAGGAAATCAACAAGCTATTGGAGCAAAAGGCATACTTCTACGTCTGCGGTGACGCCGCGAACATGGCGCGTGAGGTGAACGAGATCCTCGCACAGATCATCTCTGAGCAAAGAGGCGTGGATAAGAAGAAGGGCGAGGACATTGTGAAGTCCATGAGAGCGTCGAATCAATACCAGGAGGATGTGTGGTCTTGAGCTAAGCAATGTTGTTTATGCGGAGTCGTGTGCCCGGCGTGGAGTTGCAGTCAAGTGATAAAGATCTGGGAGGTGTAGGAGCAGCACTCTTCGCTCCGAGGCGTTTGAAAAGGAGGAGTTCTAGACGCTTGTAGATAGCGGTCGTCGCCTTGATTCAGATAATGAACATATGTCAAACTCCAAACCTCTCATACAAATCTCGTTTGAAACAACAGACATCTGGTTGTTCCCCACGTCATTATCTCGGTACTGCACGATTGTAAGGTTGAACCTTGCGAGCTTGGACCAACGCTTGAGAAGACCGACCGCGTCAGGAGATCGCGTGTCACAAACCTCACTTCTGTGACATCGAAGAGCGGCACGTGGGGAAGAGCTGGAAGCGCTTCTGCTTGGAGATGGGCAGATCATGACACTCACGAGCCAGTTTGGACGGTATGGCGCGAATGCGGTGTGAGGCTCTCAGGTGAGGCAGCATCGCCAACACCAGCTCCAGATCGAATCGCGGATCTCGAGGTCGAATCGCTCTTGCGCTCCTGGTTCCGATCATCTTTACTCGCCAGGTGGCTATGGAAATCTTCTCGCGATCATGAGCTTTCTGGCTTCCAGACTGCGAGAGAGAGAGCACACTTTGAGGGGCTTTCCACCTGGAGCGGAACTACGAGGGTAGATTGCGGCAATACGATGACCCTTGCCAGCCGAGGATCTCCAGAGAGGACAACGCACAGAGAGCGCCCGCCGTGCAAAACATCCATCTGTCTGTCGAGCGCAAACGCTGTGTCGAAAGGCTGAGTTTGTAGAGACGCAGCAGAAAGCTCCAGTCAGTTGACGCTGCTGTTGAACACGGCCCGGCGGCAGACATCGGGTCGTTGCGCAAATGCATGTGCTAATGCCGCACGCCGCTCAGCAGAGGGACCCGAGAACCAGGTCGTGAAGTGCTGTCAACTTCAACAGACGTCGATGCTGCCGCCGGCGCACTCTAATGTTGTGTCGACCGGGCCGACGAGGCCGGGGTGGTCGGCGAGGATCGAGTGCCCGTGGTTCTTTCGCCGCGTCAAAGACTGCCCTGCGTGCAGTGCTGCTGCGTCGAGGGTCACGGGAGCGAGCAGGCATTAGGTAGACGAACCCCTCACGGCCTGGAGTTGTACGGCAGCGCACTGGACCTCCCTACGGCGCCTTGCAGCACGCAAGATTCCCTGATGGACAGCACATACCCTCTCTATTCCGCTCAAAGTCGAACGCCTCTACGGACTGCCTTCTCCATAATCTTCGAGACGACTAGACTTGCGATTGCAGTCGTAGCCATATAGACGTCTTGAGAATAACGGGGACGCATGCTCCACTTCGAGCAGAAGAGGAAAGGTGCACAAGCGGGACTTTCTCAAATCTGGTCAAACGAGCTGCTATCTTGTGCCTCCCGACTCAGCAGCGTTTGGATCGATCTGGCTTCTCGCAAGGAGAGCCGACCGGGATGGCGGGAATGATGGGCAGCAATGCCGAATTGGCGGCCACATGACTGCGCGTAGCCGCCGCAAAGTTGTGTGAAGGTCATCAATGTGAAGTGCAAGCGAAGTCAAGTACCGAATGTCAGAGGTCGAAAGAGGAAGTGTGCGCTGGCAACTTGACGACGAGTCCATCAAACGGCATTGCATCTCAACCAGGTTGCCGATGCACCATCGACCGGGTTGCCTTGAAGGGGTGGGTGGTCAGCGCACAAGGTCTTCTGCAGGTACCACCTAGATCCGCAGTGTTATGGCGCTATCTTTGGGAACTGCCGCTCAGCGCGAGGGCTCTTGTTCCTGTCAAACATGCAGCGCATCTGCAGCCGAATTGCGTCAGACCTGCGAAAGAAAGGCCCTTCTCCACACCTCGCAACGGCACTGCAGCCGTAGTGTCGTTTCGAGACTGCGAACGTTGGGTTGTGGTTGGGTGTTTGAAGGGCATTATTGCCTAGCACCCATCCATCCGCGCGGCTGCGCTTGTGTCGATCAAAAGTGACTGCTCGCAAACGCAGGCCCAACAGCAACGCAATCTCACCTAGCGCACGCTGAGATCATGCCGTCGCCTGCTACCCGGTGCAGTCGCTGCTGGGCATGAGCAGGCGGATGGGGGCGGACTGGTCGTTGCGGTAACGACGCACATGTGCATCGAGCTGGACATCAGAACAGGCGGCAGCAGCGTTTGTGGCGTCGACGCATGATGCGAGCTTGTGTAGCGACCATGTGCAGTTCACAGAGCAGCATTGCTGGAGCGTTGGTAGGCGATGGAGAGGGCTGTGGATGGTGCAGAACAAAGGCGGCAGGGCTTGCAGGCGCAAAACAATCAGCGGCCCCTGCGTGTGACAGCTCGCTGGGGTGGACGTGTAGGATGGCCTCTGCTGCTGCAGGTCATATCCAGCCCATCGTCTGTTTGTCTGCCGTCTCGTCGTAACAAAACCCTCCTCCTCGCCGCCATCCTCGAGCCTGACGCCGCTCGCTCTGCCACTCCGGCACATACACATCCTCCATCCATCTATCACCGCACCTCACCTGTCTCCTCTCGACCCCGCCGCCGCAGCCGTCGATATTGCTTCGACCATCATCCTCCGAGCATCAACCAGCATTGTTACTGCTTCATTGTGCATTGAACATTGTAGCGTTGTGTTTGACGTTGTGTCTGCTCGAAAACGATCCCGCGTGACCACCACCTCACCAGCTGGACAATCGACCACCACCTCCTCCTTCCACTCGACTGACATCCCACGTGCGTCCACTTCCCAACATCCTCATTGAAGCGTCCCGACCGCTCCGCCAAACCTCGCCGAACAGCAGCGACGTCGTCGCCATTACCGAATAGACCAGCTCCAGCTACAGCTTCAGGTGCGTTGTCGCCATTGCGCTCTTTCCTCCTCTTCGACCTCACCAAGTCCCAACTTTCGGGGCAGCCGCAGCGCAGCGCTTGGACTCCCACCCGATTGTTTTCATCCTCGCTTCCTCCTGCTCTGCTCCTCTTCTCCCCAAACATCCAGACATCCTCTTCTGACCCAGACATCCTCTTCTTCATTCGTGCTGCATTTGCCGTTGACAACTCCATCATAGCATCCCGCTCGTCACTCTCTGCATCCTCCTCCCCGTCACCAACTCATCAGCCGCTTCGTACCAACGACGAGCTTGTACCCAGGCCTTCTTCACAGGTACGTTCAGACCACACTCATTCCCAGCTTGCCAACTGCACTCCCGAGCTCTTCCAATTTCCCACCACTTCGAGCTTCTGCCTCACCTCCTGCTTCACTCATCCCGCTGACTTCACTTCCCAGGACTCGACTTCTGTCCCGCCAGGATCATCTTGGAAGACATCCATCCTCACCAGACACCACTGGTAAGAGCATCCATTGCAAAGTCCCACCGGCAGTCCCATCATCATCACCAGGAAGAGGACGCAACAGGAAGCATTGGCACCTTGATTTGGCTTGTTGGACACTTCCCATCCCACCAGAGAATATTTATTGGACACCCTTCCTCCTCCTTTGCTTTTCTCAGCAGACACCATGGCCGCCTACGTCCAGAGCACCCACAACTTGCTGTTTGACGGCAACCCTCACCGTCGTCAGGCAGCTGCTGATCGTAGCTTCAAGAATATGGGATCCATGGCCGACTCGAAGAACGCCAACTACAGCCGCCAGCCAGCAGGCTACAACGCCGGCAACAGCATGTACGGCAACCAACAGTACGCCTCTCGTGGCCAGCAGCAACCAGCCTACGGCATGCACCAGAACCCCAACCCTGACCCCATGGCCACCCTTGCTCATAGCTTCCAAGGCATGAACATGGGCTCCAACCCATCCTTCGCAGCTCAGGCCAAGAACGCTACCATGATGAACAACGCTGCCGGTCCATACAATGCCATGTCAGTGGCCACCTCGATGCCCGGCTCCATGTACAACGCTGGCCAGTACGTCTACCCTTCTGGCTACGGCGCTGGTAATACGCAGTCCCCTGGCATGTACACTCCACACGCCAGCCATTACATGCCACAGCTCAACTACGGCGGCTACCAGCAGCATGAGAACAGCCCAATGTCCCAGAACTGGACGCCCACCACTGCTGGTGCCACTGGCGAGGTGCCAACGCTGGTCACTCCTCGCCGTGACTCTGTCTCCTCCAACGAGAACGATCAGCCAACGACTCCTTCATACGCCGGCTACCCAGGCTTTGCTCATGCCGGCGTCACGATCAACCGCACCCCCAGCGGCGTCTTCACCCACAGTACGCCATCTCCAACCTCGATGATGGGCCCGTACGGCATGGCTGTCGGCAAGCAGCCGGAGCAGAGCGAGGTGTCTCCTCGGATCAAGCTTCTCATTTCCAAGGAGCCCGCCATTCCTCGTGCCATCCCAGCGCCATCGTCCCCACTGAAGCCTCTCGACCGAGCATTGGAGAACCAGCGAGGCGAGACCAACGTCTACATTCGCGGCCTGCTTCCGGAGACCACCGACGAGATGCTCGAGGCTTGGGGTTCTCGCTTTGGCGACATCAAGAGCTCGAAGTCCATCATCGACCTGAACACTGGACTGTGCAAGGGGTATGTCGCTGTTCAGGCGTCGTTGTTCATGAACACCTGCTAACATGCTTCCAGCTTCGGCTTTGTCAAGTACCACAACTATGAGGACGCCGAGAACTGTATCCGCGGCTTCCACTACCTTGGCTACGAAGTCAGCTTCGCCCGCGAATCATTCTACTCGAAGCTCAAGACCTTCTCCGACGAGAGCAACACCAACCTCTACGTCTCGAATCTGCCCAAGTCGATGAACGAGCACGAGCTGGCTCAACTCTTCGCACCACACAAGGTCTGCTCATCGCGCATCCTGCGTGACAAGAATGGACATGGCCGCGGTGTTGGCTTCGCTCGGTATGCTGTCGCCCATGATCACCTTGTTGATCACCATTACTGACCACCCTTCCCAGCTTTGACTCGCGCGACACCTGCGAGGAGGTCATCAAGGCCTTCAACAACTACACCATCGAGTCCAATGGCGAGGAGTTGACCGTCAACCTGCGATACGCAGACACCCAAGAGCAGAAGCAGCTCAAGCAGACCACCCAGGCCGCTCGGCAATTCCGATCGCAGGAGTACCAATATTTCTCGAAGATCGCCTACCCCGGTGCACCAGTTGGTCACGACACCGGCAACGAATTCGACAGCTACATTGGCACTGCCCCTGGCCCCATCGCCGCTCAGAGATGGGCCCAATCGAAGGTACCTGGCCGCTCTCCCCTCTCCATCCCATACACTGGCGCCTCCACGAACACGACTACTGGTGATGCATCTTCCTCTGGCGAGACTGTCGACTCCAAGCCTGCTGTCCCGACCGACTCTGTCGCTGGTGCTTCCGAGTAGGCCTGACCTTTCCTCATTCATCCATCCTTCCGTCGACGAGCGAGCTGTACAACATCATCACGACTTCGATACGAGTTTCATGATCGATCACGGCAATGCATCCCGGACACAGTGCATCAATACCCACTCCCATCAACAGCCACTGGCTTCGTCACTCACTCTCAAGACTCGACTACAACTACAGAGTGATATGGAGCATATATCAACAGACATTAGCGATGTGTGTGCCACGCGTGGCTGGCTTGGAATCTCGATTTTGGCATGGGCTTTTTATGGAGGTCATCTGTTTACGACGACGACGGCGGCGGCAAGCGTGTGCTTGTTTTCTTCTTTTTTTGCTCAGCGTTCTCTGCACGAATCAGAATGCAGCCTTCGCAGGCATATGTTGGAATGGAATGGCACCGTGAGGTGGACATAATGGTAATGGCTGTTGTTGCTGCGACTGATCAGATGATGTCTATACCTCGATGGTATCGAAAAGTAAATAGAGCAGCAATACCATTGCTTGTCGCCTTGCCGTTGCCTTGACATCTTCTCGTCCCACCGCCATTCTACATCGTGATCTCTCCCACCGCCATTCGCTTCCTGATCGTCGCCTTCCACGAAGGGCCGATCATCACGAACTTGCATACAACCTAGCTTGAGCCGAGATTGCCAGCAACGACTCTCGCCGATGTCTACTACCAGATTAAGATCGCGTTTGTCGTGGTCGCCGCACTGAGATACGTTACGTGCATCACTCACGGCCGCATCATTCACTTCAGCTACGTGCACAGCAATCATACGCCGTCTCACGAGCTCTCAAAGGTGTGTTGTCCGCACCAGAGCAACGACATGTCGCTCGCCACTCTAGCTTGGTCCCTCCACACCAAGTCGTATCTACGACGCCTTCAGCTGGGATGTCATGTCGTACAAGAGGCATGGCGGCAGTCGTCTATCTTTGGGCACCAGCGGCATCAAACGAGCTACCGAGTCGTGATCGATCCTCGGTCAGGCGTCGGCATCGTGTATGAATCTCGGAGCGGTATTCTTCCACGCTGACTCTCCTCACCTGTCGGCATCATTCAAGAGCTACCCTGGAAGGTTCACTGCCGAAACACAGCTACACGCACGCGGCCACTGGGGTTGGGTTGGAAGCTTGTCGAAGAAGAGAGCTCATCCCGACGCATTGCCAGGCTTTGCTACGCGGACCGATGGCTGTGGAGGTTCGGCAGGAAGAGCGACGACTTGGTGTCGAACATGGACCTGATTCATAGGGGGAGTCGTGATCACACCATGGCGAACGAGTGCCGGCGCTATTGTTTATGTGTGATGTGCAACGGAGGAGGCAAGCGGGCGTGAGTGGACGTGGTCGCCAGGAGAGGATATTCTAGCGGCTGCTCGTTCGTAGCGTGGGATGTGCTGTGGGATGCGGTCGACGGCGTTTGCAGCGTGGTGTGCGTCAGGCTGGCTTGCTGAGAGTTCGCAGCGGAGTGTGGTGGTGTGGTGGAGGAAAGGAGGTGTGAGTCGCGCGCCGATTCGCAGGCCGGCCCAGGTACTGACGGGCTATGCGGGATGGCTGGTCTGAAACACTTTTGGTCGCTGCAAGGCACAAAGTCAAAACGGCTGGTCTCTAGTCTCTCGCGCAGCGACCGCACTGCACGCTCGTCGTCACCCTACCGTGGACTGGCCTCCGCCGTTTCCTGTCACCCATCGCAACACTGCATCGATTTTTATATCTTCAGCGCCCGCTGCAGGCGTCCAGCGGCGGACGACGACTTTATCAGCTGCTTCTGCTCCCCCCTCCGGCGATGAATGCACGGCGCTCGAGATAGGATGAGTAGGTTTGCCTTTCCGTAATTGCGCACATCCAGCTGGGGCCAGTCATTTGCAACCACAATACGAGTTACGATGCGGGACGTTTCGCTGACGACACATTGCGTCGACCCAGCCGTCTCCTCGCCCGCCGATGGAGGACGACCTGGAGCCATCAGCACTTCCACCTCACCTGCCTACAGCGATCCGAACGTGAGTCCGCCACCCGAGCCGCTGCTCGTCGCGCCGCCGACTGCCCATCTACCGACCACGGGAGGCGCGTCACGAGACCCTAGCCTGACGAGAGGGAGGGCGTTGAGTGCGACAAGCCCTCGCAATGCTTCGCCGCGCGCTGTCACTCCGGCCTCGGGCCACTCGCGACCCAAGCAGAGCGTCGACATAGAGAGGAAGCCGAGCCTGTCGTACGGACACCATAGGCAGATGTCGATCGTGCATGGAGTTCAACATTCGCGCAATCCGAGCCTGGCAGGATCAAGCAACACCAGCCCGCTGAGTCCTGGCAAGATCATGGCTTCCGCTGTGCCCGACAACGTGACACTTAAGAAGAGCCCTTCGATGGGCGCACTTCATGCGAATGGCGTCCCGAACCCTGCAGCGATCTCAGCGAATCGAAGTTTTGAGAATGGAGTCGGAGTCGTACAGAGAGGGCCCTCGCGCATGCATAGTGGGAGGGTGAAGAGAAGCCATGAACATCAAAGGTCACAGTCAAGAGCGCAAGCACCAGGATCAGAGCTGAAGACGGTGGGAGAATATGCGCTACATCATCTGTTCACATCGTTCATTGCGGAGGCAGATGAGAGGATTGAGCGATGCATGCAGAAGCCTGGCGAGCCAGAGCCACGGATCGAACACATCTGTGGTCCTGGAGCCGATCCAGCCTTTGACCAGCTGATCTCGTCTTTGGGACACATCAATCGACACAAGCCTAATAGTCTGATCGATTCGGTGATACATTGGCGAAAGAAGAAGGCGGATACGGCAAATAGCATGTATACCGAACTCAAGTCCATGAGGGACGCACTCGGCTTGACACAGCGTAGTATTACGAACGGGTCATATTCAGCACCTGTATCGCCACCGGCTGGGAATGAGATTGGCATGATGGAACAGCAAGTGCTTTTGGCCGATCGCAGGTCAACCGTGTCGATTTATATTCTTTGCCGAGTGCTAATTGAGATCATTGGGCAAACGACACTGAAAGCGCTCAATGGGCCAGACAACAGCTTCAACACTGCAGGACGATTGGAAGACGTGATCTATGGACAATTGCAAAGTGCAGATCCGGACTTGCTTGCTTCGTCACCGGTCATCAACGCCAACTGGATCATAAGAGGACAGTTACTTGGCGTTATGAGCGGCATACGATTCGAGGAAGTTGCCGAGAGGTTTATCAAAGATCTCGAGGTCGCCCAGAGGAGATTGGCTGTGAAAGGCGTTGCAGATCCTAAGCTGATAGCGAGGACTTCACTCCTAGTGCAGAGCATGCGATGGCTCAAAGTTCGGTCATACCCTGAGCAGGCCTGGGAGAAGTCCTGCGAGATGCTTCAGCTATTGGCAAAGTTCTTCTCTGAAGTCCATGGGAGAACGATGAAGCACGCTTACGCAGAGCTGTTCGAGAGCCTCCTGTTGCCGATCGCAGCGAATGCAACGACCGCGCTCAACATGCCCAAATGGCGCGACGTGGTTGCCATACTTCAACCTAGGATCACACAAATGCTATCCAAAGCAGACCATTGGCCCTATGTATATCCATTGCAGGCAGTCTTGCTTTGCGCTTCGCCAATGGAAGCCTTTGCGACTCAATGGCTACCACTCGTCACCTCCTTCCAGCCCAAAGCCAGGGATAGGGCGGGTCGTTCGCACGCGCTCAAAGCGATTTGTCGACTTGTCTGGCGGTACCTCTACCGACATACCGAGTCTCAAAATTCGGTCATCAGGAAGCTCGATGAGATAGTCAAGCTCGTCTTCCAAGGTGGAAAACGAGTCCTCATCTCGACCGACCCCATGATTGCGGACCCGCTCATTCAACTCATACGCATTATTGGCTACAAGCATCAAGACTTCTGCTTCAGAAGCATTATCTTTCCACTGATGAATTCGGAGCTATTCTCGGGCCCTGAGAAGGATCTCAAGATCGAGAATCTTGACCCTGAGAAAACCGTTATTGCCATTCGAGCTTTTCTCGCCATCATGTCGGATCTGGAGAAGACCGAGCCACCAGCATTTCCAATCCGCTTCGAATGCGACTCTCTCATGGATGTCACCTCGCGATCCCCAATCACCCACCGCAGAACCCGTTCTCAAGGCTTCGCTGTGTCTGCAGGACGGACAGAGCGCCTTTCACGACCCGTAATGACCACGAACCTTAATGACGTTGCAAAGGAGTACTATGTCAAGTTCTGCAAGATGCTTGGACAACTAACCATCATTTGTGACAATACCTTTGGTGGCCAAGCCGTTCTGGACGAGAAGTTTGCATCGCATACGCCGAAGACGCCCATGGCTGAGGCCTTCACGTTCAACAAGAGAGACGAACTAATGAACCCTACGGACCTACGGCAACACTATTACGACCTCCTGCATGTGGCTGTCGAAGCGTTACCGCGTTGTCTTTCACCGCATCTTCCTATCAATTCGCTTGTCAACCTGCTCTGTACGGGCACTGCTCATGTGCAGTCGCATATCGCAACATCATCGGCACAGTCCTTGAAGTCGATTGCGAGACAGTCGCACGCCCAGCAGGTCACCATTGGGTTCGCACGCTTCATATTCAACTTCGACGATCGGTATGCAACTGTCTCGGATGGTAGCTTGCTCGGGCCTGGCCATATCGAGAACACATTAAAGCTCTATGTTGAGTTACTCCAGATCTGGATCGATGATATCCAGCAGCGGACTAGTAAGGTCGTTGCTGACCCTATCGACGAAGATGAGCCAGGCACTCGGCCGCTTCCGCTTGATCTGTCCGGAATCCTGGCGCACGTGGACGAAGTTGAATCGCATGGCTTGTTCTTCCTCTGCTCACCCTCTAGGGCAGTGCGTGCAGTGGCAGTCAATGTTTTACGACTCATTACCAAGTTCGACACTGCGCTCGGGAAACCCTGCACACGAATCATCAGCATCCTTGAAGGGAGCTCGCAGAAGGTGATTGATGTCAATGATGAGAGGTTGACTCTGGCAGAACGAAGCCGACTTCAGAAAGGCCTGCGCAAGAGCAACGTCAACGGCACTCTAGTCGAGCTGTGCAGCAGCGACGTCGCCCACGACGCGAATCTCTGGTTCAAGGTGTTTCCAAACTTGGTCCGCCTGAGTGCGGAAGTCTGCCTACACGCAGTCGCGCTGACAAGGGAACTGGTTTGCCAGAGGCTCTCTCACAGCTACAGAGCAATCGGTAACCTCGCAGAAACTGGAAAGCAATCGACCAACGCCCTCGACTCAGGAATTTACCCGAGTAGGCCATCGACACGACTGAACACCTCATCGCCAGAGATCACCATCGAGCAGTGGAAGATCCACCTCATCTTCGCCTGCACTACGCTCACCAATATTGGAGGTACACCTTCGAGCAGCAACCTTACTGTCACGAGCCAAGGATCTCTGCACACTCGGAAGAGCTCGAAGTCTTCTGCGAACAGCCAAGAGAAGATCGCGTCTGCATCCGAGCTCTTCTCAAGAGTCGTTCCGTTCCTCCACGCAGGTAATGCTGCAGTGCGGAACGCTGCAGTTGTTGGGCTTGGAGCCACAAATGCCACCCTGTTCCAGACTCTGCTGGAGACCCTGCAACAATTCGTCACAATGTGCAATGCTGAAGCAAAGAACTACCTGGCCTCTCATCAGCGGAATCCCAGCAACAAAGTCCCACGCAGCGAGCGCGTCGACATTTTGAGGACCGAGATCACTCATCTACTCAGCCTTACCTGCCCGTTACTGCAGGACGAGAGGATCTCGAGCGATAGATTCGTCATGGAGTACATGACTGACTACACAAAGCAATTGCGAATTTTCCTCAGTGACACTGACATTCAGGGCAATCTGGCCTTTCAGAAGCTGCGGACGCACTTCTGCGTCCTCATAGAAGGCTTCTACGACTGCGTCAAGAAGCTCAAAGAGGGCTCGCAATGGATGTCGTTCCAGTCGAGACAAGCGACATTCGCGCTCATGGAGAATTGGTGTGGCTTCTCGCCGAACGAACCGCAAATTCGAAGGCAGCAGGACCATATCCGTCGGTCGATACTGGATCGCGAGGGCGACATGCGCAACAGAGGCATCATCAACTCTGCCATCGAAAAGGAGAAGAATGAGTTGCAACTAGCTGCGCTGAGTGCCATGGCATCTCTCTGTGCAGGGCCGCTGAGGTTCATTGCTGATGGCAAAACTCTCATGCAGTTCAACGTGCAACGCATTTTCAGCTGGATCAATGCCATATTCGAGGCTCCGAGTGATCGTACGCACGCAATTGGACGCAAAGCACTACAAAACTTGATCACCCACAATGTGGACCAGCCGTACCTCATGGCACAGACAATGCGAATGTGCTATCTATCTCGCAATCCAAAGGCTCTCGCTAGCTACTTCGAGGTAGTCACCAAAGTGCTCACCGATAACACCAGCGTTGCTACACCTTTCTGGAAGATCCTCTGCGCTGGCTTGTACACGCTCGGCAATGAAGACAGCCAGATACGGATGAAGTCCGCGCGACTGTTACGAACGCTCGAAGAACGACTCGGCAAGACCTCGAAGCTTCAAGACCTCGATATCAGCGTCTCGGACAAGACCACTGCGGTGTACAAGCTCGCGCAGTTCGAGATCTCGCGGCGGCTGGCTAGCCAACATCCAGAGCTTGCCTTCCATGTGTTCTCCGAGTTCTCGGCGTACTTCAATGAGTTGGAGCCCGATCATCAGCGTAATATGGTATCGGGCATGCTACCTTGGATTCAAACTATCGAGCTTCAACTTGACCCCAATGGCGGACCTACTGCAACATCTCACATGCTGCTGGTCAACTTGTTCGAGATCACGGTCAAGAGCAGCATCACGTTACATAACGAGATTCAAGCACTCTGGCAAGCACTTGCTACAGGACCGTATGCAGGCAATGTGCAGTTGGTGCTCGACTTCATCATTAGAATCTGTCTCGAGAAGAAGGAGCAGAACTTTGTCATCTTCGCGAAGCAGATTGTGGTGTTCTTGTCCAAGACCCCTGCAGGCGCCCGGGTTGTCGAGTATCTGCTCATGCATGTCTGTCCCAAGACGATGGTGGCAGAGCGTCGTGGAACGTCTCCACCTCCAGTGGACACGGTGCAACTGCCGTACATCGCCGATCTGTCCAACGTGCTACCAAGTGGTGCCAAGCAGAATGGACTGTCACTCGGACAACTTAGCATGATTCTGCTAGTTGATCTGGTCGTGTCGCCGTTCCAGCTGGCTCCAGAAAAGGTGCCTGTCCTGCTGCAAGTCATTCTGGTGCAGTGGGATCAGTATGTGAGCATTGTTCAAGATCAAGCACGAGAGATGCTCGTCCACTTGATTCACGAGCTCGTCATCTCGAAGATCGACCCTGGCAGCACAGAGCCTGATAAGAAGTCTATCGAAGACTTCATCGAATGTGTTCGCCGACATGATCCCAAGATCGCGTGGTCATACACTGACAGCGAGGTAAAAGCTGGTGAGGAGGACAGCCGTGCTGTGTCCGAGCCTATGGGTTATGTTGTTGATGAAGTTGTGCGGATCTTCTCGACAACGTACCCTAGCATTCGCGAAGATTGGGGCAAAGTCACCATGGAGTGGGCTACTTCTTGTGCTGTCAGGCACGTCGCCTGCAGAAGCTTCCAAGTCTTTCGCTGCGTCTCGACCACTCTCGATACCAAGATGCTGGCGGATATGCTAGCACGCCTATCCAACACGATCGCAGACGACGAGAACCACGATTACCTCATCTTCTCGTTGGAAATCTTGACGACCTTGCGGACCATCATAGATGCGCTGGACCCAGTGCATCTTTTGCAATATCCGCAGATGTTCTGGACTACCTGTGCCTGCCTTGACACTATCTTTGAGAGGGAATTCCAAGAAGGCCTAAGCATGCTAAATCTGCTTTTGGCCAAGCTGGACTTGAGCGATCCCGCAGTACTCAAGCTCCTCAAAGACACATTCCCTGCCAAGTGGGAAGGCGGCTTCCAAGGCGTCCACCAGCTCATCTACAAGGGAGTGCGATCGAGCAAATCGATGGACCGCTCTTTGCAAGTCATGGAGAAGCTGATCAAGCTTCCCGCGAGCGACATCGTTGGAAGCGACGACCGTCTGTTGTTCACAGTGCTTGCCAATCTGCCGAGATACCTGCACTATTTCGACGATGACGGTGACCCATCTTGTCTCGAGTCGGCGGAGACGCTTGGCTTCGCCGCTGAGAGTCAGAATCATGTCAACCTGTCACGTGTTCTCCAAGGCCTCGCACAAGGAAGGTATCGAACTGAGAAAGACTTTCTCGCCCAGTGCATGACGGCTGTTCGTACCACGTTCTTCCCTGCACAGGAGTATCATAGTCTGGTGTTCCTGCTTGGCATGGTGAACAATCAGATGGCCTGGTTCAAGGTCAAGACGATGCAGGTGCTATGTGTCATGATACCAGACATCGATATGCGCAAAGCTGAAGTTGCCTCGCAAGGACCGGACCTCATCTCGCCGTTGCTACGGCTGCTACAGACTGAGCACTGCCAGAAAGCACTGGATGTGCTCGATAATGTTATTGACATGAGTGGCACCCCGTTGGACAACAAGCATCTACGCATGAGCATGGCCGGCTCGCACTCTAGTCGTGCAACGAGAAAGGAGTATGATACGACGAAGAGCTTGTACGGTATACCTGAGGAGTCTGGCTGGTCTATCCCAATGCCGGCCATCCATTCTCTTCAGACGCGGACCAACGTGCATGCGGTGTTCTACACACTGGCATATGCTGGCCTGAATGGCGTTCATGACACGGCATCTTCAACCCCAGAGATCGAGTTCCACAAGGACGACTACCAAGATTCCTACTTCGTCGAACGCACCGCTACGATGCTGTCTGACGAGACCAGAGTCGCGGACAGCAACATGGGCGAACTTGCCGAGAAGCTCGACACTCTGGACGATTTCTTCGACGAACCGGGAGAGTCGCCTTCTGCCTTCGTGCACGGTGGTGGCATGGCAAGGTACGGTGGAGTCGATGAGCGAGAGAATCTGTACGACCAGCAGGCGTTACCGATCTTGCATCGTTCTCTCAAACGCAATGCCAGCATCACCTCGTTCCAGACTGGCTTTGCCGAGCTGCGATACCAACCTCCTCGTGAGCAGACGATGAATCCGGGTGCTTTTGCTCAGAACATACTGCCTCCAAGCAGGCCCGGTATGCACAATCGATCCATCACATCACCGGTCATGGGCATGAGGAATCCGTCAAGAATGCCACATGATCAGCCCTCTGGCGAGGATACCGAAACTGAGCCGTTCTCGGACGGAGACGACGATATGCCAATGAGTCGAGCGCTCACCGCAGATGACCACCACCAGCAGCCACAATACACCATCAAACCAAGTGGTGGCTTCAAAGCCTTGAAGTCGGGAATTCGCAGGCTGACGAGCAGCAGTGGGAACAAAGAAGCCAGAGACGCCCTGCGAGCACAAGTTGCCGCGAGCAAAAGCCCCAAGGTACCCAAAATGCCCACTACATATATGAGAGAGGCCGGGCCTTTTAGCGCCGAGCCGTGAAACCTTTGCGCGTCGCAGCAGAGGCTCGGTGAAGTTCGAGCTGTACAAAAGTATGTAAAAGTAGTATCGATACCCCCGAAGCAAGAAATGCGAACTTACCAATCGAGAACACGGAACCCCCTTGGAATACTTCGCAGACTGTGCCGTTTTGGTAAGTCATACCAATGCCCTGAGGCGCGAAGTTCGGCTTCGAATCCTTAGCCTCCTTTCTTTGTTCATCGACTCTCTTCTCTTTTCTCTCAGAGGCGCATTCCGCGAGGACGCGCTTCAGGATTTCTCTGCCTCGTGTCACCTAATTTCTCTGCGCCCCTTGCGCGCTTCGTCACTTTAGGATGTCCAATGATGCACATGCACACGCACATGAAGATGGGTCTCGAGACCTCGGTGGCGTATTCGCTTCATCTTCCGTTGTCAGACGATGTTTGTCGTCAGTTGTCAGGCTCCGCCGCTCTCATTTACTCACTCTCTCGTATCTTTCCTCATAGATGTCCAATCTCTACGCCACAAAGTCCCTCGGTCGGATATGGATGCCCCCTTCTTCGCCTGGTAGCCCGATCCAGTCCAGCAAGAGCGCCCCTCGATCGCCCTTTCTTGAATCTCAGCCCTTCCGCTGGCCATCCTCGCGCGAACAGATGACTTTCTCCCCAGGAAGTTGGCAGTCTCCCAATGGCAGCTGGCTCTCCTCGAAGCTGCGCTGGAGCAAAGCACACGAACGCCTCCTCCTCGCTTCGTCGCTCATCCTTCTGACATGGTGGTTCTGTCTACGAGAAGAGAGTTTCTTCCGGCGAGACCTCCAGACGAGGATCGGACTGGAGAGGTACCTGTACTGGGCAAAAGACGCAGAGGTGGAATTGGAGCTGAAGAATGCCACCTGGAAGGATTTCGCATACGTGACGTATGCAACGAACCTGGACTATCTTTGCAATAGCCTCATGATGGTCGAGGCATTGGACCGTCTCAATGCAAAGGCCGAGAGAGTCATACTGCATTCGGACAAGTGGTCCACCGAGTCGAGAACGTTTCTGGAGAATGGCACGGATGTCCATACGTTGGCGGCAAAGCTTCTGCAAAAGGCGACGGCGTATAACGCCGTTCTACAGCCGATACCTATTCAGAAAGTCTCTGAGGATATAACATGGGGCGATTCGTTCACGAAATTGCTGGCGTTCAACCAGACGCAGTACCGCCGCGTGCTGGCGCTTGATTCCGACTCGACGATTCTGCAGCCCATGGATGAGCTGTTTCTCCTGCCTCCTACGCCTGTCGCAATGCCACGGGCCTACTGGCTCGAGCACGAACTCTTCGATGCGATCACCCTCATCACGCCGTCCAGCACATCTGCTTCACGAATTCAGACGGCTATAACGAATCGCGAGGAGACAGAGTTCGATATGGACATAATGAACCGCGTCTTTGGGGATTCGTGTATGGTTCTCCCACACAAAGACTATGCGCTCGTGACGGGAGAATTCAGGAACCAGGGAGAAGGTGAGCATGTAGCATACCTAGGGCAGGAGGGCGAAGAATGGGATGCGGAGAGGGTGGTGCAGGAGGCGAAGTTTGTGCATTTCAGCGATTGGCCGCTGTCGAAACCTTGGGTTGCGAGTGATTTGAAGATTAAGGAGGAGGTGCGGCCAAGGTGTCTACGAGAGGGTAGCATGGAGGAGGATTGTAGTGATCGAAAGGTTTGGGAGGACTTGTACGGCGACTTTAGAGAGAGGCGAAAGGTATGTGGTAGATTTGTGGAATGTAGTGTTGATGAGGGCCTTTCTGACACGCTTTTAGGCGATATGTGGCCCAGAGCTGGTGGGTTGGGGGAGTGAGACCGATCAGCAGGTGACAAGACTGCTGTCAGACCCGACACCAACGCCTTCGGCAGTGGACAGCAGCGCAAGCATGAGCTTGCCCCCATGATATA
The DNA here is from genome assembly GCA_002786045.1 of Zasmidium angulare. Taxonomy (NCBI): domain Eukaryota; kingdom Fungi; phylum Ascomycota; class Dothideomycetes; order Mycosphaerellales; family Mycosphaerellaceae; genus Zasmidium; species Zasmidium angulare. Next base: position 226,548 of record NHNX01000024.1, read on the forward strand.
TACCGAGGGTTATCTCTGTTCAAGTCCAGGAAATGCACCAGCGTCTGCAGCGTTCTGAGCATGTTTTATGAGCGATCGGTCTGCCTGTGCAGCCCATCTACTTCTTCGAGAAGAAAGACATGATGTTGCCTTGGCCGGGCTTTGCTCCTTTCTTCCCTGTCGACGCCTTGGTATTCGATGGTGCTTGGATCTTGGGCTTTTTAGGGGCAGGCTCATCTTCAGAGAAAGATTCCCAAGCTGCCTCTTCTCTCGTGACTGCGGACGATCAGCAAAGGGGAGCGCGAGAGGTGCCGACAGCATCATCTTACCTAGATAGCCATCCTCGTCCTTGACAGTCTTCTTCTTCATGACTCTCCTTCTACCGCGTCGCCGACCATTCTCAACGGTCACGGTCTCTTTAGGTTCCTCTTTAGGCTGCGACTCCGCTTTGTCGATTGCGCCGTCGTCATGTTGTTCCTCGTCGGCGCCTGGGTCGCCTGCATCTTCCATCGCTTCGTCCTCTTGATCCATCATAGCTTGCAACTCAGCCTCGCGCTGCTTCTTCGACTTTCCAGACACCTCTTTCGCTTCCTCTTCGAGGAGGCCGCTTTCTACTTGGTCGTCATTCAGGTCGTCGTCCGAAAACCCAGTCATGGGGACATCTTCAGCTTCCGCCGCCGGTGTGGCTGCGTTCGAGCTCTGTTGCGACTCTGTCTTCTTCGGCTTTGCCGCGCTTTTTGCGAATGACTTGAAGATGCTCGAGGAAGCTTTCTTACTTGGCGCTGGTTTGATGCTTCCCTCAGGGTGTGCGTGGGCGCCAGAGCTTTTGGATGACGGCTTTGCAGCTTCTTTGATCTCAGCTACACTGGTCTTCGCCGCAGCTGCGGCAACTGCTTTGGCCTTGACAGGCTCCACTTTCGCCGTTGGGACAACAGACGGTGGGGGTCCTGTCTTCCCAGCTTTCCTCCTCACGCTCGGGTTCTGGATTGTGCCATACTTCCTCCATTCTTTCAGCGGATCCTCGGATGCATACTGCTCTGCGACTCTTCGATTGCATTCCGTCAAGGGCTGAAAGTCGTTCAGGCCATTCGCCTGCAGACTGTATATATGTATGCTAGTCATAGTCTCGAACAGCTCTTTTGCTTGATCCAAATGCTCCTCTTTCACTAGCATGATCGAACGGATGGGCGTCGCGGGTGCTATTTCGGTTTCCGAGTGGGGTATGGAACTGCTTGGGAGAGGCGGACTACTCCGCATGACGGTATCGTCGCCATCTTCTTGACTGTTTGTGCCGTTTGTCTGTATGATTCGTTTCGGACCGGTGATCAAGTAGGTCGCATGCACGCTGCCAGGCTTTTTGCTGTTCTGTTTGTGATGGAAGTCATACATCATTCTATTGGCGCGTCAGTCAAGCCTGTAAACCATTTGAAAGGCGATCTCTTACTGCTTGGCGACATTGCAGTGCACCTTCAGAGCTCTGCTCAGGTTGCGGTAGTTGACCTTCGCATGTCGTTAGCATGGACAGTGACTAGAGTCGCGAGGATGTGCACATTTTGCTGCTCGTTGAGCACATTCACGGCCAGCCATTCAGTGTAGTCTTGTGCCATCATGCGCGTAGTGGTGGATTCAATGTTGCCGACAATGAGGGACTGGGAAGACGCGTATCGCGTAAAGCCGTGATGTCGTCGTGAGGTCCGAATGCGAGACGAGTCCGAGGATCCCCAGCGTCTCCGGACAGTACTATCTCAGAGTACCCTCTTTTTGCGCGTACTTGTGAGCACGCTCGCAGTATTCGAGGCTGTGTTCCTACCCCCCAGCCCTTCGCTGCACCTGGATCCTCCCTAGAGATTCTCCCTCCCTCGTTCCTCGGGGGCCCCTCTACCTAGGGCCCCTCCTAGGTTTACTTCGGCTCACGAAAATGATTGAGACTAGGGTCGCCTCGCCGGCGGGGCAGACGTTATGTAGAGAGAGCCGGGCAAGCACAGCTTTAGAGTAAAGCTTCGTGCTATAAGCTCGGGCCCTAAGAGCCTGCAAGACTTCTTGTACGCAGGCGTGCCTACAAGTACCCGCAAAGAGGGTACTCTGAGATAGTACAGACACCTGCCACGTCCGATCGATAGCGTGGCCTTCTCGACGAATAAATCAAAGGTTTTCGAAGTGATCTTTGCAGCGATTATAGCGAGTAAAGTGGGTAAGCCGAGCCTCCGAGCCACTCGATGTGCTCACAAAAGACCCGTAGCAAGGTATTTGATTGAGAACAGGGGAATTCGACGCTACCTATCCATCGGACGTGGAAGGTGTCTGTACTGTCCGGAGACGCTGGGCCGAGGATCCTCGTGCGACGCTAGCCACGGCCCGTGCACCCTGACATGCCAATTCGCACGACATGTCAACAGCCTCCATGTTCTCTCCAACTAATTGCCGCCATGACCGCCCGACTTACGACCTGGTGATAGTCGGACGTTGGACAACAGAGTGGCAACGGCGATGCGGGGGATTCTCATCCCTACAGACCCCGCAGTCTTCATGTTCGACTGTCCCGCCGGAACCGACACTGGTGGGTAGCGCTAGTTGGAACAGTGGACTTTCGGAGTGCGAAGACGACATTGATATACTCTTGGTGCTGTCATCATATTCTTGAACTGTAGCAAAGGCAGATCGACTTCTAATAAGACATGACACCCGCCAGCTTCAGCAGTTTCTCGCTCAGCTCGGGCTTCTCCAAGGGCTCATCACGGTCCCTGGGATCTCTCGTCCCATCTTCCAACAAAGCAGGCGTAGGCCCGGGCTTGATATGCTCGTACGGCCAATGTGTAGTACTTCCATACGCCTCGAAGACTGCCTTCTTGTTTTGGAGTTGCTCCGGTGATGCCAACTTAGCTGGCTGATACGCAGCGTATATCACTGTCCGAATCTGGTTACTCTTCTCAGTAGGCTCCGACCCATAATGTATCACCCTCGAGTCCCACAGTATCAGGTCGCCTACTTCCGCACAGACCTTGTGTGCACGTAGTCCTCGCTCCTTGAACCAGTCCAGCTCCTCGGGTGTGAAGAGATAGACATCCCGAGCTGAGGGTGGTCGAGGATGAGTATCGAAGAACTCATCGTTCAGTTTATGGGATCCTGGAAATAACACCAGACCGCCGTCCTCGGGACCAGATGGGGACAGATTGATGATGCCTTGGATGCAATGTACTCCTCGCTTCGACGGGCTTTGATCGATGTGTTCCCATGGTGCCCGTCGTTCTTGGTCGCTGCGATTCGGCAAGCTGATGTTGAGGCAGTCGAAGCTGACCAGTAGTTCGTCCGTTCCCCAGAGTTTGCTGAATGCATCCAGGACTCCAGGCTCCATGCGTGCGTCCCACATGAACTTCTCGTGTGCCACACAGTATGAGTTGAACAGACGCACTTTATTCGTCAGCGGTAGATTGGACGCGACCCAGGTGGCGGGATTGGAGAAGTCCAGGTCTCCAGGAAAGGACATGAGCCATTCGTAGGCTTTGACTTGGTAATTGACAGCTCGATCGTGCGGAATTACACCTTTGAGTACCACGAAGCCTTTCTCCTGGAGCTCGGACCGGAAGTCATTATACTTTGCCCTGTGCAGTGTGTCAGTGAAACACAGAGTATACGAGGTCCTGTTCTCTACGAACTTTGTCACTACCTCAGCTGGAGGTGAGATCGTGTGGATGGGTGGATCAAGGGCAATAGGCGCCATGTTGCTTCAGATGTGATATGTAGGTCGAGGGCTCACAAAGATGAGGATGTATAAGACTTTACCCGGGCATCAAGCACGATGTCGGCTAGTTATAAGAGCTGGCTGGGTGGCGACTCTTGCGCTATCAGTAGTCCTCGCTGCAAGCTGCATATGGCCAGCCTGTTGTTATCGCAAGCTACCATCCGTCATTATCCCGTCGTCCTAGACACGGTCCGTTGTCGACTTGCTCTTTTCCGATGATTGGGGGTCCATTAGATAGCCAGGGGTTCACATACATACTGGTCTGGGCATATAGGTGTTCGGTCGCAACAGTGTAGTCTCCCTCGTACTACTTCGTCACCACCTCACCGCCGTCATGACAGTCTTTAAGTTCGACTCGGCCTTGGGACCGCTCCAAAAGCACAAGTCAAGCAGGCTTACCATCGTGTTGTTGATCATAGCTTCAGCAGTGTTCGCAACGACAACCGGATATGACACAGCCCTGATCAACGGCATCAACATCCTCCCATCGTACAACAATACACTGAAGCTCACCACTGCGACCAAAGCGTTGAACTCGGCGTCCTCATTCCTGGGTTGGGGCATAGTCGCAACCTTCATGGGCCCGGTGGTCGATCGAGTTGGACGAAGAACAGGTGTTCTGATATCTTGCGTGCTCAAGGCGTAAGCAACTCAGTCAAAAGACGAACCCACACCTTGGTAGAACGAGGCTAAGATGGCCCTCCTCCAGGAGCGGTGTCATTATCAACACAGCGGCGCCCAATGTGGGCGTGTTTGTCCTCGGCAGAATATTGTTAGGTGCTGGAACAGGCACCTCCTCAATCGCAGCGTCGACGTGGGTCTTATCCAGCCATCACAGCATTTGCTACATGTATTCTGATAATCCTCCAGGTGGCTCGCCGAAACACTGCCCCCAAAATACCGTGGAATTGGCTTGAGCTTCATCTTCACCATCTATTATGTGGGCAAGTCTTCCACATTCTCTGCAGCAAGCCGTGTATTGTGCTGACTTACATGTCTGTAGGCGCCTTAATTGCCGCAGGTGTAACATATGCAAGCGCAGACATCTCGGGCTCCTGGTCCTGGCGGATGCCAGTCGCCCTCCAGGGCTTGTTCACGTTCCTGTGTTTCGCGTGTCTGTTCTTTGTGCCAGAGTCACCACGGTGGCTAGTCCATAAAGGTCGGATTGCAGATGCTCTGACTTCGCTGGCATCTACACACAGTGATGGAAATGAGGCCGATCCCGACACTCTACGACAACACCGGGAGGTCATTGAGAACCTTGAGTTTGAACGCGAAGCTGGCCGGAAGATGACATACGCCGAAATCTTTCGCACGCCGAACTCCCGAAGACGATTGTTGCTGGTTGTTTCGGTAGCTGTGCTTGCTCAGTCAAGTGGTGATTTCGATACTGCCCCGACTTCAGTGTTCTCCATCGCTAATGTCAGCACCTAGGGAATAACATCGTTTCGTATTATCTTGGAGACATGCTGACACAGGCTGGTATCACGAGCCAGCACACACAGCTTGAGATCGTGAGTGGAAATCACCTTTGCAAGGCCTCTTGCTAACATCGTCGTAGAACATCGTCCTGAGCGCCTGGTCCCTCCTGGTAGCACTTCTCGGCACGTGGCTGGTCAACTCTGTTGGCCGCAAGTCCATGGCTCTCGTGTCCATAGCAGGCATGATCATCTTCATCTTCTTGGTTGGTATTCTGACCAAATGTACGCTTTCTCAAGACTCCAGATTTCGTGTCCTAACAGCGCACAGATTACGGAGATGGAACCAACACTTCGGGTACCTATGGCACAGTCGCTTCGATCTTCCTCTTCAACGGAAGTTATGCGATTGCAATAACACCGCTCACGATCTTGTACGGGCCCGAGGTTCTGAACTTCGCCATACGAAGTAATGGAATGGCATGTTGGACATTTGCCATCACTTGCGGAGGGTAAGTCTGTAAATGGTATTGCGCACGGACTTTACTGACCACCGTGAGCAGGCTGTTCAGCATCTTCGTGTGGCCTTTTGCGCTTGAGGCCCTCGGATGGCAGACGTATATGATCAACGGCGCTTGGAATGTGGTGCAGTTCGCCGTACGCTCCTTAGTCTTCAAGCCCAAGGCCAGACCCACGGCACCTAGGCCTCTGATTGTATTGATACATGGTGGCGGCTTTCTCTTCGGCACCGCGGAAATGGAAGCACCAGCATGTATCAACTCAGTTCTGGCACACGGCTGTGTTGCGCTGAGTCTTGACTACAGCTTAGCGCCAGAGAACAAGTTTCCTGTCTATTATGAGGAGATCTGGGAGGCTTTGCAATGGGTTAGTGAACCGTTTTCAAGTCCGAATGGCGCCGATCCTGTCAACTGACACTGTCCAAGATGACTACACCCACTGCATCGGCCCTACTCAGAATCGATCTCGAGCTCGGGTTCATTCTTGGAGGGACATCTTCAGGAGGGCAAACGACTGCAGCATTGTCGCACTGGGCTCGCGACAAGGGCCTCTCTCCTCCTTTGACTGGCCTCTACCTGAACTCGTCCTTCACAATCCAACCTGAGAAGCTGCCATCTCGATTCCAGTCGATTTACCAGAGTCGGAAGCCTGAAGGCGATGGCTCTAGCAGTGGGCTGTCCAAAAAGACCGAACTTGCATTCAAGGAAGCTGTGCAGCCAGATCTATCCTCAGAGCTTTGGTCTCCATTGCTGTGGCACAATGGGCATCATGGTCTGCCCCGTACCTACTTTCAAGTCTGCGGGGCAGATGTCCTGCGAGACGACTCTCTACTTTACGAGCGCACGCTAAGACTGGACGCTGGTGTTGAGACCACGGTTGATGTCTACACTGGTATGCCGCATGTCTGGTGGTTCTCCTATCCAGATCATACCGCAACCAAGAAGTTCCACACCGATACTGTCAATGGGATCGGTTGGCTTTTGAGGAAGACGTAACCAAGGCCAGGATATCAGTGAAACTGGCAGCTTGTACGGACACTCATGTGGCACAACATGCAGCGATATGGAAGAATGACCATGAAGCTCAGGAGTCGAAATTCTACGCACATGATGTCTGCCATGTCGAGCCGCAGCCATCGCATACTAGAACTATATACGCAACGCGATGGCATTCCAAGATAACAGCAGTCTAGATCTTCCTTGGAGAGATGAGCAGGAACGTGGGTCTCTGCCGAACGTTCACCCAGTCTGGATGAACCTTTAAGTTCTCATCAGACGGCAGTGGTTCAATGGCCAGATGAGCTCCTGTTGTTCGCTCGTCTGCCACATCTCTGTGACATCTCCCACCATTGAGCGGAGGGCAGGCCACTCTGGAGCGGCGACAAGGCCTCCGATGGACCTCTCCATGTTCGCGTACTCGCCAAAGAATTGAGGGTAGTCGTGAATGTTTTGCGTCATTGGGAAAGGCCGTCGGAATGTAGTGAAGTGTATGCAGAGAAAGGATCGCTGGGAGTCTGGGAGACACGTTGGAGGAGACGCAAGTGCGCCTCCCAACTTCAGCTCAAATCACTTTGCGATCTTGACTTGAATCCTGGCAAACCCTGAACTTCCACTTCGACTTCACCACGATCACGCCATGTCTTGTAATTACGGTTGTGCATGTCTCAGCAACTCTCGTATTTTTGAAAGTTCCAGACACCAATGTTAGTCAAGAGGTGCCTCAGCTGGCAAGGCCGCCGTGACACTGTGTGACCGGCAAGGACGAATACGAACCCAGGGAATTGGGCAAGGGAAGCTTTCATACCGTACAGGCCCAAGCTGTTTACGTTGGCTGACCTCATCCAGCTTTGGCTTCTATCACTTGTAGCTCGCCAGAGAGTAGGATGAGAACCGAGGACACGAGAAGAAAGGCCATGGGCAGACAATCAGGGGATCAAGTCCCATGCTGCCAAAGCAAAGTGACATCTTCATCAAATCTTGTGTATTGCGGTGAGAGTGTGCCGTTCTCCGTGTAACCTATGAACACAAAGCTTGAAGCTACCGACCTTGGTACCTTGCATCACCTGCTCAGTCTAGTGTTAAGTCCCCCTGTCTATGATGATGCTGCTCGAGCTGAAGGGCGCGAGCACCGGGCATATAAAGCTAGGGAAGGCACTCGAAGGCAGATGGCTTTATCCCCAACTGACCTGTGAGCAACAGATCTCATCAGGAGCCAAAATATCAATCATGAACTTCATTACATTCATCTTGGCCTTCACGGCACTCGCCATGGCCGAACTCAACACCACTCAGATGTACAAGCTCAAGACCTCGCTCAAAGGCAGCACGGACAGCAAAGAAGCCTATGACAACCTCTACCTGTACATCTTCCTTCGTTCATCAGCCGTGATCAAACTCACTGACCTCTCCCAACAGCCAAGGCTACCACACCGGCGCCGGTGAAAGTGACGTGACCCTCACGTCCAGTTCCTCTGGGGGTATCAACGGATTCCTCAAGCCGATCAACGACTCCGTTCCCTCTTACGACAAAGTTTATAACCAGCTGTTCGACTTCGGCAATCCATTTCCCTGGGGCCTGGTCATGGTTCCGTACGCGACCTTCTACACGCAATGGCAACCAGTCGAAGTCAACGCCGGAGCTTCCGGTTCTGAATACACAGTGTCGGGATTTTTCATCAATGAGACTGGGCTGCAGTGGACAAGTAGCCCGTCCGCGGTTGGCAGTAGTAGTGATGAGTTTGGGGGCTGGCTCGTTTGCGACTGGTGGCATGGGGTTGTGCAGTTGTTCTTCAGACTGGACACCTATGGCGTGAAGTCGACTCCAAGCAGTTGTGCTGATGTGTATCTCGTGCCAGAATACTTCTAAGTGGACCATCGTGGCTGGGCGGAGAGAAGAGGAAGCTTGCGGTGGGATGTCGAGGCATGTTCATGGTAGCATGCTCTTCGTTTCTCGTGTCCGTCATAAATATCCGATAGGCTCCAGGCTTTCATGCAGTAGTCTGTTCTGCGGCCTTCTCGACATCCGGGTTGCCCTCTTTCTGCTCATCCTTCTTTCCTATATTCTCTAACTCAGCTAACCTTGCTTTGGTCCGCTCCGCCTCCTCTACCTCTCGCCTCTGCTTTTCTTCCTTCTCCTTGTCCTCCAGCTTTTGCTTTTCAGCCTGCTCAAGTGCCTCCAACTCGTCCTCGACCTCAACGTCATCGATATCTCCAGCACTGACATCATTGATGGCCTGTCCAATCTCGTCGACATTCATCATTTCGTCCCTCAAGCCATCCACTACACCCTGCACCTTGTCCACGCCGCCAGTCTGAGCGTTAAGACTCTTCAACGTTTGTCCCGAAGCTTCCATGACCTTGACGATCTCGACCTGATCAGCCGCCTGCTCAATCTTAGCGTAGACCTCTTCCAGTTGAGCCAACGTGGTGGTCCGTTGTTGTAGCGTAGTATCGACGAGCTTTTTCTGCCGGAGAGCAGTCTTGGCAGTAGATACCTGCTTGTTCGATACCGCGGTTCGGGCGGTGATGTCCAGCTGGGCGATTCGGGCTGCAAGTTGCTCGATCTGAGGTTCCGTTGTCGAGATCAGTGTTCGTAACGCTGCAATCGACTTGTCTTCGCTCGTGATAGCTATGGGTTGTGCCTCTCCCGGTGCCTTGAACTTGACGACTCCAGAAGCTGGATCGTATGCCACAGCATTTCGATCTCTTTGCAGATGCAGCAATAGCACATTCAGATCCCTCTCGCTCAGCTTATCGACTCCCACGTCTTTCGCAAATGTCTTGTTGAATATTGCCCTCGAGAAGACCCTACTAGTGTTGCTTGTCGCAATAGTCTCCGCATCATCAATGATCCTTTTCGCCGCCTCTTCCAGGTTCCCAATCACCACGAAATCCCCTCTGATCAGCTTATCCCCACTGGTCCCGTCTCCAAGCACGCCCAACTGCTTCAAGCCCCACTTGAAAACGTCTCCAATGCTCGGCACTTGGATCCATCTCTTCACATACACGCTCTCCGCTCGCTCCATGAATTCTCTGAGTGGAATCAGCTGTCCCTGCCTCACCGCATCCTCGACCACAGCCCCCAAAGCCAACGGACGTCCGAACTGCTGTGTCTGCAGTGACCTAGCTAGCTCTTCCCCACTGTTCAACACAAATCTTTCGCTCCCGTGTACTGAGCCAGAAGCTGAGGGGATCACGCCAGCTTCCGCCGCAGAAGATAAGGCACGCAACCAGGCAGAGGAGTTCGCGGTGTAGCCATCGGGGTTCGAGTTTCTTTGGTAGCGGAAGTCGGAGTATAGAGAGGCTAGGCGGGATTGACTGGATGTTGTTAGGAAGAAGACTGGGAAGACACGGAGGGAAGGGTGGGCTTCACCTACGGAAAGCTTCGTCGTGAGTTCGGAGGAACTCGAGAAGCTCACTGGTCATTTTGGAGGTATGTGTAATCCAAGAACCACCGCACAGACGAGCAACGGAATGATAGCGCACGATGCGACGCGGGTTGGGAAGTAAACAAAGGTGACGTCTAGTCCAAAGTTTCAACGTCAGGCGGGGATCGGAGGATCACATGCGCGCCAAGAAGTTTAAGGCGGTCAGAGCGCATGCACTGTCCATGTCTTTAGTAGTATACATAGAGTGCTTCTACTTCTGAAACTTGTTCACGTCCTCGCAAGCTACATCTAATGACCGTGACCATCATCCTCGCCACCTCTCTGCTCGGGATCCAGCTTGATCAGAGTGTCGATTCTCATGATAGCCACACATGCCTCAACGGCAGACTTCAGCTGCTTGACCTTGCTCATGCTAGGCTCAAGCACACCAGCCTTGACGCAATCTTGTACTCTGCCCTTTGCAAGATCGAGACCGTAGTTCTTGTAGCCCTTCGCTTTGGCGAGGGCCTTCGCATCTCGGTCAAGCACATCTTGCGTCGATGCGCGTTGCGGTGAAGGCGGAACACCGTTTGCGGGCGCTGGAGGATGTGCCGATGCCGGTTCTGATGTGCGTTGGGAAAGGGCGTGTCGAGAGCGGAGCTGGGCAACGAGCTCGGAACTGTCTTTGGCAGCGTTGACAGCTAGCGTCGTTGGAACAACGAGTAGCGACGCGGCGAAAGCGCCAATTGCGAGCTGTTCTCTTGATCCAACGCTGGTGGCCCACTCCTCGAGGTAGATATGCAGAGCAGTTTCGACGGCTCCGCCTCCTGGGACAATGCGACCAGATTCGAGCGTTCGTTTCACAGCGGAAAGAGAGTCGTGAACTGATCGCTCCATCTCGTCGAGAGAGTACTCGTTGGCACCCCGAAGAATGATCGATGCCGCTGTGTGTACCTTTGGCCCCTTCACGAGGATGCACTCGTCGTCTGAGATCCGCTCCTGCACGACCTCCTTGGCCTCTCCCAGGGCCTTAGGATCGAACACGTCGTCACCAGTATTGATGTCTGCCAATGTGCTGATCATCGTTGCACCAGTAGCCTTCTCTATCCGCCTCAAGTCCTCCTTCTTACATCTCCGTACAGCCATGGCGCCTTTCTCCACGAAATGCTTCAGGCACAAGTCGTCGATTCCCTTGGTGGTGAAGATGACGTTCGCGCCAGCTTTGAGGATCATCTCCACTCTCTCCGTCACAAGGCTCGATTCCCGCTCCCGGATCTTCTCCAGCTGTGCAGGATCATCGATGACCACGTTAACACCCATCTTCAGTCGCTCCTTTTGCAGATTCATGTCCAGAACAGCGATCTTGGCATCCGTGATTCGCGTCTTCATGGCTTGAGAGGCAACAGTGCAGTTCAGCGCATACCCCTTGACCAATACCGACTCTGTCGCGCTCTTGCCGTGCGCCTTGAGCACATTGACGGCCTTGACCGGATACTTCACCTCGTTCCTTGCATTTGTAGTCTTGACACTTGTGATTGCGTCCACGACCATATTGGCGAAGAAGTCTGAGTCTGACCCAATGATCTTGCTGCTCATGCTCGTCTTTGCAATATTCACCAAGCTCTCCCTGCCTAGTGTGTCGACTTTGGTGCTGACATTCTCGTTCATGTACCGTACAGCTTCCCTCAGTGCTAACCTGTAGCCCGTGATGATGGTAGTCGGGTGTATCCGCATTTTCACAAGCTCGTTGGCTCGTTTCAACAGCTCTGCCGCAATGAGAACCACGCTGGTTGTACCATCTCCAACTTCCTTATCTTGCTGCTGTGCGAGATCGACGAGGATCTTTCCGGCCGGGTGTTCGACGTTCAGTAGCGAGAGAATGGTAGCTCCGTCGTTTGTGACTGTGACATCGCCAATATCGTCAACCATCATCTTGTCCAACCCGCTGGGGCCGAACGATGACTTGACAATATTCGCGATGGCCTGTGTAGCGAGGACATTCTGATCACGAATATCTGCGCCGCTAATCTTCTGGCCTCCTAGGAAGAGCGTGCCTTGGTTGCGCGATTGCTCGAAGATGCCTGCCATGGCAGGCTGTCGGTGTGCGTGGGGTCGTCTGCGGAGGTGATGTGTTCCGAAGTCGGTTTTCAGGCTCTAAGTTATCTCGAGAATGCGTGAATGAGCGTTGTGCTTGTTGTCGAGGGTGTGTTGTTTTGGTTGTAAGGCAACATGAAATTTCTCCAAGCTCTCGCGTCGTCTGAAAGCACACGCGATCAAGCTGCGATGGAAGTCCCCGGCCGTCTGCGGGGAGTTTGACTAAGTCTTCCATCAATATATTGATTAAGATGCGTACCTGCTGACCGCGCGTGTAAAGTGCCCGCGCGTGCTTCACGTCTCCAACTTCCACTCGCCGACTCAACACGATGGACAGTGCCTACGACGTACCCGACTCGACCGACTGGCTCAACACGCCTCTGAAAGACTTCTCAGAGTTGGAGAATGCATTGCACTGTCAAATATGCAAAGAGTTCTACGACACGCCGATGATAACCTCCTGCAACCACACCTTCTGCTCCAAATGCATACGAACATCGCTCTCGTCGGACGGCAAATGCCCTGCTTGCAGAACCTCAGATCAAGCGAACAAGCTACGCAACAACTGGGCTTTGCAAGAAGTGGTTACAACTTTTCAGGTAGCGAGGCCTGCGGCATTGAGAGTGGCGAGGCAGGCGCAAGAAGAAATCGATGCGCCGAGACGAGTGGGCAAAAGGAAAAGGGCGGTGTTGGACTCTGATGACATCGCTGAGGTCGAGTCACTAGGGCGAACAACCCGCAGCAAGAGTCGGCGAATAGCCGCTTCTCAAGACTCGCAGCCAGAGCCTATTGAGATTGCCGATAGTAATGATGAAGACGAAACATATGAGCCAGAACCACCTCCTGACGATGGGCTTGTCGAGTGTCCTCTGGGATGTGGGAAGCGAATGAAAGAAGCAGACGCATTCACTCACTTGGACAGATGCGAGGACGAGAAGAAGCAAGCAGGCAGATCAAAAGCAAGGACACCATTGAATGGCTTTAACAGTTCAAGGCCGCCCTCGGGCCAAAGTGCGAGGCCACAGGATCGCATCAACGAGCTGAACTACTCCATGATGAAAGAAGCAGCACTACGCAAGAAAGTGAAGGATGCTGGTATTCCAGACTGGGGGGCCAAGCAGCTTGTGATACAGCGGCATAAAGAGTGGGTCAATATCTGGAATGCCAACTGCGACTCGAATCATCCGCGATCGAAACGAGAGCTGCTGCATGATCTGGATGTATGGGAGCGGACCCAAGGCGGCAGAGCACCAACTGGGAATGGTCTAAGCAGCACCATTATGAAGAAAGACTTCGATGGAGAAGCGTATTCGAAAAGACATCAGGATGATTTCAGTCGGCTTATTGCTGATGCGAAGCGCAAAAAGAGCAACCCTGCCATTGAGACCAAGGCGTCGAAGGATGACGAGCATCTTGGTCAACAGCAACCAGCCAACGACAACGATGACATGAAAGAGACGAGTCACGACGAGCGGAAGAAACCTTACGAGAACAATCCAGAAGCCATATCCTCTATTCGGGAGAAAGTGGAGGCTTTGAATCGTGGAGAATCAATTGAGCCAATGCTGAACGAGGGGTTCAAGCATTCTGCCGTGGAAGCCACCCCTGTGAAGCCAGATTCATCTGATGCACATGACTTTGCCTTACCACCATCTAGTCAGCCTGCGCCATCCGGCACTAACGGTGCTTCTGTTCCATCGACAAGCACGACCGGGAGGGGAGAAGATGTATCACAGGTTACGGGTCCTGATAATGAGAGCCCGCCTAAAAAGCCACCCATCTCACTCCCCAGTGAGTCGAGCAGAGACGAACATACCGTGCACGAGCGGACTGGATCGCCCTGTGATCTGGCTACTCATATCATGGACCCTGCGAACACAAGAAAGGTGCCCATGTTTGCAGTCCCTTCGCAACCGGTCAGAGATCTGGATGGAGGTCTGGCAGGACCATGAATGTCGTGAAATAAACATGGGTTGTATAGCAGAAAGGGATAGAGAGAAGCAGACAGGCACAATTACGAAAAGCTTCGCCTGCACTTGGTGCAGCTTACCACTTCGAGCAACATCATCTCGCCACTTCTGATCACTCAACGTTGTTTACATGGTGACACACGACCTTGCGTCATCTTACTTTGCGTAAAGTACTGACAGACCAGTAGGCTGTTCAACATTCGGTTCGCCCTAACATCGGTCAGCATTAAGGAATCGCATGGACAGCCAAGCGGATCGCAAGCATCCATGTCGCCTGGCGCTGCTCTTCTCCAGCTGATGAGATACGAGAAGTTGTATTCGCATAGCCACATAAGCCCCTACCACTACGACAGTCGATGGAACCTGGTGGCACTCTCACCACGGGACGTAGCTGCTCTCGTATAGGCGGTCACCCTCGTGCTTGTTTGATAGAACGCCAAGAATAGCAGCAGAGATGTAATCGAGAACGTTGACCCGGGTATATAAAAGCCCTTCTAGTCCTATGTCTCTACTCTTGCTCTTCGAACCTGTATACTGCAGCAGATACAACGACACCTCAATTATCTTTGTACCATCTTCAACACAATCACACGAGTCTCAAGATGCGCGCCGCCATCCTCACCACCGCAGCCTCACTGCTCTCGCTCACGTCTGCCCGCATCGTAGGGTTCGCCACACCACAGACTGTCGCTCCCGACTCCACCGTCAAGCTCGAGATCATCGCCCAGAACGATATCCAGGCGTCTCAGGACGTTGCCTTCTCCTTTGGCCTCTCTCCTTCGAGCAACGCTCATGCAGGGGCTTTAGGCTTGTTGCTTGATTCGAAGTTCTTGGGTCCAGGTACTAGAACGTAAGGGTCGACTTCGATATCTGGCTAACGATCCGTGTTCAGATCTCTCTAACGTCGTGGAAAACATCACCCACTTCGTGCACATACCTGCCACGACGAAGAAGGGCGCGTATGTGCTTAGCGGTGCTCAGTTCTCGTTGTTTGGTGTTTCGAGCTCCCCAACGGTTGTCAACTATCAGGCAAAGATCACGGTTGGAGACTCCGTTTCACCAAACTATGTAGACAGCACGCTCGTGACGGCTTGATTGCAGGATCGCGATCAGTGTCGATGACTTCGCGGAACGAAGGAGAACCATCTGGGATAGCTGGACGTGAGCCGGACAGACAAGCTATACAATTGCTACGCATCGGTGTTAGTATGAGCGTGTACAATGTTGAAGAGAAGAAAATATTGAGATAAGGTCCATGTCGTCTGGAAGTGTCAGGTCGCACTAGTGCGACGCTAGTTGAAGTAAAAAATTCGTCACATGCAAATGCTCGCTCGCTAAGGAAACAAACGAACGCAAATAAAAGACCAAACGTGACTCACAAGGGTTGCACCCTGTTCAAGCAGGGGCGACTCGTACAACGCCTTTCTTCATCGACAGCGTCACCGCATATGCGGCTCGGACCTTCTTGTGGTACCTACGACGACAGTCAGACTTACGTTCAAAGTTCTTGCACTTCTCAAGCTCGCCATGGGTCTTGGTAACGTACGCGTGAAAGATGGCATGGTCACCATTGATCGCCACATCGAGTCCACCTGGGCCACTGAGACCTAGGTTACCCGTCTTCAAAAGCTTTCCTGAGCGCTTGTAGGGTCCAGTGATTGTATCCGCGACGGCGTATTGGACGTCGTATTTGGAGCCCATGTAACATTGGGAGGAGAAGAAAAGGACGTATTTGCCGTTCATAACGGTCAAAGATGGAGCTTCCACATAAGGTCCATCGGATGCGATGTTGCTGAGGATCTGGGTCGGGTTTCCGATGAGAGTATGGCCATCACGAGCGACCTCTTGAAGCATAATTGGAGTCGGCACGATTGGCTTGACCGTGTTGCCGCAAGCACCACCATGGCCTATGGAGTTGCCGTCGACCTTGTAGACGACCCAGCGCCTGTGACCGTTCTTCTCATCTGCGTAGCCGGAAACGTCAATGGCTCCACCGGCTTTTAATGGACAGATCCAAGGCTTGTCACTGTTATCGACGAATGCGTCGTTGATGCTCTTGGCTGTAGCATAAGAGAGGCAATGGAGGTTTGGTCTAGCCCGGTATGCAATAGTGTAGTACATGATGAAGGAGCCATCGTCGAGCCTCACCACGTCTGGTGCCCACACTCTGGGCGTGGGATCGGCCCACTTGGGTAGTATTGGCAAGGCGTCGACGCCGTTTTGGAGCTTGAAGTTTTTCCAGTCTGGAGTGAAGGCTCTTTGTACATTGATCCATTTGCCATCGACGATTGCGTTGGTCGAGAACAGGTGCCAGCCATCGTTAGTCTTGATTACTGCTGGATCGGGGAAGTTTATACCGCCCAATATGGGCTCGAGGGCTGTTTTCTTGATGGGACCTGCATCAGTAGATCGAATAATCGTCAAAGCGCACAGCGCGACGAGTATCGATGATAAGTTGAACATTTTCGATTTGCTGTTGGGTTGCGTTAAAAGAATGATGAGTCGTATCGAACGACTTTGCAGAACGAATGTATGATAGGACAAAGATTGAGGAAGCGCGCAGCGCTATGTCCCACAGCAAGAGGTGGACGAGGAAACGGAATTGATGAAAGTCGGTACTTACAGCGGGAGGCTCGACCAGAAGGGTATCTCGAGGCCCAAATACTCTCGGCATTGTCAATGACTTGTGAGGCGCTCTTTCTTCTTGTGCTTGGCAAAGCGTTCATGTGAGGAGATAGACAAAGCCTGGCGGAAACTGATGAAAGAACCAACGTCCTTCTACGGACACGCAGAGGGACATTGTCGCTTCCGGCATTTCACAGGCAAGACAAAGCAAGCCGGTCTGGACCGTGGGCATTGACAAGGAGATATTGGCTTGGCGAGTGAGGTCTGTAGAAAGTATTCTGGCTCGCCGTGAGACTGAGCTGTGGCCTCGAACCTAGGCTTTGAAGCTGCGCACCGTGCGAAGATCCTCTGCAACGGTATGGGTCCGTTTGGGGACAGACAATCAGATTCGTCGGCCGACAGCTATACGTGACTTTGTCGCTCTCATTTGTCCTTGGCCGGGAGTAAATCTGATTTTCAACTAGTATGTCCAGGATTCAGTGGGAGACCTTCGACGAGTATTCCAATGTAGACCGACGGAATCTCTGTTGGCGCAGCGAAAGTGATTTCGTGCAACGCATTGAAGTCTTTTGACTCGGAAGTGTTTCGTATGTTGGATGAGCGTTGTAGGCCAAATGGCGCTTCCTTTGATCCAAAAGGTGGCTTTACCCGTAAACTTCTTGGTACGGGGATGGCAGTTTGCAGGAGGAGCTCTCGTGCATTGTCTTCGAGAACGCGATGTCGCTGGAATGTGCCCTGGCACAACTTTGGACTGGTGCTAAAAAGTCGACCTTCTCGCAGATCCATTTCGGTTCAAGCATTCTGCTTGCGACCTTTCTTCATTCTTCTCCGAGCACTTCATCCGCAGGAACACCTATCTCCTCGCCAACACGCTTGACAACGTCTTTGAGAGCCTTGCAGGCAGGCGAGTCGCCAAAATTGTCGAAAAAGCTCTCTCCGTAATCACAAGCCATGCCGATCCGAGGGTCCAAGGGAACAGCGCCCAGGAAGGGGACGCCTGTTTCCTTCGCAAGCTTCCTACCACCTCCAGTGGTGGCTCTGAAGATCTCCGACTGATGTGTGCATTTGGGACAGACAAAGCCGCTCATATTTTCGACAAGACCGAGCACCTTGATGCCAGCCTTTCGGCAGAAATCGATCTCTTTGCGCACGTCGAGCAGACTGACCTCCTGAGGAGTGGTCACCAAGACTGCTCCATCGATTCCGGCCTCTTTTAGAAAGCTGTTCACACTCAGATGCTCGTCCGAGGTGCCCGGTGGCGTATCGACGAATAGGTAGTCCATCTCGCCCCATTCGACATCCTTCAAGAATTGTTTGATGAGCCCGTTCTTCTTCGGTCCTCGCCAGATGACAGCGTCGTCTCGATTGGGTAGCATAAACTGCACACTCATGACTCCAAGGTTATCGCTGACCCAGACTGGTTCCCAGCCTGTACTCGTAACATGAATTGTCTCGGTCTCGACGCCCATCATCTTGGGTATGCTTGGGCCACAGATATCTGTGTCCATGATGCCCACCATATTGTCAGGATTGCTTGCGAACGCATGAGACAGCATAGTCGTGAATGTGCTCTTGCCCACGCCGCCCTTGCCGCTAAGAACCAAGATCTTGTGCTTGACTCCAGCGAGGCGCCGCGTGATGACACCAATGTCAGGATCTGGACCTTTGGGCGCAGAAGCGCATATCTGCTGATTCGGGCACCCTTGACAGGCGTCAGCCTTCCCGGCCTGTTCACTTTGAGGTCCAACGCAGTTCTCTGGCTCTGGCGCTGACAACGCCGGGCCTTTCTTCGTGTACGATTCTAAGGCGTCGTCGACCGGCTGGACCGGCTCTTCCAGAGAGGGAGCCATATTTGATATGTAGGTCACTCTACGGCCGTGATCGTGTTAGTGCGACCTCTGCCCTGTTTTGGGTGTGTTCGTTAGATCGCACGAAACATGAGAGAACATGTAGTTGCAGGTGGGAGAGTGGAAGAGACTGACGTCTGCTGATTAATTGCGTGCTCCTGCGAGGTCGCCACATGCGCATGCCGATGATGCCTGAGGTTCTCCATCCCACAACATCAACGCTGCGCGTTGGCAGACACCCTTCGAGCTTTTCATGGAAAACAATGCTGTTACCAACGACGAGCCGCGTTGCCCGACGCGGTAGACTGCAACCTACAATTCGATCGCACTGCCAGAGCCGTTCGCGAAGCTTCCTGTCACCGCCGTTTCTCCTCGACGACTACGTCCCTCGCTATCAACTCCTCACATCTGTTCAAGAGGCGAAGAAACGCTCAGCAGCATATGCGCATTTGCGCGAGTGCAATCTGTGTCCTCGGCTATGTGGTGTCAATCGATTTGAGAGAAGAGGAACATGCTTGATAGGCGCAGACGTCGTGTATATCGCAGAAGCACACATTATATGAGCCGTGGTCAGAATGCTGACCTTGACAACCAGTGTAAACACTGTGGCACCTCACTTCGGTGAAGAGCCCTGCATACAGGGCCACAACGGCTCCGGGAGCGTGTTCTTCTCTGGGTGCAATCTGCGCTGCGTGTTCTGTCAGAACCACGACATTGCACATCAGAAGAATGGCTTTAATCTGAGCCCAGAGGAGCTTGCAGAATGGTAGGCCGTCGGTCTGCCCATCTCTCCTGACGCTACTGACGGTCGACGTAGGTATATCAAGCTGCAGCAGGTAGGGAACGTTCACAACATAAATCTCGTAACTCCTGAGCACGTTGTTCCACAAGTCGCCCTGTCTATACTTCACGCGAAAGAGCTTGGCTTGAGAGTGCCGATAGTATACAACACGTCGAGTTTTGATTCTTTGGAGTCTATTGAGCTCATGGACGGCCTTGTGGACATTTACCTTGCGGACTTCAAGGTCTGGGACCCGTCTACGTCCAGAAGGTTGCTCAAAGCGGATAATTATGCAGAGACAGCCAAAGAGAGCATCAAGGCCATGCACCGGCAAGTCGGAGATCTATGCTTCACCGCGGACGGCATTGCCAGGAAGGGCGTGCTCATTCGGCATCTCGTCATGCCTGGCCAAGAGGACGAAGGGAAGAATATCGTTCGTTGGCT
Source organism: Zasmidium angulare (assembly GCA_002786045.1). Lineage (NCBI taxonomy): Eukaryota > Fungi > Ascomycota > Dothideomycetes > Mycosphaerellales > Mycosphaerellaceae > Zasmidium > Zasmidium angulare. Next base: position 246,330 of record NHNX01000024.1, read on the forward strand.
CGCCGACAACGTAAGCAAGGACCTGTATATCCATGTGATGGAGCAATACCATCCGAGGGCGCACGTAGGAAAACAGCGGCGGACCACCCGTGGACGCGCTCGAGACATTGCGGACGATGTCGTCGAGCCGGGTGACGTGCCAGCTGATGACAAGGCAAAAAGACCGGTCAGGTACCAAGACATCAATCGTCCTGTCAGTCTAGATGAGGTTGACAGCGTACGTAAAGCTGCTCAGCAGTCCGGACTTTGGAGAATTCTGGATCCTGCAGAACACGGGGGCTTCAACATCTGATACGATCCATTCTCAATCTGAGCATTAGCTGGACGTTGCTCAAATTGCCATACGACATCGGACCTGATGCAACTACTGCTTCCAACTAAGGCTGCAGAAAAGCATCTCGCTTGCTAGATGGACATCTAATATCGCTTGCGTCATCAACCGCCGCGGGTTTTCACCAGATCTGTAGCATCAATCTGAAGCATGGTTGTTTCGGGGAGCATGTTCCGATCGGAAATCAGTCCCAACCGCATGTCAATTTCGATTCTGGGATTCCAGCAAAGTGGCAGACGTGTTTCAGATCAGTCTGGTCGGGCCGGGCGTAATTCTGCTTGGAGCAGAGCGACTTCTTTGTTCATCGAGGCAGCGAACAATCACCATCTGAGCCGCTAAGCCGTCAGATTGAGGCGCCGCGCGTAGTCCAATGAATTGGGCAGTATACGTTCTCGAGCGCAAAAGACGTCCCTTGCCGCTTCGAACTCGAGACTGGGACTTGCTCACGACGGTGAACTGACACGAAGCAGCTACTCACACATCATACGTCAGCACAAGTGAGCTCCAGGACGCCCGCGTGGATAGCATGCCGGGTCCTTTGTCCGCGTTCAGCATGACCATGCTCTGGGCGTAGCAAATTACCGGGCATCAAAGGATTTCATTCAAGACATGCAGCCACTGCAGCCAGGTGGGCCTCAGAAATAGCAAAGGCTCATTTGACTTCTCCAAAGTGACTACAAGCACAAGAGCCGGCTCCAAAGGAATTGATTCGCAGAGCGAAGCATTAAAACTCGCCTGAAGCGCGCTACCTAGTCTGCAGAACACAGTGCCTTGCGCGAGGAGCCGGACTCTTGCGCTGTCATCGTTTCGGCCAACAGCCTCGTATTGTTCGTACAGTCGTCGAAAACACCATGTCGTTCGCAGGGTTTCAACCCAGCATGCTCCCCCTGCTCTACGAGCAACACAACAACTACACCGTGGAGCTCGGGAGAACGCATCAAGCACTGAGCAAACTTTACAAGAAGCTGGCAAAAGTCGAGCGCACTTTGGCAGAACGCGAGGAAAGAGAGCTGTCGCGCCATGACAAGAAGAAACGGCAATACACCCGTGCACTGTCGAAGAGAGCAGTGGCAAATCTGGAGTCCAAGCAAGCCACGCTCCATGACTCTCTGCGGCAATGTAACGACCTCATCGCATCTTTCGAGCAAGGTGCTTACTACAACTCTCCGATGACACCGTGGACGTCCCATATGCCACCCTCGCCGTTCCTGTTCACGCCATTCAGCCCTGTCTCGACATTGCCCTGGGTTGGTGGCCTCCACAACGGCTTTGAAGCCGGCAGAAATTCTGAGACACAGCCTCAGTATTGGGATCTTTCGATGCTGCGAGAGCGCCGTCAATCATCACCATATGGCTCTTCCGCCGACTCGGGTTTCTACGACCTCCCGGTTCATGGTGTTGATATGAGCGAATCATTCGATGACACAAACCACGTGTACGCACACGAGTTCATGTCACCCATGTTCAACGGAATACCCGCGGAGTCGTCCGCAATGGCAGCCAGACGGAGCGAGAGGTCGATGTCATCGTCAGATCAGGACACGCTGGCAGAGCTTCAGTCTCCGCTTTCGCCTGCCAAGGTGGGCGCCGAGAAGTCTCCTAACCAGCACAAGCGATGTTACTCAGCCAATGCCATCCAGTTGCCAGAAAGCCACCCGGTGTCGCCATCAGAGAAGAGGAGAACGAGTGTCGGACCAGCTCCCGAAAGAAGGAGTGATGCAGAAGGTTGGCGCGAGCAGTAGCGCAAGGAGGCGGAGGGCCGTCTGTTTTGGAGAGCGCGTTTGCACAATCACAATAAAGGTTGATAGGATAGGAATGTATATGTAAAATACGACCACCATTTGACGTCGCGGAGGTTCTCGGCTGTCACAGAATGCGCGTAGCCGACCACATCGTGGCTTGGGAAGCCAGCCTCATTTTGACTACACCTCCACTTCACCTACTTCACTCTTCCCATGTCGACGCGCGTGGTCCCTAGAGTCCACCTATCCAAACCCGTAGACCAGGATCAAAACGAGCGGCCATCGACCAGGTCGCATGAACGTTCTGCGATCCGCTCCTCCTGTGCGACTCTGGCTGCGCTGGTGATGCAAAGCTGCCAGCAACCCCTGTCCATGGCAACCGGCTGCTGGCTGCAAAGGCGTTGAGCGTCTCTGCAGCCGACCCAGACAATCCTCCGCGGCCGTGAGAACATGGCAGTGACACAGCCGGCCGCTGTCACTCGTGTTGAACGGCGAGCGTACCGATGTCTGAGACAGAAGCGAGAGGTCTGACAATACAATAGTGCTGCGCGCAATACGAGACAGGCCGCGATGTGATCGACCCAACGCGGCCCCGTCCCCACCGCAACGATTTGCGATGCCTCTGAATTCGATCTGTCGCCCGACGACCTGGCTATACCGCTGGCTCTGATCTCGACGGGACACACGTTCCGCTCGCCCATGCAGCACTTATCCCAGTCCCATCGCCGCTTGCCGATGGCCGGCTGAGACTCCCAGATGCAGCCCGCCCTTCTTATGTCTGAAGCTGAAACGGATACCTGCTGAACACGTCCAGTTGTGCGGTTCTGTACTGCTCTGCCACTTGGCAGCCGCCTGTACGGCGTTTCTGCTTGATCACCTGGAGGTCGAATGTCTGGCTACTGCACACAAAGTCAACGCCGTACTCGAGTCCTACGCTGCGCGAGAGACATGTCGCACTGGGCTTCGTCGTCGGCTGGCACATCTGTAACATGTCGACCCAAACTGCATGCCCTCGTGACGGCCGTCTGCGCACGACTGGACAATACACCAGGTGGGTCTCTTCTCTTTCCATCTCTGCTCCAAAATTCTTCACGAATCGGGCTTGAGTGACAGGCGGACTTGCTCCACGTAGAGCCGTGTTACTGGTATGTTGCGTTTGTTCCCCTCGCTTCGTGTGGCCTGCAGGCACCCCTGCCGGCTACTCGCAGGCAGCGCGTTCTAGCAAACGACATATAAGGGAGAAAGACATGCGCGGTTTTCAACAAACGTGCCATTGCCGTACGTCATTTGGTATCTCTTGACCGATTTTCTGTTCCCAGCATCTTGGACGAACACTGCTCATTTGAGCTTCTTGCTTGCCCCTTGGTTTCTCGCGATCCCTTTGCGAAAGATTGCTCGTTCACTTCGTCCATGGCCGCCACGTCTCAGCTCAGGTGAATCTCAATCGTTCCATCCCAGATCTTTCTGGGCGACACACGCAGACATGGCATCTCCACCAAACGAGCCTCCATTCCTACCGCCTCGAAGGCCGAAGTCTGTTTCCGATATGGAAGCCCAGCGGTTGTCACGAAATGCTACTCCACCATATCTGCCACCTCGCAGGCCTGTTTCAATGGCTTCATCTCCTCGTGGGCCGATAATACCCGTGTCACAGCTTGAACATGTGCGTGACCTTCCACATGCAACATCGCCAAGGCCTTCATCAGCGTCCACGACGGCGACTCGAGTGGGTACCGGATACTCTCAAACACAAGCCGTTGCGAATACGTTGTCAAGACTCCAAGGCGAAGAGCCTGTCGACGAAGATGCCATCGAACCCGCACCGCTGAGGTCGCCCACGCCAGTGACACGCCACTCCTCGCTGCGTTACGAGAGAAACTACTACAGAAGTCAGCCGAACTCAGCAGCAAACTCGATCTTCGAGTCACCTCTCGAGAGTCCATATCGACGTCCGCAGAGTCATCCGCCATCTCGATCGGGATCTATACCGGATCTCTCCTCGAACGAGATACCCCTTCCTGCAATACCACCGCACATGCTAGGCAATGATCCTTGGAAGTTGCCAGCTCTTGAGCAACCTTCGATTTCGAGAAGCAGCTCCCAACACTCAAGGAATATGAGACCGAAACTGCGTACTTCCATTTCCCGACTCGCAAGCCTCGACAGCCTCATCACGTATCACCAAGAACGCCAGATGCTGAGACGCGAATCTGTATGCAACCAGACGACTGGCTCAGATCAAGGCGACAGCCCTCTTGAACGTGAGCCAACGATCCAATCCGAAGACGATACGCTCCACAATCGCGACACCATCGAGATGAAACGGCTGAGCGAAGTTCCGAATTCAGGGGCGACCACACCGCACCCACCCTCTTCAACTGCCGCATCTGTCAACGACGAACCGCAGAAGCCCCAAAGCAGATTTCGCCACGTTGCGGCAGAGGTTGGCTTCACCTTCACGATCGCCATGACGCAGCTCCTGGCCGAATACATGATCTCTGGCTTCGCCATCGAGCTTCCCAAGATCATGAAGCGCCACGCCAACTCGAACAAGCCAGGGACCATGGGTGAGTTCTGGCCTGCGAGTCTGCTGTCGCTGATCCTCAGCGCGACGCTCCTCATCTTCGCACGCATCTCTGATATGTATGGTGGATACTTCCCCTTCATGTTCGGCGTGTTGTGGCTTGGGATCTGGTCTTTGCTGGCGGGTTCTGCTGGCGCCGGTGTCTTGCTCGATGTTGCGAGGGCGATGCAGGGTCTGGCGATTGCGGCCTTCATCCCGTCGACCTTTGTCATGGTCAGCAGTAACTATCCCGAAGGTGGCCGACGCAGGAACATTGTTTGGGGTCTGTATACAGGCTGTGCTCCTGTCGGCTTCTTCGCTGGGTTTCTGGTTGCGGGTGCACTACCAGATGATGCGCCAGGCTGGTACTTCTGGATTGCGGCGGCGCTATCTTTCATCACTGCCATCACAGCATACTTGACCGTGCCGCAGGACCGGACGGACCGTGTGAAGATGAACCTCAAAATGGACTGGTTGGGCGCTGTTCTGATCACTGCTGGTCTTATTCTCGTCGCATACGCCCTCGCAGTTGAGCCTTACGCAGCGGCTGGCACTTCAGGATCAGGCTGGACGACAGTCATGGTCTTGGCTCCTCTCATCTGCGGTCTTGGATGTCTTGCGGGAGCGTTCTGGGTCGAAGGTTGGTACATGGCTAAGGATTGTCCGCTACTGCCTTTCGACTTCTTCAAGCCTCGCAGCGTCAAAGCGTTGTCGTTGGCTTGTCTTTGCTTCTACGCCTCATACGGCGTCTGGCTTTACGAATCAGCCCAGTTCTTCCAGAGTCCAGAACTGACTGGAACACCAGATGGTGTTCAAGGTGTCACTCTTGCAGTATGGTACACCCCCACTGCCGTCGGTGGCCTTCTGCTTTGCATCATGTCTAGTGCAATCCTGCACAGAGTACATGTTATGATCCTCTTCTTCCTTTCGGCATTGGCATGGATCGGAGCTCCCCTTCTTCTCGCCCTCTGCCCGCTACCGGTGAACTACTGGGGTTTCGTCATGCCATCGATGATCTGCGCGACCATCGGCATCGACTTGACATACACTGTGTCTGTCATCTTCCTCACAGCCGTACAGCCGCAAAAGTATCAGGGCATGGCTGGGGCGGTGGCATCGATTCTGATCAACTTGGCCATGTCGTTCTCGCTGTCAATCTCAGAGATTGTGGCCAAGAAAGCGGAGAGTGGTGTTGTGGTGCCAGAGCCTGGCTCGCCCGGTTATGAAGACGCATCCTTCAGGAAGATATCGTGGCCCTTCAAGGCGGCGTTCATCTACGCCGCGGTCTCTGCTGGAGCTGGATTAATCATATCTGTCTTCTTCGTTCGAATCTCTCGTTCTATCCTTGCAGGTAAGGAGGTAGAAGTACCTGATGTTGAAAGGCCAGAGTCGAGTCTTTCAGAGGCCGACACTCATGTTGAGAATGATGGACCACAGCAGCTGAGAGGTAGAGTGTGAGCTTTTGAAGAGTGTCATTGCATTATCACTGCATCATGTTGAGCATAGCGACGGGCATCCTTCACGGAGCGTGGAGATGGGGGCTTTAGAATGGGAAGACTGCTTCACAGCAGCTTTGTAAATAGAAAGAATCTAGATACGAAAAGGCGAGTTGCAGTATCAACTTGAGGGGACACCGGAAATGGGGATGTGGGAACCGTGTATAGCAGACCTACGAAGGTCATACTTCTCTCTGCCCGCTCTTGCGCATGTCGTGCTTTCATCGATCCATCATTGTCTGGAACGAGCGGTGAACTCATGTTCGGTTCATTTGTGTGGAGGCACGTGCGGTAGTCTAAATGGACTTCACCTCATTACAGTGACTTTGAATCTTCGGATCATGGGCGTTGAGGACTGGAGATGTGGTGACTGACTTGTGGCTCTGTCCTGATGGTGTCGATGGGTTGTGAAACTTGTGTTGCTGCAGCTGCCCCATAGGACCGAGAGCAAAGCGAGGCGAAGTCCCCACACAATTTGCACGAGCGAAGATTCCTCGCAATCCGTAGTGCCAAGGCGACTTGGGGCATTACGGCTTGATCAGTCCATAGAAGCTATGGCTCTGCAACACAGCAGCATATTTAGCTTGGTCGGTTCGGCACAGGTAGGAAGCCTGTGACGTGGGAGATCCCGCGGGCTGTTTCGCAGTGGTGACCGGCTCCTTGTCTGATGTGTGGAGAAGCGGAACCTCCTCTCATTCAGCGGAAACTCATGGAATTGACTGAATAGGTACTCGTCGCCGTTGCTCTTGGATCAAGTCGTTGCTGGACATCCAGGCGATATATCGATGGTTCGAAGAAGCTTGGGAACTGAGGTTCTTCTTGAATGCTTTTTTTCGTTTCTTGGTGTATGTATAAGCCCTGATGATTAGCTTGTATCATGCGAGTGCCTTCGGACCCCATCCGCATGGGCATCCAGTCAAGGTGCCGAATGCAAGCGACTTGATGAGAGACGTCTTTGACGCATGATATAGTCGAAAGGTGTGACAATTAGATTCCAGTTATGAGATGCACGGCAGGCAGGACTCGAGCAAGGCGAAAGAAAGCTCTGGGTAAGTGAAGAAGCTCGGTTGAGAACAGCGGCCACACCGCGGAGGGAGGACGCGACCTTCCTCATGCCGTGTTTCCTGCTGAGAGGATACAAGCGGCCGGCTATGTTCTGTACGCCTTGAGCAAGCAGTAATGCACCCGAAACGGAGCCTTTGTTGAGGGGTTCCATAAATGGCTCAATGCGTAGCCAGATATGCCTCAGTCTTAGCAAAATGGAACGCGTGTGCAGAGTGATGCGTGAAAACGCAGTTGTGACCGCAGAAATTCGCGCAGCTTGAAGCAGTTCGGCGATATGGCAGCCCAGGTAATTCCCATGTTGCTGTTGTTGTTGCAGACGATACATGTACATATATATATATATATATATATATATATATATTATAAGTGAGAGGTAAACAATGCTGCGCGGTAAGTCGTGAAAGAAGACGTGCCGAAGTCCGCGACTAATTCACCCGCTTCTCCGTCCCGCCCACTAGCCTCTTCCATATGACATCGTGTCTGCATCGAAAGTGACCTCAACCAATGCTGTGAATGTACCCACGGGTGTTTTTGAGTCGTGCTGCTCTTCCCATTGCGCCCAGCTCTAGAGCTTGCTCGAACTTTATGGCGCAGCTACTTGTCTCCAACTCCACCTTCACGTCACAACTTCAGCCTCTTCGGACCTCGTCCTCACTCAACGCCGTCGCCTTTCTTCAACACAGGCTCCGATGACCACGCCCAGACGAGACTCCAGGATGAACGACAACACCGAGCCAGCTGGTGTTGATGCCCATGGCCTCCGCCAGAGACTCCCAAATGACCCCGAACTGCCCCAAAAAGCATCGTCCGCCGACACGGCACAAGAAGCTGTTCGTGCATTGAACCAAGAGCAGGTCGATGGCAAGAGCGAGAAGGACAGGAAGACATTTGGACGGACGTTAGATGGCATTGGTAAGTGGAAACGGCTTCTGGAAGAGTCGTGGGCATACGGTATACAGGTCAAGGAAAATCAATTCTAGCCGAACATCCTCTTCAACACCCGCATTGCTGATACTCTCGCATACAGTCTTCACGGTGCCCGTGACTGAGGACATGGTGCGTGATAGCGAAAGGTAGAAGGCTCTCGTTCAATGTGAGACAATCTTGGCTGCGACGTCAAGACTGGCCTCTTGGATGGCAGCCTTTCGCCAGCCTCATCGGTGAGACTTGTGCTAAGCCTTCTTCCCGTACAGGTTTCCCAGCTCTTCGACCCAACGCAACCTAAGAACTTGTCCGACATTGCCATTGTCGGTGCCCTAGCAGGACAGGTCCTGCTCATGTACATCCTGCCAAAGTACCTTCGAGTACCAGTCTTTGCCATTGTCTTCCTTTGGTGGCGCTTCTGCTACAACTTTGGCATCGGCTGGCTCCTGCACAACCAATCTCATCACAAGCGTCTTGTAAATTGGGCCAAGAAGACGCACATATTCGAGGATCCCAAAGCCGGCAAGAACACTCATCCGCTGCTCTACAAGTTCATCAAACGAGAACTGGAGGCCAAAATCCCAAAAGATTATAAGTTCGAAGAGGCTCCAATCGAATATAACACGTGGCTGGTGTTCCGACGTGTTGTAGATCTCATACTGATGTCCGACTTCACTGCGTTCTGTCTGTTCGCATTCGCTTGCGGTGGTCGTCCAGAGCACGAGAAGTTCGCGATGACGATCGCTCGTTGGGTCGGCGGCTGGGCGCTCGTCTTCTTCAACTTGTGGGTGAAGCTCGACGCTCACAGAGTTGTCAAGGATTTCGCTTGGTACTGGGGTGACTTCTTTTACCTGATCGATCAGGACTTGACCTTTGATGGAGTCTTCGAGCTGGCTCCTCATCCCATGTACTCGATTGGCTATGTCGGCTTTTACGGCATTGCAATGATGGCAGCAAGTTACAAGGTGCTTTTCATATCGATCATTGGCCATGCCGCACAACTCGCTTTCCTTGCCATTGTGGAATCGCCACATATTGAGAGGTAAGGCTCCAGCTCTGCTCTATCCATCGGTCAGCGACACATACTAACACCTAGATAGGACTTACAATGCACCACCACCGCCAAAACGAACCGACGAGGTGCTCGACTCACCACCGAAGCGACCTCAATACACAACTCGCATGATGAGTGCTGGGCACGTCAACGGCTATCCTCCACTCGCTTCCAGCAGCAAGCCATCGCCAGTCCACAACCTCATTGGGCTCCACAACATTGACCTCCACCGCGTAACTGATGTGTCGGTCATTCTGCTCCAGATCTACATGTACACCGTGGCTTTCCTGACTCCCTCGACCTGGGGGTGGCAGACTTTCTTTGTGCTTAGTGCAACATTGTGGCGCCTTTGGTACTCTATTGGCATCGGATTCATCTTGGATCGACAATCGAACAAGAAGTCATGGACACGCCACTTCGTCAAGTTTGGAGAGAGCACCGAAGAGGCTTGGCGCCAATGGAAGGGCATCTATCATGTCAGCATGATCATGTGCTATACCAGCTTCATCTGTGCTGCCTGGAAGATGTACGGTATGTTGACGAACGATCCTGCCCAATATTCGAGCATGTACTCACTCACCAGATGCAGGCCTTCCAGAAGACTGGACGTACGGCATGGCTATCTTGCGCCATGTCTCCGGTGTTGGCTTGATCGCGCTCCAGCTCTGGACCATTGCCAGCATCTACGAATCTCTCGGCGAGTTCGGCTGGTTCTTTGGTGATTTCTTCTTCGACCAGGAGCACCCAGAGCTGACCTATGGTGGCATCTACCGTTTCCTCAACAATCCTGAGCGGACCATCGGTTTGGCTGGTGTTTGGGGCGCCGCCATCATGACTTGGAGCAAAGCCATCTTCTTCTTGGCACTCCTCAGCCATACACTCACGCTGTGCTTCATTCAGTTCGTTGAGAAGCCACACATGCAGAAGCTGTACCGACAAGGCCTCCGTCAACAGTCTGGCGTCTCGAAAAGCATCAAGCGGTCGCTTCCTTCGCCTTTACAAAAATGGCAAGGGAGTGTCGACCATATGCTCGACCAGACGCTGGACAACCTGGAAGACTTCATCGATCAGGCCGGTCCTAAGCTTGCCGCTGGATTTAGCACCTTTGTGCAAGACTCAACGACCATGTTCAGACAGTTCCCCGCCCGTGTCAGCATCTCCCGCGTGGCGCCAGACCTTGCGGGCTTCAATCCCAAAGATTATTCCTTGGAGATCGATACATCCGCAAGTGGCGTCAAGTTTGGCGAAAACTCGGAAAGTGGCAGGGAAGGCGAGAATGGCCAGCTTCCTCTCAAGCGTGCCGACAGCTTCGAACGAGTGGTGGTCGAGTATGGCTCTCCCATCAAGGTGAAATGGACGGCACCTCTCAACCACGGCAAGAAAGACTGGATCGGACTGTACCGAGTTGGCGATAATGCTTCGAGAGATGTGACCAAGGTCGGTTCGAACGGCCGCTGGGCCGCGACAAATCCAGGCGCCTTCGACTACAGCAAAGCCGACAAGGGCGTACTGGTCGCTGACCAGAGAGTCTCTGCAGCGAAGCGCAAAGATGGCGAAGAGAAGGACTTCCTATATGGCGAGATTGAGTTTTCCGGCGATAAGCTTTGGTGGACTCAAGGTGTTTTCGAATTCCGGTACCACCATGATGGCAAGCACAACGTCATGGCCATATCCCTTCCCTTCGAGATCAAGATCAACCGATTCGACGAAGACGACTTCGAGACCAACGGAATGATTCGAAACGCTATCGAACAGGCACTTCTTCCAGTCGTACAGAACTGCTTCGATCGCAATCCAGATGTCGCTCCTCGCAGTGTCGACGAGACCTTTGGTCCAACACTGGAACGGGAAGGCAAATACGCCAAGAGAGTGGTGTATGCCGTCAAACAGATGTTTGGCATCGAGTTTGCGCCAGAGGTTGTACAGGCCGATGGCAATGTGCGGAACTTAGGATGGCGAATTTGCAATGCGAAGAAGGTCCTAGCGCCTTACAGCATGTCGAAGTCGAAGGGCGATACCACTCCGCAATAATGAGGAGAGGACACATACGAAGAGCGCGAAAGATCTGCTGCCTGACCAGCAAACAGCGCCATGTTTAGATGATGGGCGTCTTTGTAGCCGATGATACCAAAAAGTTGTAGTTTTCCAGTAGACACCAGCACATAGCTGTAAAGCATATGTAACTAGAATGAAAAGTTGTAAATCAAGTCGAAGATGGAGATTCTGCTGCTCGTTGTGTTGATCAGAGATATGAGCAGCGATTGTCGGTGAGGTTGAGATAAGGTCGAGATAACACTCGGTATGTGGCAGGCGCATTTGCCGAATGGCAGGCGTCTTACTTTCAGCTCTTTCTACCTCCTACCTCCTCACGAATTACCATACGGAGTGTCATACAGGTGCCTTTCAACCTGATTCCGAGCAGCGTACACTACTATCACAAGTACGTGTAGGAGGTACCGGAGGCAAGACACCACAAGAGAAGCTCGGTCGTCAGCGTCTCGCTCTGCGTCGATCCTCCCCACCTTCGGCTTCTTCTTCACACTTCAAACATCACATCTTCTCTCCGTTGCCATGAAACCCACGTTTCGAGATCATCACGGCCACGCGACAGCAAGACGCATGAAATACTCGCGAAGATCCGTCCGCCTGGCTTGCGTCGCCCAGCAAATCAGAAAGCCACCGTCATCTTACACCCGTGTCGACTATCGAGCGTTGCGAACTTTGCTCTCCTTCGACCCCCTGAACCAGTCTGGCGTAACACGCGGACGGAAACCTTTTGGCATTTGTGCTCCTCATCAGGCAGTCTTCACACGGCTGTGCTACGCCCTCGGCTCATGGCAAGCACACAAGGAGACACTTGCGGCAGCACGATGCCGTGTTGGACGATGGGCGACGCCAGAGGCTCTGGGCCAGGTTTGTGGCTACCACGCATCTCTTTCTTTCTCTTGAGATTCGACGAGTGCTCTGTGATCTGGAGAACGCGTCTTTCCTTCCATTCTTCGCGCAATTCTGGGCTTTTCCATGATTGACACGTTCTTGTTGATATAATATTTCTCTTCTACGGTAAAGGCAACGGCCATGCTTTACTTTCACAGCTTCAGTCGGGCTCTCGCGACTGCCACACTCTTTATCTCATTCAGCTCTGCGCAGCAATGCTACTACCCTGACGGATCGCCTTCGACCGACACACCTTGCGGCACCAGCGGTGATTCATCATGTTGCAGCTCGAGTTCATTTTGTATGGATAACGGGCTGTGTTTTGGAGGCGGGATTGTGAGTCGGGGAAGCTGCACAGACAAGACTTGGGGAAGTGCAACGTGCACAGGGTATTGCAAGACAGGTGAGATTTGAGAAGGCTAACAGCGTAGAGTATGCATCTGTACTGACGCGGCCAGACTCACCAAGCAGCAGCGTTGCTCTCACACCCTGTGCAGACAATGGCGGCTCGAGCTCTTTCGTCTGCGGCCTCGATGCCTCTGCCTGCTCTAGCGATACAGGCGTCTTCACGATGTCTGGTGGTGGATCGTTCACTCTACGACCAGCGCAAGTGCAAGCACTCATCGAACCCGTCCTCAACAACACCGCCGCGTCCGCGACATCGCAAACCACCGTCACATCATGTCCATCGAACGAGCCAGCCACGTCCGGAGGAATGTATTCGGCAGCTCAAATGGCAGGTCTGGGCTGCGGACTTGGGCTTCCTTTACTGTTCGCGATCTGTGCAATCGTGTTCTTCTTCCTGAGGGAAAGACGATGGAGACGAAACTCGATCATCGAGCCGGATAGCTACACCTTCAGGCCTCCACCAGCGATCACGATTCAGCATCCAGCGTTCCGCTCAGTGCCGGCGTCTCGCGATGGCAGTGAAGTGGGAAGCATGCAGACGATGACAACCAATGGACAAGAGCATCAGCATCTACACAGCTTCTTGGACCGATATCAGGCAATGAATGAGAAGACGGGCAAGGTGCCAGTGCATCGCGTAGAGCTGGACGGCTCACCGGTCAGTACAGATCGAAGACGAGAATTGGGCGAACGGGCCGCCTTCCAGGAAGGGAATATGTTTTAATATTGAATACTCGATTGTTGTTGTCGTTTCGAACGAAAGGAGTGCCGATGTTGTAGGTCTCCAGGCAAGCGCGGCGCTGGGAGGCTATGCTGTCACGATTTGTTACTATGTTTTGGTTGCTATACTACCCTGTGTACAGTCTATCTTGGAGCGACATTCCGCCATGACTCCAGCTTCAACTTCGTTCCGTCAGAAGCCGGCTTGAATCGATCCCTGTCCTTGACGCTGTACGGCGACCGAAACACTGCGACTCATCTGCGCAAACCCTGTGACGTCTACAAACCTGGGCTCAGCCAGGTACGCGGCCTGGCAAGGAAATGATCAAGGTCTCACTCATGTGTCGACCTTGCCTGGCCTCCAGCTCTTCGCGAATCACGGCCCAGGACCACGCAGAGGCCTGTCCTCTCGAAGCATGTTCGACCTCGTGTTGTGCTTCGCGTTGCTTGGCCTGCTTGTCATGCTAACTCTTCTGGAAACAAAGAACTCGCCAGCCCGAGAGTATACAAGTCGAGGAGCGCTCCAGCTATTTCAACCCCTTGCCTTTGGCGCGAGCAGCTGCGTGACAAGGAGGTCGTCTACCTAAAAGCTTACCTTCATTAAGCACCTTCTTTTCGCCTGAACATTCAGCAGCAACCATGAAGCTGTTCTTCACCATTGCATCTCTGCTCGCCGCGTGTTTGGCGCTCACAGACAACAACCCTACCAAGACCGGGTTCAAACCCAAGCCAAAGCACTGTCCGACCACCGTGACCGTGACTGCACCTGTGGACTGCAGCGGATGCACGACGACGGTCTACAAGGCTACAGCGACGGAAAGCGTTGATTGCCATGGGTGCAAGAGGCTTACGACGAGCACAACGTTCCTGCCGTGGGCAGGGCTGTGTCCAGTATGTTTGCTTTCGGCTCTCCGAGCTTTCATTCACATGCGAGGAATCCCGGATGCTGACGACTTGATGCAGGCTTGTGTTGGGGGTGTCCACACCGAATACAACAACACTGGGACGTCGACGGTGATTTCTTGCTCCCCAACGCCGTATGCGCCTGGAGGGTTGGCTTCGAAGCGGTAGTCGGACTTTCACTGTGGAAAGCTGACAGTTGGTCGGTCCTGTGGAACTGTAATAATACATCGCCGGCATGATTCTCGAGACAGATCTCAAGAGACAGGTCCTCACCAATGATGAATATCTGGTCAACATTCTCTGCGGCTTTCTCACGTTTCCCAGATCTCTGAGCAACACACTTCACTCACAGGATGTGCTACGTCAAGCAATACACCTACAGCTGGCTGTGTCCCTCCCTGGGCGCATGCGTATTCTCGTACAAGTCGTTGGGTCAAGCAAGCCTACGATGGGGCCCTTTGCTAGCAGTCGAAAGGCATCGTGTCTATCAAAAGGTCATCAACACCGTCGACAACGCCAACACCACCTGTGCTCCCTTCCCCCAGTCACTCCCTTCCAAACACGACCCGGTCGACGACAGTGCAAGCTGATGTGAAGACGTCACGGATCTAAGATCAAGATTACCGCGGCAAGAACGTCTTCACCCATCGTTTGCTCTCCCGTCCCCAAACCTCTTACTCACCCGCAGCGCAATCATGAATTGCCCACGCACCCGCCGCCTCCCCGATCGCAGATTTGCCACACTACAAACCATAAGTCCAAGCACGCGCCCAACGCATCGAGCAAGGCAACTCAGGGTCCCGCGCCTCTGCTCACCCAAAAAGACCCCTTGCCTTCTGCCACCTCGTCACTTGTCACACCATGTGCACCCAAGAACTGATATGGTGTAGCTGCGGCCATGGCGAATTCCTCGAAATCAAAAAGTGTAGGACCGGACATCTCACGGGTCGGTGTTGGACGGTCGTACACGGGAATCATCACCTCGTTGTGCCGGCGATATGCTCGTATTGTCGAAGTGGATTGAATAAGAGAAAGCCTTTGGGTTCGCCGCGGCCGAGGGATGAGCTGGCGAAGAAGGTCGAGGAGAATCAGGATCCGGGGTTGGGCAAGATGTTGGAAGAAGGGCTGGAGGAGGATGAGGCGAAGTGGGTGGAGGATGACTGTGGGATTGCTGCGGCGTATTCGATTGAGGATGTGCTGAGTACGGACTGGAGCGAGTTTGATCTTGAGAAAGATATGGGCATATGGAGTGTGATGGACGGGGTTGGTTTAAGTAGTATACCGGAGGAGTCTGCACAGTGAGCGGAGACGATGGGGCCTTGTTGGGCGGTGTACATATTGTGTTCGTGGCATTAATGGCAGGACTTACCTGGGGGTCTATAGAGCCCGTTGTAATTTGTGGTCTCGGGACTGGAGCCGACTTCATTGGACCTGCAACGACATCTTCAGCAGCATACTTCACTCGACCCGACATGGGAGGATCGAATGTTTGCAGACGTCTTTCCACTGATCGTGAGCCCCTTGAGAGGCAGGCATCGGACGCGCTGGAGGATGCCTGTGGCAATATATCGCCAGCCCTGGATGTGGATAGAGGTCAATTCGCGTTCGCAAAGCGGTCCCCGTTACATGGTGGCTATAGTCGATGCCGTACGCCAAGGCCTCGCCGTACGTTCGCCCTATAGGATCTGCGACTCAAAGTGACCGGCATCTGTTGTCTTTCCTTCTTCGCCACTCTCTGAGGCGCAGTGTTCACGATGTCTAATCTCACGGCGTATTTGGCCGCCTAATGCTTCGCGTACTTCGCATATCGCGCTCGTTTCGACATCGGGTAGTTGTCGGAGAAGTCGAGTGCCGTGAACAGCTCATCTCGCCTCTCGCCTCTTGCCAAGGGCTTGCTGTCGCGGCAATGTGGCATGGCAAAGCTTGCCAGCACAGCCAATCCGTCTTGCGTGAGCTTGGTGCGTACGACACTTGATGGCGAGCTGGAGGTTGCAACAAGTTGTTGCTGCTGTCCGCGTAGAGACTTTGTCGTAGCGCCATGGCATCGATATGCAGCACGCCCACAAAACAAGATTGACCTCGTCCCTGGCCTTGGGATTGGCTCTCTGAAACGCCATGACGCCAGGGCGGTTTTGCCGTTGTTTGTTGGCATAGACTCGCCGACTCTGGCCATGACATTCACGAGAGCCTTCTTTCTCACAGCTCAGCCCACAAGTTCGTGAATTCCAAAAGCTCCAGGCCTGCCGATTACTCCACGTTGCCATCCAACGCCTCGATCGATGACATCGCGGTGCATGCGCCACAAAACAGTCGACTGAGTGGACTGACGGTTGCTTCCCCGAGATCACCACAGCTGGGTTCAGGACGCGCTTCAGCCACACGATCGGCGCCAGCGCAACACTTGCCAGTAACTTGCACGCTCGTCAAAAGGAGACCGTTCTGCTGTCGCGGTAGCATTCACTTCCCTCGAGGTGCTTCCACGGCTTGGCATTTTAATCGGGCTTTCATCTTCGTCACTACAAACACCAACACGCGACTCGGTCTCCTGCAGAGGCTTTGCATCGCACCTCGAACCAATCGCACTTCGATCGGGGTTCCACAACAGGCACGCACAGCCATTGACGAGCTTCCCTGGCGCAGAAGGATCTGGCGCAGTCAGATCCCCCCAACTCACCATGCGTATGTATACGTACCTACTTCATTCTCGGACACCGCTTCTACGTGTCGCTTCATGCTCTCGAGATGGTGCTAACGGGCGTCTTGCGAATAGACAAGATTAAGCAGGCTGCAAGGCGAGATGCCTGGTACACCGATGGCGGCGATGGAAACCAACGATCCTATAACCCGTTCGGGCGTGTGAAGGCCCGCCCTCGAGTCGGTACAGACGTGGAAAATCAGAACGACTTGGCACACGTGCAATCAAGCGATGCCGTCTCGGCGCTCGAGGATGAGCGGAGGCTTCAAGCAGATCAAGAGAATGGACCATTCCGTGGACCAAACAAGTCGAGTACATACCCACCAGGCCCTCAAGGCGGTCTGCCGTCGAGTAGTGAAAGAGGCGATTTCAGTGAGACGGAGAAACCTAGCGGAGAAACCGAGAAGAACGACACTTCAATCGAGCCCATGCCTCAGGGATCTATCGAGGACTCGGTATCGACTCGTGATAATGGCAAGCCGAGAAAGCGCAGGAAGTTCTTCGCGCCATTCAGCAAGAAGAAGGATGACGATGGAGTTGAACGAGCAGAGACCGACAACTCCAAAATGAAGAAGAAGAAATATCCCCACATCACACTCGTGAGCCAGGTCAAGGCAGTCCTCTTCTCCTGGATCAACATCCTCTTAGTCCTGGTACCGGTCGGTATCGCGCTGAATTACACCAACGTCAGCGGTGTTGCTGTCTTCGTGGTCAATTTCCTGGCTATCATTCCTTTGGCGGCCATGCTTTCGTTTGCCACCGAAGAGCTGGCCCTTTACATTGGAGAAGTCCTTGGCGGTCTGCTCAACGCCACCTTCGGCAATGCTGTTGAGTTGATTGTTAGTGTCATCGCTCTTACGCAGAAGAAGGTGCTCATCGTGCAGACCTCCCTGATCGGCAGCATGCTCTCCAACTTGTTACTGGTGTTGGGAATGTGCTTCTTTTTGGGAGGCATCAACCGCGTTGAGCAACATTTCAACATCACTGTAGCACAAACAGCGGCGTCGCTACTGGCTCTGGCAATTGGCAGTCTCATCATCCCGACCGCATTCCGAATCTTCAGCCCTGATGACTCGGGAGTCGCACCTACCTCGCGTGGAACGGCAGTCCTCTTGCTGGTGGTCTACGCCTGCTACCTCCTCTTCCAGCTGCGGACACATGTCGACATGTACAACGAGCCAAGCCAGAAAACAGCGAAGAGGTCGACCGGCAAAAAGGACGAGGGTGAAGCTCTAAAGGGCATCGCGATGATTGGCGCCGCAAGTGGTGCTGCCACGGCTGGTGGTGGCATTAACCAGGAGAACCTAGTCCAGGAGCAAGAAGAGGACGAAGAAACACCTCAACTTACACGAATTGGTGCTCTTGTGACTCTTGCCGTCTCGACCGTGTTCGTCGCTCTGTGCGCCGAGTACATGGTCTCCGCCATCACCGATATCTCGGGCAGCGTCTCGCAGGAGTTCATCGGTGAGTCTTTTCATCAAATGCTGGCGACGACAGTAATGCTAACTCTCGCATAGGTCTGATTCTCCTCCCCATCGTCGGAAACGCCGCAGAGCACGCCACTGCTGTCACCGTTGCCATGAAGGACAAGATGGACCTCGCCATCGGTGTTGCCGTCGGCTCAAGTCTTCAAATCGCCCTCCTCGTCCTTCCGATCATGATCATGCTCAACTGGTGGGGTGTTGGATCTCCAGCAGTCTTGGATCTCGACTTCAATGGGTTTTTGGTCGTTGTGCTTGTCATTGCCATCTGGCTCGTCAACTACCTCATCAACGACGGAAAGTCACATTGGCTTGAGGGTGTTTTGCTGATGATTACGTGAGTTGATCTCCTGAAGATTGTTCGGCTTTCACGTTGCTGACTGTTGCTTCTAGGTACCTCATCATCGCCGTGAGCGCGTGGTTCTACCCTGCTGATGGTGAAGTTGCTGGATGAACGTGCCATAACTGTTTTCTTTGCGATTGTTACTACCTTCAAGTCCACCTTGCGTTGGCCAATCTCCCAAATGGCTGAATACGTGCTTGGCCAAGTTTGCTTTGTCTGAAGCTGGACTGCCAGAATACACACCTGGAGAGCCACAACGGGCGAAGGGCCCATTACTAGCGAGGCTTCTGGTTCCCTTTTGTCTGTACACTGATTGATACCCCGAGCTACTAGCGAGTCGAGAAGGAAAGATCATTAAAAGTCCCCATTTCCACTGCCGTCTGTCATACTGTTGTTGACGGAATTGTGCAGGAAGCACCAAACCAGTAAGACACTTCGAAGACCATCGCGAGGATCTATGAGGGATGCTGACCCATTCATTGCCCGTGTAGGAAGCAGGGGCAAGGTCTTTCGCACTCGACTGAGACCTGGCAACTGGAATTCGAGCCACGTTCATGCTCTGCACTACTGCACTGTTGAAGCGCATCTTCTCCAAGGACTCTCAAACATCAGGCCATTGTCTCTGCATGCGCGATACACTCCAGCCACTGCAAGGCTGATCTTGATTTCGGGATTTCATGCACTTTCCCTCTACTCTCGCTCTCATCTGATATCTCGCGAACACATCACTGCACATGCTCATGAGGCTAGTCAACCTTCTCACCTGCTCTATTTCGTACCTCGACTTTCACACACTATCCTTACTCGGCTACTGCTGCTTCGCCTACTCACACCAACATTCACTTCACTTTGGCTAGATCTTTGGCAAGGGTTCACGTGTTCGCACGGGGGTCGTTCCTTCTTCTTCGGCGGCCGCTAGAGAGGTATATAAGACGGCTTTCTACTCACCACACTTGCTTTTGTTCACAACAACTACCACTCGACAACAAACCACGACTTTCTCCCCATCGAACACCATTCAAGAAATCACGACTGCCCTCCACAACAACTACCACTCACAAATCACGACTCTATCCACACAAGCTACGACTCAACAAATCACGACTCTCTCGACACCCAACCACACTGACAAGCCCACCAGCAGCGTCGTGTACGCCTAGCCTCCCAGCAAAAGTCGGCGACATATCACATCAGGTCGGTCTTTCTCACTCCAACGTCTCACACGTGCTAAAGAAAATCAGTTGTCACGGCACCTCCTTTACCTTCCAAGGCCTCATCATCTGAACCAAAACCACAACAACTCCAAACCAAAACACGAAAGCTCCAACCAATAACATCCTGACCACAACAGCGAGTCATGACTGACCACGACCCATTGATGATGTCTGGCGGCAGAGCAGACGACGAGACTCTCGGCGAAGACCAGAGCGACGGTCCTCAAGGCGACCAATCAATCATCTCATCCACTGAGAACGGACAGACCGACCCAGCTGATGACTTGGACGGCTACTATCCGCAAGAACAAGACAACAGCCAAATGCAGCCGCCACCACGAGCGAGAGTGGACTCTGTCAGCAGCCAGACGACAGACTGCAACTCACCAGACACCATCCAGAGGCTCTTCGGCCCAGGATCCCAGGGTAATCGGAGAAACCAGATTCGCCCTTCACCAAAACCTTCCCCAGAACCTCGTACTCTCAACTTGGGCAACTCCATGCTTAATCGACGCGCTCGCGCGAGCTCGGGCGACAGTTCCCCAGGCAGTGCAGCCTCGAACAAAGCCAGAGCTTTTGACAGACAGCGCGAAATGGCCAACCGCCTTCGCACCGGTCACGAACTTCAAGCTAGGGAGATGACTGAGCCCCTCCAGCAGTCAAGCAACAGGTCGGCCACGCCTGGCGGATTTCAAGATGCTGTGAACAGCTATGAGTCAGCCTACTTCGCTGACTCTCGATATGCGCTCCAGCGCAAACACAAGAAGGGGAAGCTAGCCCGCGACGAGGAACTGCAATGGATTAGGATGGAGGCTCTTCGTCGCCAGCACCAGCAGCGCCGAGACCGCTCACTGACTCCTGCGGATGAAGATGACGAAAACGATGAGGTCGATCCAGCTGCAGAGGCTTACAGCCGGATCGAGAGAAGCCTACAAGCGAAGCGTGACAACGGCACGGTAACTTTGGAGGACGAAATCCAGTTCTTGAAGTATCAGCAGAGAGAGCAGAGGCGGTTGGAGCGCCGGGATCAACCAGTGGATAGCCGTGCATCGACTCCCAGCAACGCAAGCGAGTTGTTCGTCAATGGTCGAGGCACTCCGTTGCGTGGAATCGGCGGTATTCCAGGGGATAGACCCCGAGGCAAGTTCCCTCGCCGCAAGTATGTTACTTCGTCGGAGGTGGCTCTGAAGCGGGCAAAGAAGGAGGCGAGGACTGGCCAGGTGTGCTTGACAACCCAGTACGATTGAGTCTCTGTACTAACCTCGTGCTTCTCCAGCTACCCAATAGGGGTGATCCTAGAGCTGCACCCAGAAAGGGTTATGGCAACGATGGACGCGGCAGGAACCTTGAATTCGGCGATTACTTCCTGAAGGCTACCGCCAACGACGACCGTCCAGATGTGATCGAGGTCTACCTCGACCACGTAGCCAACGAAGTGGCAGAGCAGATGCAGAAGAAAGCGACTCTACCAGTCTATGGCAATACGCCACTCAAGGATAGACTGAAGTGGATTCGCAAATCATGGAACACCAAGACCAAGACATTCTGCAAGAAGTACGGTCTGGAGCCACCGCCAAAGGTTCACGTGGCCGACGACGATGAGAAGCATTTCAAGCGGGTGAAAAACAGTATCTATACGAAGATCCGCTCTGGCCAGCTCGATATGCTGTCAGCATGCCGCTTTGGCGTCGAAGCCAATATTGAGATGTGCCGTTGGCGCGCCAAGTACCACCAGGCCATTGGCAACACGAACGCCCCCTCGAACCTGCCAGACCTGAGCGATCTCGAGGGCCTCAAGCTGCCAACCAGCGAGGAGTTCGACACGGCCTACAAGCCCAAGTACGACAAGATCATGGAGTTCGTTGGTCAGATGTTCGCCGAGTGTCAGGATCGCATTCGTGTCAACCATGACCGCCTTCATGGTCTCTTCTCCAAGGTGGAGGTCCCAGATCCATACGACGACCCCAGTTCTGAAGAAGACGAGGACGAAGAGGGTTCAGAGGAAGCTGCAGTCCGTGCGGCTTTGGCGGCTGACAAGGCTGATGCGGACGCGGCTGCGGGCTCAGGAGTGGGTAGATACAATGCGACTGCTGAGGACGACGATGAGACAATGTTCCCCAACAATACGGTTTGAGCTCAACAATCGATCAATCGACTCGATGGTCTGGACGGCCATTGTCCAGCGGGGAGACACGGCAAAATCTCACACAACTCTCCACTACCCACATCAACATACACAGCACAACATCTCTTTCAATGGCCTAGGCGGCAGCATTATTCTGGAGAAAGACAAAAAGCGATTCGATTTCATCTCTCACACAATCTCGGGGCAAAACAACACGGTTCTCTTCTCTCATTGGCTTGAACATCATCATTTCGAGAGTGAGAGGCACGGGTTTCACAAGATTTCCTTCACATATGAGGTGACCAGGGGGCACTCAAGGGTTTGTTTTAGGTGCTTGTGATGTACACAGGATAGCAAAAGTTCAAATGAAACAATAAAGATAGACATACGCCTCTTTCTCAAGGTCTACGAGTAGGTAGATGTTCGGGCAGCTGTGATTCTTAGCACCCGTGATCTTGAGCACTTATAATTCTAGGCAGCTGAGACTCTGAGCAGCCGTGATTTCGAGCAGCTACCTTATGTTTCTGAGCCACTATGATTCGAGCAGGTGAATTTTCGAGCAGTCGTGATTTCGAGAATGACATGTCGTCGAGAAGTTCCTGTTTAGGCGCTGTCAAAGCGAGGGGCACGAAGCACGAAGCGAGGCGCTGTTGTGAAATGGCGTCATCATTCGCCCGCCGCCACGTCGAACTTCGACCGAAGCACATGCGGCGAGAGCGGGTCATCGTGCACTCAGCCTCCACCTGCACATCTATCTTCGACAACAGCCACGGCGATTCCAAACCTGCAACAAGACAAATCACCGCACGACCAAGGTACGTCTAATCGCATACCCGAATTCCAGTCTCGTTCACTCCCGCTCTCGGCACAACCTCCGGTCTGCAAGCGTCCAAGTCGGCGAGCCCAGCGCCGAGACCCATCCATTGCATAAGCAGCTTTTGCACTAGAAACATCCCTCCCTTGCATCGCCGCATTATCAACCATCTCAAATCCCATATTACCCCTCCAACACACGCCTCCAACTATACAGTTGTTGATGTCCTCCGCATCTGCAGTCTTCCGCCGAACACTACTCACATCTGCGCGACTCACCAGACAACCACAATACCAACCCATCTTCGCCAACACACCCCGATTCTTCACCACCACAATGAGCAAGCAGGGCGTCCACAACCTCGCCTCCAAGGCTGAGTTCGACAAGGCCATGGAGGAGCACAAGGACAAGCTCATCGTTCTCGACTGCTTTGCGACCTGGTGCGGGCCTTGCAAGGTCATCGCTCCTCAAGTTGTCAAGTGAGTACTAATCATTTCCATGCGAATCCTCCGAATCAATGCTAATGTGCTTCGCGAACAGGTTCTCCGACACCTACCCCGACGCGCGCTTCTACAAGATCGACGTCGACGAGGTTCCCGAGGTTGCCCAGGACCTCGCCGTCCGCGCCATGCCCACTTTCTTCCTCTTCAAGAACGGCGAGAAGGTCACCGATGTCGTGGGTGCCAACCCGGTCGCTCTTGAGGCTGCTATCAAGAGCGGCCTTGGAATAAAATAACCACTATACAAGGATGAACGCAATGGGTGAAAGGGAGGATCACAGGGGATATGATTGACGCGCCAAACTGGAGGCTGCGGCTTGATACCATGCATTGGGCACCTCAACCCAGAGTGATGTCACCTATAGAGCTTTTGTTCTTCATGTATATGAAGACATGAATCGAATCGAACCGACTCGAGAGTGCCATATCTTTGCAATACTGCTTTTTGCGTCTCGAGTCGCACGCGGCAAGAAGTTGCCCTGACGTCTAAATCTCGTCATGCATTATGCTGTGAAACATTTGCCATTCCTCGCCAGTGATCCAGACCTACTGCCCGGCAATCGTCGGCGAGTGGAACGCATGCACCTTGTGGAAGGTATTGAATGCTTCTGCCGTCGACTTCTGTATCCATGGTAATCTTTGGCGAGGAAGATGGTGTGGGTTTCAACAATCACATGACATTATTCTCTCCTTTTCTGCATCTTTTCTAAAACTCGCACTCAAACAACACTCGAGGGTCTGGCTCCTTCAGAAACCCCCTCAGAACACATCAATCTTCTCGCCTTCAAGTAGTATAGTTGGCATCTGCCTCGATTGCGATAGCAGCATTGGACTTTCTTGTCCACCCCCTTCCCCCCCATACGCCTGCCACCCCGGGCAGTTTTTCCAAAGTAGATCGCTCGCTCCAAAACTCCCGAAAAGAAAAAGCGTAGTGGTATCACTGGGTTAAGAAACATGTGTAGCGAACTGGTGCCATGTGCTGATGCTGTCTGCGTTACTGCAGGTTGAAGGCGGTCATGACGGTCGGTATGAGGTAGCTGGTTCAAGGTCAGTATTCGCGACGGCCATGACAATGATCAGCACAAACTTACCCAATGGCCAAGCTGGCCGCAATACCAGCGAACGCCCGACGGCGGATCTTCTCCTTGCGCAACTCGATCTCGGCCGCTCGTGCCCTCTTCGCCGGTCGCGTAGTGGATGGCCCTTCGAGTCCGACCTCATCATCTTCATCAATCATTTCCTCGGCCTTTCTCTTGCCCTTGCGAGTACGCGGTGCGGTGCCGTCAAGCTTGCGCGCTTCCATGACCGTCTCCTTTGCTTTTTGCAGCATCTCGGCTGAGTCGTTGGGGATGGGCATGTCTGGGTGGTTGGATGGCATGGTGATGTTGACTTTGGTTGACTCCACTTGCTCCTCGCCGTCCTCGTCCGGAACTGTGGTATTCTCGATCTCCACCTTCACAGTATCTCTTGCGCCGTTGACGGCCTCGTCCTTCTCGTCCTCGTCGACAGGTTCAAGCGTTGCAGCGCGTCCTTTGCGGGGCTTTCGTGGAGTCGCCATTTTGCGAGGGGTCGTTTTCGGCTTCTCCATCGTTGGCGACTCTGAGCGCATGCTTCGTGCGCCGCGTGTTGACCGTCGACCAGCGGCACTCTTTGCCGGCGACGGCTTCTCTGGCGATCGTCCTACACCGTTTGCCATCTCTTTCATGTGATATGGCGGCGGCGATTTGATGGACTTCTTCGGATCGCTGGTACCGTGCGTGATCGGTTCAGGGTCGAGAAGGGCCGCGATCCAAAGTTTGATGCCGTACTCGTCGGCTAATTCGAGGGCTGCGCGCGTACAAAGAGGTTAGATTGAGCAAACAATGTGGAATGTGAAGCTCGTCGGCACGCACCTCTGGAGGGCAGAATCCACACGTTGCCCGCAACCTCTTCGCTGGAAGCTTCTTTCAACGACTTGATGTAGTCCTTTTCAGCTGCCTCTTCTTCTACCTGCGCATAGGGGAATGCAGCTTTAAACATGCCCGTCGCACTAATAAATCCATCACTCGAGCGTCGCTGTCGCGCGTCACTTTCAGCACTCGTTCACCTCGTCTCGGCGCGTCGCGTTACGTACCATCAGAAAGTATGCCTCCGGCCACTTGCGGTTCGCGCCCTTCATGAAGATGCCGCTTCCCGTGAGGTCCTTCGGCAGCGGGACGCGCAGGTGTGCGTAGTCAAGTACGCCCAAGTTGTCCAACTTGGTCGCATTGCTAGTGCCGACCTGGCCGGGTTTGACCTTCAACTCCGTCTGTCCCAAGCATCGTCGTTCCACAAGGATCTCATCTGCGATGCGCCCAGTGTCAGTATGTCTCTTTCGCGCAGTCTTCCTCTTCCTCGGTATCGAAGCCACTTACGCGACGGGGCGCGTTCTTCCTCAAGTAACGGGTTTCGTTGCTCTGGCAGAGTAGGGCGAGACATGATCGATCGGATTGGTCTCGTGCGATGCGCCGTAATTGATGGTGGTAATGCGCAATGATGTGTGAAAGTGCGCGCGAGAAGGCAGACGGGACGGAAGAGCAGAGCTCAATTCGCGCTAATCCTCCTGGCCTGGCGCAATTTGCCGGAAAGGTAGATGGACGCAATATGAAGTATCTGAAGCAATGAAACACTTGAAGAGCGAGTATCTGTCCGCCACCGATGAGGTAGAATCGAATGGGAAGTACAAGGGCAAGCTCGACGGGAGCAGTCTGGGGTATGATGATATCCTGGATCCACCGAAGGTAAAATGCGGTGGCTGGGCCCGTTGGAGGACACTACAGCGTGTCATTTCATTAAACATTCGAATCAGGGTCTGTTGCCTATAAGTGTAGAGGCGAGATGGCTGGTAAAGACATGTTCGAGCCTTTGATCCTTCTGTTCCCGTCATCATCATCCATGCACAGCATAGAATGATCAATACCTTGATGATGCCACGTGCTCTCTCCGTCACCGTTCAAGACCAAACAGCGTGCACGGCAGCGAAAGGCACTTCTTCGTTGTGTGGTAACTGGATCCGAGCATCGGACTTGAGGTCCCAGATGCCTTACAACGACCATTGCACCCAGGATGTCGTACGTCTCCATGCTGTATGGATGTCAATGCTGCCTGTAGCTTTCTGGGAGATCGCTCGTGGTATCTTGCCATGATGTCGACAAGGTGTCGGCTGTGATCTGAAACTTGTACTCGTCGTGATCATCGTTCCGACACCGATATGTGCATGTGCTGCGCTTGAGGCAGAAGATGGTCGTGGTCGTCGCGATGGACTGCATGGAGACATGAAACACGTCGGAAGAGCCCGAGCGTAATGGCCCCACCACCTAAGCTGCAACGCAACCTGGTACCCAACCTCACTTCTCAAGCAAACAGCCCAACAATATCCAGTGCCCGTCCTAAAGTCTCGGTCAGGCAACCCACTGAAGAAAGAAAGACTGCTCTCCCGCCATGTCAGCACCGCACGAGGAAGACCTCAAGCCTGAGGAGACCGAAGGCTTCAAGGTCGGTGAGAAGAAGACGATTGACGAGTATCAGCAGCTAGGTAGGTCAGCACAACTGTGGGCAGAGCGTCGAAAGTCGATAGCACTTTGGTGATGAGCGAAGATCCATCTTCGGTGCTTGGAACTCCTCAAAGCGGAGACAGCTACAACGCTATCAACTCATATCGCACTGAACAATACTAACGCTTCCTACTACCAGACCAAAACGACGAATCCCTGCGAAAGTGGAAAGAGTCTCTAGGCATCGGCAGCGGCACTCCCATCGCCAACCCCTCCGACAAGCGCCGCGTGGTCATCCTCTCTCTTGGTCTTGAAGTTGAAGGCCGCTCCGACATCATCATCGACCTCCAGAAGCCCGGTGCACTTGAAGACCTCAAGAACCACCCATTTACCATCAAGGAAGGCGCCGTGTTCCGCATGAAAGTGCGGTTCCAGGTGCAGCATCAAGTCTTGAGCGGCCTGAAGTATGTGCAGGTTGTGAAGCGTATGGGTTTGAAGCAGAAGATGCAGGAAATGATTGTGAGTCCGAAAGCGGTTTCTGCCTGGTGATGAGGTTGCTGACTTGCTTTGCAGGGCTCTTACTCTCCCAATACGACCGACAAGACTGAATACGAGAAGAAATGTACGTGAACTTCACTCTCTCCCAACAGCCGTAAGGTCAACTGACATGTTCATACAGTCGAGCCCGATACCGCCCCATCAGGCATGGTCGCTCGCGGTCACTACAACGCCGTCTCCAAATTCGTCGACGACGACAACCAGGATCACCTCACGTTCGAATGGGCATTCGACGTCAAGAAGGACTGGTAGAAGCACGCCGCCGTCATGATTTACCCACTAAGCCCAAACGAGCGCCGACGGTGCCAGCAGCTTGTGAGTCTTAAGCCACGGAGGACTTGCTTCGGCTGGATCGCATGTCTGCTATCAGCACGTTGGCAATCGCGATGGGCAAGGCGTCACGATCCCACCTCAAGCGAAAGAGGCAGGGCCTTGAAGCGAGCAGGAAGAGGCTGAGCGAGCGACCCGCACCCACTCTGACCGACCACAAATACCCAAAGTCCAACTCACTGTTCTGATCATGCATTTGCGCCGCGCGAGCGCGAGCGAGAGGGGAAAAGCGTTTCTGAAGTGAGAGAAAGACATTCATTAAACGACATCATCCAACCTCACCCAGAGCTCAAGAAGAAGTAACTTTTCCGGCGCCTCTCGCTACCGTCCCATCTTCCGTCATGAATGAGTCGTGAAAGTAAAGTCGAGTACAAGTGATAGTGGCCGTGTCTGCTCGCTGCCCATCCCGGAGTCCATGTCTAGCGCCTACGCTTGAACGCAGCAAGAAATAGCCAAGTAAGCGGCTACCGTCAACCCAATCGCGCGATATACGCCGTGGTAAGGTCGTGAGATACAGAAAGCTATTCATCGAAGTCGGCACCGCTCCGTCGGTACTTGAGGCCGTGAATCTCGCTGTGTCTAAGTCAGCTCGTGTACATAGCTTCACAGAAGAACATCCCACTTACTCGAAGCGCTTCACAAGCGTCCCATCCCCACCCTTCTCTAAATCGATACTGTACACGTAGAAGTCGCCCTCGTTTGTCGCCACCATAATGTGGGGCGTGTTGTTCGCCATCGCCACGACACTTCGCACAGGCTGACCATTAGCACCTCTAGGCACTCGTACCCATGCGAAGTCTCTTTGAGGCTCCCACATCTCAGTGACTGATGACGGTAAGTATCCTGCTGCCCTGCTCACGAACGAGGATGAAACGTTTTGTGACGTTCTCCTCACAAGAGACATGAAGCCTGCTTGCCGAGGCTGTCGTGAGTTTGCCAGTGTAGCAGGATCTCCATCAGCATCGGCACTGTCCTGGGCATCCTCAGATAATGAAGGACTCTCGCTTCTGTCGCGGCCTGTGAAAGATGACTTTCGCGGCGACGATGGAGGCGATATTGGCCTTGCACCGTGGCCATTATGCTGGCCGCTAGGAGGAGCCAGCTTAAAGACATGCACCGTCTCGGTCGCTGACGATACGCATAGCAGAGTCGATGCGGCATTGAAGCTCATACTGTAGATCCTCGCCGGCATGCTGCCTCTCCGAAACTGGTATAGCTTCTTGCCGTCTGGTAATGAAAATATCCTAATCACTGTGCCTTTCTCGGAAGACGTCGCCATGAGGGTGCCATTGTTGTTGATGGCAATGAACGACATCGGTGTCTGGTGGGCTTGAATGACTGTGACTTCCTCCATCTTGTTAAGATCGTACAGCAATACATCTCCACTAATCGACTCTTTTATGACCGATTTCGGGACGTGTGTGGGGGAGGTCTGAGGGTTCTGCGACGTCTTCTGGTAGTGGGGTATAGCAAGGAAGTTGTTCTCGGAGTTGGGCGAGACAGCGCATATGCCGGCGGTGTTGAGGGGTATCGATTGTTGGTGCAGCATCTTCATGTTGCTAATGTCGTAGATGAAGATAGTTTCCTCCAGCATGACCACCAAACGTTTTCTGTTCATCTTCACGGCCACGACCATGCCGTGGAAGGTGAGCTCGCATATTGTCGAATGCTTCTGCGATCGCTACTCAGTCTGGTAAGATGCTCGTTCTCCTCTTCCACAGCCTCGACACTCACTTTGGTATTGACGATGCGGAGTAATCGCGGGGTGAGGATCATGGCGACCAGGGATGTGGAGAAGAGCTGCTCGACCAGCGAGATGTCCTCCTCGTAGGAATGGTTGGTGAGCTCGAACGGGTCGGTACTGTAGACGCGGAGACCGCGTGTGGTTGCTGCCGCCAGTCAGTTCTCACAGTGGTCGCGGCTATGGACTCCATGCAGCGTACCGACAGCCAGCAAGCTGTGGTCCTGGTTGAAGGTGACATAGTTCAACCCGGCCATGGCGGCTTGCTGGTGCTCGCGGAGTCGGAAGGTGTCGTTGCGGGTCCCCGTGCCCCTACGTCTTACATACAGCCGTGGAAGCGCAGACGAGATGAACACCCGCGTAAGACGGGCAGCAGTCGATATTCGGCCAGGCGAGAGTCCGAGTCGTGTGAGGATGCGAATGTGCGGGTAGGTTTGCTGTGAGTGCCGCTGTAGTGGTGGTGTGTGGAGCTTGGACTGCTTGCTTGCTTGCCTACTCCACAGTCGAGCGGGCCGTTCCGCGCGAAGCCTTCTCTGTCCAACGAATCTCACCAGCGCACGCAGGCAGCTTTCGTCGCCGCTGCCGGCTATCTTTAGTATGGACAACAATCCTTGTCCAAGCAGCTGAAAAGGGCAGTGCTGGACTCAGAGGAGAGCCGACGTGCGAAGAGGCCCATTACGTCCCACGGCCAGCGCTGCAGCGAGGAGAGTCTGATTCGATTCATTTTGCTCCGATGCCCCGTTCTGCCTTTTCGTCGTCGAATTCTCTTGCCCGTCTCCCTTCAAATTCCATTGCTTGAGCGACATATCACAGGGATTTCCTGTGTCACTGACTCGCCATGGTTGCTGCAGGAGAAAGCGCCGACTCTCCGCTGCCGTCTATCTTGCAGTCGGGTCTGGCGACTACGCAAAATGGACTCTCTTCTCAGCAGCAGGATCTGCGACTGAACATCGACACGCCAGTACTGCAGAACGGCCACCGCAGCAGCGACGCGCTCAACTCAGGTCATGAGAACAACAGCTCCAACGGCAAAATGCTCAAAGCAGAGAAGGTACTGGGCTTGTCGAGCCCAAACGTTAAACGCAGTTCCAGCGTACCTATGTTGGTGAGGAGCAACAACAAGGAGACTACCGTTGTGGACCCTCAAAAACACCAGCGAGATGAACTCATCATGGATACGAACAAGTCCAGCATTGTCTCGAAACGGTCCGTGGAGAAACTTTACTACGATGGCGAGCCTGAGTACTTTCGCTACTTTGTGAGCAAGTTCAAACGCCGGTCACCCCTGATTAATCGAGGCTACTGGCTACGCATGAAATCCATCGAGCATGCAGTCTCGAGGTTTCTGTCAGAGAGGACTGCCAAGAAGAAAGTCGTCATCAACCTGGGTTGCGGGTAGTACGTACTATCGGTTTCATGGTTGAAGGCTTGGGCTGATAGACGCCACAGTGACCCTCTACCATTCTTATTTCTGGGCAAGAAACCTCTCCTATGTCAAGGGACGACCTTTGTCGACGTGGACTATCCAGTCTTGATGCAGAATAAAGTCGGCATCATCGACAAGACTGAGCAGTTAAGACATCTGTTGCCCAAGTTGACCAGGACAGCAAACGAAAGCGGACTTTTAGCATCAAGTGATCCATACGTTGCTATAGGTTGCGATCTTGGCAGCCTTATACCTCTCCAGGAAATCCTCCAGGACCATCTCCAATTAGGCAATGGCGGCGTAGCCATCCTCTTCGTTTCAGAGGTCTCTACGGCTTACATGGAACGGAATGCCTCTCAAGCTGTATACGAATGGGCTGCGACATACGACGATGTGAGGTTTTGCCTCCTCGAGCAACACCTACCTGATGGACCCGACCACCCGTTCGCAGCGACAATGCTTTCACATTTCGAGAAGCTACGCACGCCCTTGCGCGCAATAGGCACCCTCGAGCAGATGAAAGCACGATTCGCCGCTGCAGGCTTTCCCGAAGGGGGCACAGAGATCCGCACGCTCTGGGATCTCTGGTCTGACCCAGGCTTCTTGAGCGCAGAAGAACGGCGAGCTCTCGATCGCGTGGAGCCCTTCGACGAGTGGGAAGAATTCGCACTCTTCGGCTCCCACTACTTCCTCCTCATGGCGGAGAAGGAGCCCGGCAAAGACTACACCTTCAAATCCTTCCGTGCGACACGAGCCTCCCTCTTCTCCGGTTCCACGCGTGGTACGTCCATTGCGTCAAGTCCCACCAACGGCGGCGGCAACAGCAGTCCCGACACGCCGCAGTACCACTTCGGCCCTGGGGACATCTTGCAGACGCACGAGCTGCTCGAACCCCATAATTACCGACGCTTCGCACAGATCGTGCCTCCGCCGGAGACGGATGCATATGGGGACTCGGTCGGACTGCATGGCGGAGTGGGGACGCAGGAACGATTGGATAGTTGCAATACGTTCTCGCGATATGATGCCATACAGCCGATCCAGGGGCCGCCGCTACGCACGGGAATGGTGTGTCATGCGGTGACACGGCTGGGGAGTACGGCAAATTGTGTGCTCACAGGAGGAAGGACGTCACCCGACAAAGCCAGTGCGGAATCATGGTTGAGACTGGATGGAACGTGGAGGAGGGTGCAAGACTTGCCTTCTGGGCGGTATCGGCATTGTGCTGTGCCGTTGGTCTTACCTACTGAGCCACGACCCGCGCACACAGTACTGCTTTTCGGTGGAAGGACGAGCGATGGCCGAGTCCTGGACGAATGGCTAATCTGGACGGGAGAGACTGGATGGCAGCAGGTCAAGGTCGTGGGTGAAACGCCACCAGCACGTTTCGGCGCGACCATGTCCACCGATGGCCGTGAGAGTACGTCCGGAGTCCTCGTCGGCGGCATGACCAGCGCCGGCCGAGTACTGAATGACTTCTGGCACTGGAGTCTGGAGCACGACATGACATTGACGTGCCGCAATGTGACATCTCGAGCAACAGCCTTCCTCAAGGCCGACGCCTGCATCCTTGGCAGATTCGGTGCGCAGCTGGTCAGATCAAATCGAGGCATTCTCATGGTCGGGGGTATCACAGGCGCACGGATGCTCACACGACAGGACGAAGTGCTGAATCTCAAGACTCTGCGGCCTCAACCGCTTCAAGGACCGCGACCTCTGTTTATCGGTCATACGCTGCAGGATGTCGATGGCGGATTGCTCGTGCTGGGCGGTGGTGCGACGTGCTTCTCCTTTGGCACGACCTGGAATCGAAGTTGTATTCTCAATGACATGGCACCGGATAAGTTCGACATGGAATGGCGGTTGCAATGCACACTGGAGGCCGGTAAACCGACCGCAGAGCAAAGCACCATCTTCGTCGAGTCGCCCAGTAGCAACGGAACGCCGTCCTTGAAAATGCCAGACCCCGTCAAGATCCAAGATATCCGCATATCCCACGGCGTCAACTTTCCCCAGTACGTCGAAGCAGCACGACCGGTCATCCTGAGGAAATGCAAAATCGGACCCTGCACGACCTCCTGGACGAACAACTACCTCAAAGAAGCCGTCGGCCATGACCGCAAGGTCGCCGTGCATTCTTCCCCGTCATCCGAGAAGATGGACTTTCAAAAGAAAAACTTCCAATACATCACGCAGGACTTTGGCGACTTCCTCGACGCGGTGGATCGCGGCGAAAGGGTCTACTTACGGGCATTGTCCAAAGACGCACCGAACAACAAACCCACCAGCCTTGCCGAGGACTTCCCAGGCATCGCGCAGGACTTTGAGTTACCGCAGGAGTTGGAGTACGTGGTGCAGAATGCGCATTCTTCGCCGTTGAGGATCTCTGGGCAGGTACAGATGTGGCTGCATTACGACGTGATGGCGAATGTGCTTTGTCAGGTCCGAGGGAGGAAACGACTACTGCTGTTCCCGCCTTCAGACGTCTCGCATCTAGGCTTCGAGCCTGGCGCTTCGAGTTCGTCCGTGGACGTTTTCGCCGCTGAAGCCAGTAACAGTACGAACACGCCCGCGGCCCTCGCCAACACGCACCCTCACGAAGCGATCCTCGACCCGGGCGATATCCTCTTCATCCCACCCATGTGGGTGCACACTGTAGCGCCCTCGCAAGCCGGCCACAATACCAGCGTGGCCGTGAACGTCTTCTTCCGCAACTTGGCCAACGGCTATGCGGCAGGTCGAGACGTATACGGCAACCGCGATCTGGCAGCCTACGAACGCGGACGCAAAGATGTGGCGAGGATCGTGCGTTCGTTTGAGGAGTTGCCGGCAGATGTTGGAGGGTTTTACCTGGAAAGATTGGCGAACGAGATGTTAGAGAAGGCGAGGATGAAGAGAAGTCAAGGAGCGGCGAGTGTTGGTGCGAGTGGTGGTGTTGGAGGATTGGGATTGCATAGTGTTTACGCGGAGTTGTCGTGATTGAGGGCATTTTGCATTGGTTTGTCGCTGTCGTTGTTGTGCATTGATGCTCATGATCTGAAACGGCATTTCCTCGTCACGTGGGTTGGGTAGTCGAGTTGGATGTTGACCTCATCCAGCAGCTACATGTACCGGTAGCAGGTATATTTCGCATAGCGTGGTATTTTCGCAAGCTCCGTCGATTTGGCGACGAATCGATTGGCGATGATGATCGGTGCCGCTGTCCCATTATTCTATGTACAAGTGTACAAAGGAGGTACATCCTACCAATGGATGTGAGAGAAAAGGAAACAACGCATTCCAAACGGATAGCTCAGTGTATGGAGAGAAAAGCGAAGAGAGGTCGAGATCATCGATGCACGGTATCGATGGCTTGTTGAAGTCGCACGATATACGCAATCGGAGGGCGCTAGTAGAAGGATGTGAGAATCGAGCCGCACGTCGCCGCGCCAAGTTCGAGGTAGGAAGGATTGCAGAAGCACACGACGCGAGGCCGGGAGGGCCCAAGGTTTCTTTGATAGGGTCCATCAGCAGCTTGGGTGGTACGTTCTTTTTCTTCTCGAATTCGAAACTGCCGACTCGCCAATGATTGTGGTAGTTTGTGTCGCACAGCATTCGGGCAGCGTGCGTGGGCAGCGTTCGCAGGAATGCACAGGATGCAAACAACGACAAGCAGTAGGCGAGCGATGATGAATTGTCGAGGAAATTCGATGGGTGAGGGGCAAGCTGCAATGTTCATGCACCTCTGTCGGAGTGAGGGCATGATGCCTGTATGCGATATGCAGGCATCGCCGATAGCTGCCGGCTGGGCCAGAAAATAGAGACGTCGCACCTATCGCGCCTCGCTGCGTGTGGTGCGTGGGCTGGCATGTCAGCAGTCGGGTGGTGTGATGGCTGTTACAGTGGCTGCGGCGTGAATAGAAGGCGATGATGTCGACGTGCTGTGTTCTGTACTTGACTACGCGCCCGAGTGAAGATGCGGCAGTATAGACGAGACGAGACGAGGGGACGATTTGTGCTCGTACCGAGTGTTCCAGATGGTGGGAGGCTGACTGTGAGATGCGTGTTTGAGGTGGATGCAGATCCCTGGCCCAGTTGCCGCCCTTCCACCCAACTCTGCCTCCGACATGCCAATGAGAACGCTTCCCAGCAAGCTCAGGCCCCGGGGGAAGGCTGCTCTAGTGTGTGGGCCTCTGAGCCTGGGCTGCGAGCATGGCACAGATGCCATCCTGCTATCGTCCTCGTCGTCCTCGTCGTCGTTGTTGTCTTCTGTCGCAATCTGTTTCACCAACAACTGCACACCACCGCGCGACATTTCTCCCTATCTCGTTGCTCAGCTGTGCGTGTATTGTTGAACTCACATTCCACTGTATCAAATTGTTAGCGATTGCTTGATTAGAACGCGCCCGCACCCCGCCATCGCCAACTCCACCACACTTCTCCCATCTGCCACGCCGATCGCACGAGTCGCGGCTCTCCCATACCACTGAGCCTCTCCTTCCGCAGAGCAATCCATTCCACTTGAGCCATTGCATTCGGACTCGAAGAGCGACGTGCCCGACGTGCCCGACGTGCCCCGCTGCGACGGCCCATGTCATGGCCGCCATACTCCAAAGACCCGCACCACTACCAGACCGCGCCGCGACTCCACCTCCACAACTCTCCATAAACACCTCCCAACGAGGCACTCCGGCACCAATCCCCAACAAACACCTCCCTTTCTGCTCGCCCGGTCCGCGCCCGGCCTCCCGACAACTCGACACCCCGCCAGCTTCACCACCATCCCCGACACACTTGATCGAGACCACTTCCTTGACCTACCCTCCCAATGGCTTCGAAAAAGTCTTCAACGACCCGCCCGTATATACCATCAATGCCGACAAACTAGCGCAATCCCTCGACTTCCTCGCATCGCAACCGCTGCCATCCCCGAAGCAAGTCTTCCCTTGGCTTCATGGCTTGCACGCCGAGAACCAATTACAGCTCGCCTTCTTCATCGCTCGGAAGAAGTCCCTGCGACGAACGCCGAAATGTATTCGCGGAATCACTGTTGTCAAAGCTGGGGGAGATTTATCGCACAGCCGGATCAAAGGCGCCATTGCGCCCGAAGAATTGCTACGGCCGGTACAGCAGACCAGGAATAAGCAAGTGGAAGAGCCAGAATTCCTCGATTCGGACCCCAAGGACGGCTTCAGCGTGAGGAACTTCCAGATTCAGGCATGTAAAATGGCCACCGTGAGCGATATCGTTGTGTATGGGGACAATCAGACGCCGCGGGAAGAGGTTGTCAAGTTGGCCAGGAAGATATCCAGAGCGCAGGCGGCCTGGCAGAAGAAGACGGAGTCGTTGACCACGCCCGGTCGGTTGTTTAATACGTTCGTGCTGTCAGGTGAGTAATGATCGGACCTTGAATTAGAAAGCATCCACTTACCTTTTCTACAGATGATTACACCGTAGTTGAGTGCGATCACCCCGACCTGATACAATTAGACTCAGAGGGTTGCATGACCGGCAAAGTCATGGACTTCTTCCACTGGGAAAGATTGGAAATGTGCTCCATGTCAGCACCCAGCGAGATAGCACCAAATGTCTGGCTAGGCCCAACACCTGATCCAAACCTACAGCTTGGCCCAAATGGAGAGCTTTGCAGTACTAACGATCAACCCGAGTTTGATATCTTGATCGAGTGCAGCGATATTGCACAGATTCCGGATTCCAAGGCGTTCAAATTCCTGGAAGAGCAGCTCTCAAGGAGGAATGACGACAACATCGTCCACCAGCTCGAGTTTCCAGGCTCAGGAGCGATCATGCCACCCACCTGGTCTCAGGCTGAAGTCGACAGTCTGTTATCGACCTGCGAGTGGATGTACAAGCAGGCCACCAGCGCCAGCGCCGAATCGCATAAACGTCGAGACAGCAAGCTTTCCTTGACGCCGCCTTTGGATGCCGATGGCGACAGCTTCATGCATGGCAGCTCGGGCAACGAATCTGGCAGGAAGATTCTCATCCACTGTACAGACGGCTACACCGAATCTTCACT
The DNA here is from genome assembly GCA_002786045.1 of Zasmidium angulare. Taxonomy (NCBI): domain Eukaryota; kingdom Fungi; phylum Ascomycota; class Dothideomycetes; order Mycosphaerellales; family Mycosphaerellaceae; genus Zasmidium; species Zasmidium angulare. Next base: position 283,231 of record NHNX01000024.1, read on the forward strand.
ACTGGCTCTGGCGTACTACATGTACGTCAACTGCGTGCCAGTCCACGATGCTTGGCTTCAATTGCACCGCGAGAAGGGTCGCAACTTCTTCGCATACGGTTCTGATGTCCATCTGCTACGCGCGATCCAACCACGTCTTCTGCAAGCATCACCAAACCATTCTGGAGACCTGAGGCAGCTCTGCCCGACACCCCCAGATTGGCTGGATAAGATGGACGGGTCGCTCCCAAGCCGAATCCTTCCGTATATGTATCTCGGAAACCTTGGGCACGCCAACAATCCCAGCTTACTCGAGGAGCTGGGAATCGGCCAGATCCTGAGCGTCGGCGAGCCGGTGACTTGGCCGAAGGAGACGATGGACCGTTGGCCGAAAGCTGATCTATTTTTCGTGGACAAAGTCCAGGATAATGGCGTCGATCCTCTTACTGAGGATTTCGGCAAGTGTTTGGAGTTCATTGGTGAGTCTTTTTTCCTTCCAGCATATGTCTTCCTTCCGATGAGGTGAGCAGCATCATGAGCTGTTCCGCTGACGTGCATCTCCCTCCAGAATCCGGCCGCAGAAAGGGCACCGCAACGCTGGTCCACTGTCGAGTCGGCGTCTCGCGATCCGCAACAATATGTATCGCTGAGGTGATGAACGAGCTGGGCTTGTCATTTCCTCGAGCGTATTGCTTTGTCCGAGCGCGAAGATTGAATGTGATTATCCAGCCCCATTTGAGGTTCTCGTAAGTCTGATCCTCCAGGAGCAGTTTGCCGCGTTGGGCAAGGCAATTCGATGCTGACCTTGATTAGTTACGAGCTCCTCAAGTGGGAGGAATTCCAGTGCCAGAAGCGCGGGAAGCCACTGCGTCGCGAACTCGAGTGGGCGACTATTGCTCGAGAAATCGCAGCTATGAACAAGCCGTATTCCAGGCAGGGATAGGACTTAACCCTCTTCTCACTCTGGCCTATTCTTTCATCTTGGACGGCTTTCACGTCCCTTGTCGACCAATACCTTCGGTCGATCTCCGCTGGACGTGAGAACATGGTCGAAACCTGGCCTGTTGATGTTGTGTGACGATTTCCACGATTTTATGATGTATTTGCTTATGGACGATGGGAAGAAGAGCCGGATCGCCTTTCAATCGATGGGTGAACCGATGTTACGATGAGTGGCGTTTTTTTTGGGAGGCCGGGTTTGGTTTGAATGAAGGCGTGTGCGAATATGGCCGCCATGGTCGTCCTGTCGGATGACGCTGGATCTGGGCGGATATCACTCTGGGATTGTGTTGTTGGTCAGAATCGCTCCATTCTTCGATGAGCAGGGACTGGGTTGACACGGGAGATGGTCGGGAAAGTCGTCGTCATCGTCGTCATTCTTTGCTGATGTCGTTGATGATTGAAGTGTGTCTTTGCAGCGAACTTCTCTCTCTTCAGAGTGGGCGTAGATGGGATATGACAAGAAAGCCTTTATTACTTCTTTTTCACAACTTGTATGGTGTCCATTTCAAATTGTGAAGTGAAGGACGAAACGCGCCGTCTACGAAATTTCTTCGGTGTGCTTGTGGTTGAATTGACGAAGCAAGGGCCATCTTCGGGCTTCGGGTGGCCACTTCCGCCTATCTTTGTGACTTCACTCGAACCTTTCTGTCATCAATATCGTATCTCATTCGAACATAGTGTGACTCGCGTGCTCGATCTCCAAAAGATCTATTCATACGAACCTAGGCGACCTAAAACAAGACCATCCATTTGAGAAAGAAGTAGCAGGAAGAATATCAGAAAAATGAAACCCCCCATCCGCATCGCCGTCCTCGAATGCGACACGCCCATCGGCCACACGAAAGAGAAATACGGCTCCTACGGCAACCTCTTCAAGGAACTCCTCACCAACGGCGCCGCACACTACGCCTCCCCAGCGCCCGAACTCGACATCACGAAATACGACGTCGTCAACTCGGAAGTCTATCCCTCGCTCGACTCCCTCGACGCCATCTTACTCACTGGAAGTCGCTGGAATGCATACGACAACGATCCGTGGATCCTGAAGTTGGTGGAGTTTGTGAGGGGCGTTCTGGAGGCGAAGCAGGTGAGGGTTGTGGGGGTTTGCTTTGGGCATCAGATTGTGGGGAGGGCGTTGGGGGTCGAGGTGGGGAGGTGTGAGGAGGGTTGGGAGGTTAGTGTTACGGAGGTGGAGTTGAGTGAGAGGGGGAGGGAGGTGCTTGGGTTGGAGGAGGATAGGTTGGTGAGTAATGCTTTTTTCTCTACATGGACTTTGATCCAAACGCTGATGCATATGATTTCAGGCCATCCACCAGATGCACCGCGACATCGTACACACCGTTCCTCCGGGCATCGAACTGCTCGGCTCCTCGCCGCGCTGCAAAGTCCAAGGCATGTACGCGAAGAACCGGCTCATTACGGTCCAGGGCCATCCGGAGTTCAACGGGGAGATTGTGAGCGAGTTGTTGGAGAGTCGGAGGGAGAAGGGGATTTTCGATCAGAAGCAGTTTGAGGAGGGGATGAGTCGGGTGAGGAGGCGGCATGATGGGGTGGAGGTTGGGGCGGCTTTTGTGAGGTTTTTGGTGGAGGATTAGATAGATTGGTATGGGGTGCTGATGACAAGGAGGGCCTTTTGGACATAGATATAGATTCGGAGAGCATGAAACGATACTACTACCCGTGATCGGTCCCTCCCATGCACTTACCTTAAAGCCATCTAGGATTGAAGGCTAGGATTGTTAGGCGCAACTTTTCAACGTGCAGCTCGTAGACGAGTATCTACTTGGCACTTTTGAGCAGTCTCCACGAATGCAGAGAGGCAGAACAAGGTGTCACATGCTAGAGATAGCACCAGTGCTCCGTGCGTATGTTTCCTGGGGTCCCCATTGGAGAGAGGCAGGCTTATGCAGTCTAAGACCGTATGCTTTACGCCTTACACCGATGGATATCTTGCAGTGCTTTCTTATCTGCACTCTGCAACTGGGAGAACTTTGTCCAAAGTCTGGTCGAGGGAGGAGAATAGTCGTGGACGCCGCGCAGTATTTCTATCGACTCTCCAAGGCAGACAGTGAGGTGTGCTGTCAAGATTGCTGTCATTGGCGACATTCTGTCGTCGAGACAGCTGAAGGCGTGCGGCGGTTGATGTGTAAACTTTCCATTCTGACTGTGGTATTACTACCCTGTCGCTGCACCCTCGTTATCGCAGGCATGTCCTTGGCATTGCCATTCGTGATCGTCGGCAGCTGACGTCAAGCGATACCAGGATGGCGCGTTGCAGGTGGTGAGTGGTGGTTTGGAGATGTCGAGCACGGTGCCAGCCTCGGTGCTACCCGGCCAATTGGAAGATGGCAGCTGTTAGCGTTGACCCCGTATCTGCGGGTGAGCGACGGCCGCTCTAGCTTGGAGGCGTCGGTTCCTGATGGCGATTGCGCGTCTCCACAAAGATCCAGTCCAGTCTCCTTGTTCGTGCCACCACAACCGCAACCACCACCACCACCACCCAACCCTTCCTTCCTTCCTTATTCTACCAACCACACCCACACTCGTTTGAGTCGCGCCCCTTCTACACCCATCGATATACTATACTATGCGCCGCGAGTTGCTGAATTGCGAAATTTGAATGCGAGACGAAAGCAGCGCGTGCACGCGATAAGCGATCATGGGGAAGAAGGGCGATTCCAGCTATGCCATCGTCTTCGACGCAGGCTCCTCGGGCACGAGGGTCTACGTCTACAAATGGAAGAAGGCGGAGGCCGTCCTGAAGAAAGGCAAAGAGAAGCACCTCACCCGACTTCCGGATATCGATACCGACAAGGACTGGCACAAGAAGGTGAAACCTGGCATCTCAACATTTGGTGAGAAGCCCGAGGCTGTGGGAACCGACCACTTGAAAGAGCTGGTGGAGTTTGCTGCGGACATCGTGCCTGAAAATGAGTGGGAGAACACGCCCATCTTCCTGCTCGCGACTGCGGGAATGCGATTGCTGCCGGACAATCAGCGCGCTGATGTGCTGAGTAACGTGTGCTCGTATTTCCAGCGCAACACCAAATTCCAGCTGCCCGACTGCGATCTCCATGTGCAGGTGATTCCTGGCGAGACGGAAGGCCTGTACGGATGGATTGCTGCCAACTACTTGCTTGTGGGGTTCGATAAGCCCGACAAGCACGACCACGGAAAAGATCATCACACGTATGGATTCTTGGATATGGGCGGTGCGAGCGCGCAGATTGCCTTTGCTCCTAACGCGACAGAGGCTGAGAAGCACGCAAACGATCTCAAGCTGTTGCGATTGAGGAGGGTTGACGGCGAGTCGTTGGAGTATAAGGTGTTCGTTACGACATGGCTAGGTTTTGGCGCAAATGAGGCAAGAAGGAGATATGTGGAGCACTTGCTGGATGCGTCACCAGATGAGCACGAGCTACCGGATCCATGCCTGCCAGTGGGCATCACTGTCCAGAAGTCTGGAGAGGAGATCAAGCCTGGATCGAAAGAGGTGAAGGGGAAGGAGCCTCACTTGTTAGGTACCGGAGATTTCACGCAATGTCTGAAGAGCACGTATCCATTGTTGGAGAAGGAGAAAGAGTGTGCAGACCCACCTTGTCTGCTCAACGGCATTCATACCCCTGCCATCGACTTCGACGTGAACCACTTCGTTGGTGTATCGGAGTACTGGCATACTACACACGAGATCTTTGCCATGGCTCACAAGGACAAGGCTTACGACTTCCAGACGTACCAAGCACAAGTGACGGAGTTCTGCTCAAGAGATTGGGAGGATATCGAGAAAGATGTTGCAAAGGAGAAATGGGGACACAAGGTGGACGAGAAGACGGTGGAGGAGGTGTGCTTCAAAGCGAGCTGGCTGATCAACATGCTACACGAGGGCATTGGCATTCCCAGGGTTGGCATTGAGGCCGGTAAAGATGGATCGAACAAGACTCAGGAAATCGTGGACAACGCCAAAGATCGAGGCTTCCTGGATCCTTTCCAAGCCGTAGACAAGATCGATTCCAAGGAAGTCAGCTGGACGCTCGGCAAGGTGGTGTTATACGCTTCATCACAAATGCCACCTGCGGACGGCGCCATGGCAGTCGGCTTCGGCAGCAACATCAAAGGCTCTGCACTCCCAGACGACTTCCAATACCCCGGCGGCCGGATCTCACCTCTCCCCAAGCTGAACGAAACGAACTCCCAAGACGACGGGCATGATTGGCACGACAAGATCCTCGCCAGCAGCTACTCGCGCCGCGTCCCAGGTATCCTCATCTTCATGCTGATCCTCGCTTTGGCTGTCTACCTCCTGTGCGGCCGCGAACGCCGCCTATCATTCTACCAGAAAGTCATGACCACTCTAGGTAGACCGCCTCGCTCGCCGCGCTTCAAACGACGGAAACCCCCCGGCTTCCTCAGCAGCAAACTCTTCGGCGCTGCGAACACATCGCCCAGCTACGACCGTGTCCTCGAAGACGGCGACCCTGCGGACGACTTCGAACTCGCCGAAGTCTCCTCGACCGACAGCAACGACGCGCCTCCACTGCAGCGCTACACCGACACGCCCCGTGGCGAGACCGTCGCATCCTCCATCCGCAGCGGCCGCACCTCCGGCATGGCCACCCCATCCCTTCGAGGTCTCTCCCCAGACATCTCCCGCTCCTCGCCGAAAACTCTCGGGTATTTCGATACTCCTCCCGGCTCATCACACGGCTTGGGCATCGGTGCTGTGGTGGCCACGCCTTTTGACAGGGGAGGCTTGATGGCGAGGAGTGAGAGTAAGGAACGGTTGACTCTCGTGGGAAGTCGGAGTCGCAGGACGAGTCCCGTGCGGAAGAGTCCGTTGATGACGCCTTTCAAGGAGAGTGTGGAGTGAGAGAAAAAATATCTTAATGTTTAATGATCTTTGTGTTGCCTTTTGGAAGCGTAGCCTAGCGTTGGTGCTATGGGGTTATTAGGCCGAGTGTTGGCATTGGGTATGTCTGTCTGCTCTCCAGTTGGATGATGGACTTGCGTTGTACATATACTCAACCGTTATTGAATGGAAAATTGAGCATCGCTCTTGGACTTGTGATTGATCTTGTTGACACTTCCTTCCTTCATTACCACATCATGCATATCATCTATCGCTACGTTACGCTGTGAAGAAAAGGAACGATCCACGCTATATCAAAAACACGTTGCAAAAAGTCATGTCCCGTAAATGCCATTTGGTCACTCATCTGTCGTCTCAATGTTCTCGAATTTCATACCTCGACCTTGTTCCGATTACAACACCAGCATCCCCGCCGCCCCAAACACTGCTGCTGCCACAGCACCACCCATAGGCGCGGCTGTCGCCCTCGCAGCAAAGCCACTACTGCTGCTTGATCCGGTCGCCGACCCAGAAGGAGACCCAGATCCAGACACGCCCGCCGTCGTCAAACCATTGTCACTGCCAGGCCTGTTAGCGCCCTCAGCAGGTCTGATCACTAACCCCTGAATCTCGCCACCGTTAGTCGCGTACACAGGCGTGTCGACGGAAGTCTGTGTCACGGCTACGATGCTCCCCGTAGGAGCATTCGAGACACCCGCAGAAATGAGGGCTTGCGCACCGCTGGGTGGATCTGGGATGTCGAAATCGGTGCTGAAGCCATCGCTGGAGATCAGGCTCGAGCTGCAGCGGGGCGGCTGGAGGTTTGTCGCGGTGTCGTTTTGTGTCGTGATGAGGGTGATGTTGAGTTTGTTGTATTGGGATTGCAGGGTGTCGAAGTCCGGCAGGAGGCTTGCGGAGCCGTTGGCGTTGACGTTGAGAAGGCCGAAGTTAGACGTCTCCTGCGTCCACTCGTAGACGAGGCCTCCGGAGAGGACGGTCATCTGAGGACCGTAGAGCACGGGGACTTCGTCGAAGTAACGCGGCGTGGGCTTATTGCAGCCGTATTCGGAGAAGAAGACGGGGATCGTGGTGTTGCTGAACCATTGCACGAGGACATTGTAGCCAGAGATGGTGAAGCTGGATTGTGCGCCGCACCAAGAGTAGGAGTTGAGGCCGAAGAAGTCAGATCGGGACATGTCTTCGCCGCTGTCACTGTTGTTGCACTGAAGATATGCCCAAGTGTCTTGGAGGACTTCTTGAACTTGCGCGGCAGAGTAGCCGACTGGGATGGTGCGTGGCGCATGGGCGGCAATGTAGTTCTTCAAGTCGCGCTGCACTGCTCTTATGTAGGGCGGCGGGTCCTGGGCGGTGGAGAGGTCGTTGATGATTTCATTGCCAGCGAAGAAGCCTAGGGTGTTAGGATAGGACTTGAAGGCTTCGACGACGGTAAAGATATGGGTAAGGTAGTCGGTGTTGTAAGTACTGCTTGGGTTGGAGCGATCGATCGATTGGCCGGCCAGAGGGGAGTTGACGTCGATCAGCCTGAGAAAGATCAGTATATACACATGTTTCGATCGATATGCCCGTGACCTACATGTAGATGCCCACCGAGTTGAAGATGGAAGCACACTCATCGTGATTGAGGGTAGGATCCACATTATACGAGCGAATGGTATTGATTCCCAACTCTTGCATCAACGCCGCGTCCCGTAAACACGAGGTCGCGTTGCTGAGCGGATCTCCCTGGCCTGTGCCATATGCGCCTTGTCCACCGGGTTGGTAGTCAACCCCAATGATCATAAACCGCTCATTCGAGGAGGAGTCGATGAACTCTTGGTTCCGCACGACGATAGGGTTGACGGCGGAGACAGTGGCAGCGAGAGCAGCGAGGATGGAGGGAATAGCGAGCTAGAGGACGAGGCATGTGATATTAGCAGGGATCAAGTGTATGGAGAAAGTCGCGTGTTGGTCAAGACTCACGGACTTCATGCTGTACACCAGTGCACCAAGCTTCTTGCTGCAGATGGTAGCTGATGTATGCGGGTATGCGCGCCCGTTACCGAACCAAGACCAGCTCTACCTTATTAAAAACGAGGGTGTATATCCAATCGCTCGGCGCAGCTCGAGGAAACGACGGTGGTGTATGTTCTTGCTCTGAACGAGAGAGTGAGGAGGAAGAAGTCAGACGAGACATGTGGGCAATGGCAGATGCACAAGCAAGCAAGCACCTGCAGCGGCGGCAGCCAGCGGCAGCTACGCCGCTATCTCTACAATCAGAAACAGCTCTCCCGTCCGGACTCCGTTTCACAAGCTGCCAAGCATACCACGCCAAACGGACCACTCAATGGCCTGAGCTCAAACGCTTGGGAAATGCTTGCACTTCGACCAGGATGTGTTTCACCATTGCCCTGTGCACAACTCGACTTCACCTTCTTCTTTCCACCTACAAGGACGTCCTGTTGAAGGTATGGTGGCTGTTTGATGGCTGGATCTGGCCGGTTGGCGGGACAGCAGGATCAGTGCTCTAATGCAGGTGTCGCAATCATCCAGACGAGAGGTTGGGCAAGGTGCGAACTCTAAATTCGACCTCAGTTGAAACTGCCTCTCTCTTCGCTACCTCGTGTCCATGTCGATGCTATTACAGCCCTCAATATCGTCTGCTTGCTACATGATTCTGACCATTTTGCCTTTGCCGAGCTCACTCCGTTGCCCTTCGCTTAATTGCTGCCTGCTCATGAGCTCTCTCACTTGCTCTCGGCTTGGTGGCCCTCCTGAATCACCCTGCGCTCATTTGCCTACTTCCCTTCAGCAGATTCCAGTATCCCTTCCGTCGATCAATCTCTGCATCCTTGTCCAGATCTTCTGACCGCACCGCCGTCTTTGTCACTACATGAGGAGCCAGACCTCTAGTCCAGCCGAAGTGCAACGTCTCGCCAACCCGAACGAACCCCAGAGACCTCCAGAAGGCCATGGCTGTCCGCTTGCTGTCCTCCTTCCACTTCTGCTGCTGTGCATCAGAGAGTCCTGCTGCATTATCCCTCCATTCGCGATGAGGGTACGAAGGCATAGTGAGGACGATGACGGACTTCCTGGCCTGTCTTGCTCGGCTGGTGATCTCTTCTAGCATTCGGACAGCTAGTTTCGTGCCCCAACCATGACCACGGGCATCTGGTTCCACGATAAAGCGTTCGAATACCACGACCCAAGGAGCATCGTCGTCATCAGCGCCCCAAAGACCTTTCCCTCTGTATTGGCGCTTTAAGATTCTCTTGTCCAAGTCGAAGAGTTCCGAGAAAGCGTGCCTGGTCGTCTCTAAACGGTCCTCTGGAGCCTCCTGGGTCATCTTGAAAGGTGTAGCAAGCGACTTGAAGTTCCGTTGAGGCTCTGGCATCAGCTCAGGCCGAATGAGCATGGCGGTGCAAAAGCCCAAGAAAGGACCCCCTATCTTAGCATTTGGTCGTGAGGCATCGGGTCTATCGACACCCGTTTGGAAAACCCATTGGGTCAGAGGTTTCGGCTCGTTGTAAAAGCCTGGGGTGATATCGAAGCGCATGCCATTCTCGTCGCTGCGTGTGAGCGTGCCATCGTCACGCCATTCTTCATTTTCGTCCATCTTCAATGACACTTGACGAAAGACCGTTCATGTCACTGAAGTTCATAAGAAGACTGGATCGTTCTCAACAGAGCGTGTTGAAAGGTGGCTGTCAACATCAAAAGCAGGGTGGCTGGAGGTTGACTGGGATCCCCTAGCATCTCTTCAAGCCAGTGACATTTTCTCGCTCAAGCACGAACGACGCAAGTCACTTCTTTTGTTTCATCAGCGCGAAGGCTAAGTGTAGTCTTGCTCAAGTACACGCCCTATCTGGGGCGCCGATAGCTGTGGCTAGCCAATAATGCCGACGTTATGATTGTGGGTAATAGTGGAGGATACGGTCATGGGACTGCGGAGTCAGAGAAGTCATGGTTGTAAAGCATAGGTTGCTTTCTTCATGGACCTACTTCCTAACACTCTCATCTCATCTATCCAAGTCTAGCCTATAACGATGGGTATCATTTCTCAATCGAAGTCGCTAAATCGCCTCACCCACTCTCAGCTCCTCCAGCACATCTACCAGCCCCTACTTTGAATGCTTCTCCCTCAACTCCAACGCCTTAGCATGCAACGCCTCCCTCTTCCTCGCCGCCTTATTCGCAAAGAAGACCTCGCGCTTCACCCTCCTCTCCTGGCTCATCGCCATCTCGGCATTCATCTGATCCCGCTTAACAAACGTCTCAATATCCCACGGACTCTCCCGCACCCTCAACGCGTACGCCACCACCGCATAGCTCTCCGCCGCTTCCTGTGCTGCAGCGTCTGCGTCCCGTTCCAAATTGCTCGCGGCGTCTTGCGCAGCCGTCGACTCTTCTTCCGCGCGCTTGACGGCGTCCTCTGAAGGGCCTCTGGTTTCTTTGGAGCGCTTCAGAACGTCGATATAATTGCTGTTCGCCTCTGCCGCGGCATCAGCCTGCTCTGAGGCCTCGCGTTTCAGTTTCATGGCTTTCTTGGCCAGTTCGTCGGCCTTTTTGTTTTCGCTCTTCCAGAAGTCCTCGTCCTCGGCGGCCGCACGGCGGACGTATAAGCCTCGCTTGGTCACGGCAAGTGCATAGGCTGCATCGTCACCAGCGTCAACGGCATCCCGTCTCCATTTGGCGGCGTTCTCGCTGGTCTCTGTCGTTACTTTCTCGCCCTTGGAGATGAACTTGGCGACGTCTTCTTCGGACCGGCCGATGAATGCTGGGAAGGCTTTGGCGAAAACGTCGGCCACTGGTGCGCGCTCTTCGACGTTCAGATACGAGGCTCGTCAGCCATGTGTTGGATCGTCTTGAGGTTGTCTCGCCTACTTACCAGCGTCACGCTTCACTGGCTGACTTGGAGCAGCAACGACTACTGCCGCGAGCAGCAAGGAGCTGGTGATATATTTCATGTTGAGAAGAAGAGAAGTGATATGTTGAACGACCGAGCGTCTCCAAAGGACATCTGCCGGCAGGTATGTCTTTTGCTGAAGAGTAGAGACTGAGCGATGAAACGATGGCAATACCCCGTGGGGGAGCAGGGGCCTGATATGTGAAGGGGCAGGAAATATGGAGATAGACAGACCACGAGAACGAAGAGACTTTCCGACCATCTCTTACCATACAGCGAACCAACAACCGAACGACAAGACCAACAACATCCCTCGTTGCTTGTTGGATGATCATCACAGCTCCACTTACTCGTCGCATGATCCGCGTCGCCCTATAGACGAACGGTCTCACAGCCGCCACAGTGTCGATGCTGTGGATGCCAAAGAAACTCCGAGACAAACCTGAAGGTTGATTTGTAGAGAACTAGAGAAGCGTGATAACCTTGCAGCGTTAACTCGTTGCGTGCAGACTCACTGCTGATCAGCAGTCTGCTCGGTCTCCGGTGAACTCATATCTGTGGCGTGCGATACCTCGTAGGGAAGGTGTCGCCAGGTAGTGATCTGCAAGCGTGAACTACCGAGCAATGAACATCACTGTTGTTTCGAAGGTTGCTGTGGTTGGAGTTTAAGGTCCTTCACATGTGGGTTGCCTGACGCAGATGATCTGCGGTGCCTCCGTGGGTCAGTAGTGTGTTGCGAGATTTGCCGATGGATCAATTGCCGTCGAACGAAGGAGGGGATCCTTTGGCATGTGAATGCGTTTTTGTTGTCTGTGTTTCGATCGTCGAGTTTCAATGTCGTGTACCATTTCTCCGACGTGTTCTTGCTTCTGTTCGACACTCCCGTCTGTGAATAAGTGAGCCTCAATCACCTAACGCAGCCAGCCGTTATCTCCCAGCCCCGGAGAACGCCATCGTCAGCACCCCAGAAACCACCTCGGCACCTAGGACAGACTGATCACCCAGTGGCGTCGAACCCGTTCTCGCACGACCCAAAGACGTGAAGTTCCACAAGCCACTGTCCACCCAAAGGCAACACGACGCGAATGCAAGAGGTGTCTTATCTTGGCTTCAAAGCAAGCGACTTGAAGCGAGCAACTCAAAAGCCTGTCGAGTGACGCCGTCGACAACGTGGCTTGCGACTTGCGAGCTCTGAGGCAAGTGCGGCGAACGAGGGAGCGAATAGGCTGTGAAGGGACCGTGTGAAGGTTGATACCGAGCTGATGAGGCTTGTCTTGCGTCGTCGTCGTTCAGCCTCGGTGTAAGGACAAAAAGCAGGGTCTTCGAAGGTGTAGTTCGGTCTGAGTTTCCGTCGGCGGTGAGCGTAAGGCTCGCCGAGCAAACTTAAAATCAGACGTCAATTGCTCCTGCTTCTTTCGTGTTGAGGTCGCTCAAGCGTTGTTGGATTTGTTATACACTACCAATGCTACTGCTGGAACTACGAAAAGTGTTAGTGATCATACTTTGACAAGCAATGAAATCCTCATGGTCGACGTGTGATGCCTCGCGACAATCCCTGAACCACATGCCACCAACGCCATGCTTTTCAAAGTGTGCCAAAAAAGTCAATGGGCATCAGTCCTTCAACTGCGCTCGCAATCCAACATTCTCCCTCTTCAAGCGGCTTGTCTCTCTCCTCAGCTTAGCCGCCTCCTCCTGACTCTCCTTGAGCTTCTTTTTGAGCTCCTCGACCCCCTCACCACCTCTGACCGCCTTCATGATTTTGCCGAGCTCGTCATTGAACCGCGTGTATAGCGCCTCATTCTCTGCGTTAGCTTCACGGTAGAGCTCGTCCAGTTTCTTGCACTTGGTCTCCGACACGCCTAGTGAAGTTGAAAGGTCTGACTGGATGCTGCCAATGCGGCTGTTCAGTTCTTCGACTTGCTTAGGTAGTTGACCTTCCATCCGCAATACACGCTGCGCGAGGTCCATATTGCTTGGCTGTGATACAGATCCCCGAGCAGCAATCGTCTTGCTGCCTCGAATCGGGGACTGTCGAACACTGGTCGACGAGGTCAGCTCATCTCCTATCTTGCTGAGTTCGTCCTGCAGCGAGTTTTGCGCAGCTACAATCGAACTTTGCTCATTTTGTAAACGCTCGCGAAGCTTTTGGGGTGACTGCATACGCAGCTTCCTAGATGGGGTTGAAGGCACAGAAGTGTCGGTGCCCATTGTCTTGCTCCGATCTCTAGTCGTCTTGTTTGGTTGGGGCGACGGCTTCTTGACGATGTTGCCGGCGCCTGGACGCTCTGAGAGACCAGTCCGGCCAGGAGCAGCTGGCAGGTGCTTAGATATCGCGCTAGCTTTTGGCGTCAAGCTCGGAATGTTGGACAATGGCCGGCTGGAAATGACCACCTCATCAGGGATACCTCCACTGGTCTTGGGCCGTGGCTGCTCAGTATGCCCAATTGCTCTGTTTGGTCCAGGCGAAAGGTCCCTCCTAAAGGACGACGGCAACCGAGAGCGGGGCGAACCATGACTAGGACTTCCAAATCTACCACTATTGACTTTCGACGAAGGAGTCATTGGAGGTGGCGACATTGGGAGGTCTCTGTCATCAGTCTTGCTCTGCTTCAGCGGTGGTCTTCTCGGTGGCGAAGGCGAGCGGTTTGGCGAGTTCTCCACACTATGCAAATCTGACAGCGAGCTACGCCGTTTCTTCCTCGGTGGACCAGTGGGGATGAAGCTTGGGTGTTCTCCGATAGTGGACAGGCCTAGGTTGTGACTTGAAGGCGTTCGACCAAGAGCAGGCATGGAAGGCATCTCGCTGAAGCCGGTCGACTTCGTGCTATCCTGCGACATGGGTCGATTGACACGCGCGACACCCTCGTCTATGGACTGAGAACGACCGAGCGAGCCTTTCGAAATGCTATTATGAGGGCTGGCGTCAGTCCGACTCGTCTTGCTAAGACTCCGCCAGACAGACGCAACTTTGGACTCCTGCTCAGATTTGCTATTCTCTCGAGACAGTGTACTAAAGCCAAACTTCCGTCGTAGGGAAGACGTGTTGCTGGTGACAGAGGACGAATTGACCGACCGCGCTCGCTTGTGCGAATTGATTGAGCCACTTCCGTACTGGTTTCGCGGTTCTTCGAAAGGCTCGCCAAAGTAAGTGTCGGTGTCATCCACGAACCGATCGAGCAATGCAACGTAGTCATGAGGATTGCCCTCTCTGATCAAGACCTCTGCGAAACAAGCAGTCAACGTGCCTCTGTCGCCGTCGTTCCCGGTTCCGTCGAGCAAATCTGCGAGTAGCTTCATGATACGCTTGAAGGCACGTTGGTTCTGAGGTGCTAGCTTTCCAAACGCCGACTTCACATATTCGTCAAAATCCCTTGGGAATAGCGATTCAGCTTTCGACTGAATGTCCTGTAGGATGGCGCTAGGCATGACTTCTCCAATGCTGTCTTTCCACGCCGAATTCAGGAACTTCTCAAAACCGGCGAAAAGCACATCGAGTGGCGCCTGCGCAGCCAAGACCATCATATTCGGATCTTCGAGCAAGCTATTGTAAAGCTCGTTCACAAGAAGGTCGTCTGCGACGAGACGCATCTTGAGATTCTTGCCCACGATGTTGCCTTTTCTAGCTTGCAGTGCCAGTACGTACGCTGACAGTGTATCTTCCAGCTTTTTGAGGTGTACAGATGGAGGCTCGCTCGAGGTCGACGAGAACGAAATCGCCGTCTGATCTCTCGACGAGGGCCGAGACTCTCGACTGGGTGGTTTGCTCGGCGCTGTGGTCGGTAGTCGTGACAGCGATGTTTGAGCTGAGAGTGGAAGAGCAGGCAGGTCTCTTGACTCCTTTCTGAGCAGATTTCGTGGTTCCTCGCCAGGACCTACGCTCGAAAGGAAACTGGAGAGAAGCTTCTTGGGCGATTTCGGGCGATGTATTCGCTCGCGAGGCGCGAGCTGCGTGCGGTCTTGTTCGCCGTCTGGCAGGGCGATCTGCAAATCCAGTGATTGCAAGATGTCGAGGTTTCGACCCAACAAGCACGCCGTCATAGCAGATCGTTCGATCGCGAAGCGGCTGCTGGTCAAGGATGCGACTTTTCGTCGAATCGCAGGCACCAGATCTGGCGTCTCAATGTGTTCGCGACCAAGATTGCCATCGATGGAGTCAATTGCCATTCGCCACAGCCCTTGGCGTTCAGGTGAAAGACCGATCACAGTTCGAACGCCGTTCTGACCCGCGACTGGTCGCTCGTCGTGTTGTCCAATGTCTACAACGATCCGTACAGAGGCGCTGCGGCCTCTGGCATTGATGTGCTCAGTGTCAGAGTCCTCAAAGACTGCGCTGAGCAGGCCCAAGCTGTCCGAAGCCAATTCGGTAGCACGAAACTCCCATTTGGACGATTCACGCTCTGCCTCCGAGAAGTGACTCTCGACTCTTGCCTTGCACACCTCCTCGACGAAACGAGAAACCCTGCCATCGTACATATTCTCCAGACGCACGATCTGACATGAGTCGAGGATAGCCTCTCTGGCAGCCAATGCGCCCATGGCCAGCTCGAAAAATGTAAGCAACTGCAGTGCTTGACCATCGTGACTTTCTGTCAATTGCACCGCATCGAGCTGAAGACGACGTACGAACTGCAGGTCTCCGGCGGTGTCGGACAGATTTTCCACTGATCTTGTCGGCAAAGAGCCGCTCTCCAGTTCAGTCACCAGAGAACGAGCGGTTGCCTTGCTGTTGGCCGACTTCTCCAGGACGACGATCCCATCTGTGAAAAGGAGTAACACCCCACGTACTCCATCGCATCGCTCGAGGCTATGGGGAGGGCACAACTCAACGAAGTCGGCTGCAGTAATCAGCCGACCCTTGATGTCGATATCCGCCGGCCAGCCGAGAGTCCTCGAACGCAAACGCTCAACGACCGCAGTGACTTCAGAGCCTTCGTTCTCTGCACATATCTGTGTGATAACATCTCGAGCTTTCAGCAATGGTTTCAGTGCGGGATGACGAGCCGGAAGCTGCTTCGCAATACTGTCGATATAGAGATTGTAACGCGGGAGTCGCTGGACGGGTTCGATAAGTAATGATATGAGCTTCTGTTCACCAACATCCTGCAACTCAGTCGTCAAGGAGTCGCCATTTCGAAGGAGCGTGCGCAGCGTCTGTGAGGCACGTGCATGACTACTGAGGTAGTCTTCGTACAGTCCTGAAAACCTTGGGAACCATTCCAGTAGGCATTGCGCAATTGAGTATACTCCTTGCAAGTCTGATCCTGGCTCCGGTGTTACAGGTGTGTTGGGATCGATTTCTTGCGAGTTCTCAATGTCGTCCTCTGCTGCAGCTTCTGTGCTCTCGACAACATTCTTAATCGAGTCCAAGAAACCCAAATTGACTTCAAAGATCTGCTTGATGCTGGGTGGGAAGATCTCGGCCAACTGCTGCTGTAGACTCTCTTTCAGATCTGCTCCGAGCCTCCCGGACAGTCCCTGCAACTCCTCCAGACGCCCCACATAGCTCTGCTCAGTGTTCAGAAGCTCGTGCAATTCCTTTCGCACGTTCTCCTTCTGATGTCGGGTGAACGACGAGCCTCTGCCAATGGCATTGGCTTTGGATGGCGCTCGCTTCACCTTTGACGTTGGCAGGAAAGTAACGTCGCCTAGGCTTTCGACAAGGTCGACATACGGTCCATATCTCTGTACGAGTAGGTCGTGATCGTCCAGATCTTCGGATCCAGCCGAATCTGATCGATCTGTGATAGTGCCCGCCGGGAGAACAATATCGACATCCAACCAGGATAACCGCTGCTCGCAGAATGCCTCTGAGACATCGCCAACGACATCGTCAACGTTCTCTATCCTGTTCATGCGGGTCGCCAAGATGGCTATATGATCGTCCCCAAATAACGCCCCGGGCGAAGGCGTCTTGACCTGTGAGGCCCATGTCTTCTTCACAGCCTCTGGGAGCTCCTCGAAGTACTTCTTCAGACCAAAGGCCAAACCGCGGCACACCTCGTCTCCCTGCTCTTCACGTGGCAAGTTGCTGACAGCCGAGTAGAATGGCGAGTTCGGAGAAACTGAGAGTCGCGAATAGGAAGCGAGGCCGGCAGGTGTGAGGACGTGTACCTGTATGCGCGAGCTGGTTGCGCCAATGGTGGATGCGGGGCCATGGAAGACGAGGACGGGGGAGTTGCTGAGCAGCGGGTCGGTGGTGTGAAAGAGGGCCAGCTCTCCTGATAACGCAGGCGGGCCTGGGATGACCGTAGCCATGGCCGCGCGGGGGGGTATGGGTGCGGCGGTAGTCTATGGCGCGTGAAGAAGAGGTGGTGGTGTAGCTGTGGTCCGGTATTGACTGCTCATGATCTCGTGTCGTCGCGTCGTTACGGTCGTAGCGGCATCGTGACTTGGGTCGCGTCGAGGCAGTAAACACAACCAGTGCACGACCCAGATGTGAGGAGAACACAAAGTCAAGCCTTCCTTCCTCCTCGCCAGAAGCAGCTGCAGGAACCTGGGCTTTGGGGAAGCTGCGACTTGATTGAGGTGACGCGAGACCAGGATCCCCGGTACAAGCGCCAGCTGTGGAAACTCTAAATATCGCGCCAAAGCGCGGGCCCACCTGATGACATGGATCAAATCGCACCGCAGGGAACACGACCTCTCACAACAACAACAACAGCAACTCTCGCAGGACGGCCACCGCCTTCGTGACCGCGTTGGCGACCGAGCAGCGAACAACAACATGTCGCACTCCAATGGCATTCCCGTGTCGATCCTGCCCGAGAGCGACTTGCAGCACTTTCGTCTCCTCGAGCTCCCAGCAGAACTGCTAGCATTGATAACATCGGAGTCGCCGCCGGTGTGGGTACAGCTGAACTTGATTGCACTTGTTCATGACATTTCCTAATGATTCACCAGCTTGCAGCTGAAATCGGTTGAGAATATCGATGGCACTGCCAAAGACCCCAATGCTGTGCTGTGCACGCCGGACAAGACATATGAGATCCGCCAGGTCAACACTTCGAACAGTGTCTACGTGACCCGACCTTCCTTGACGAGCGACAATGCCGACGGACCGAACAACGCGCTCGAGGCGATAGCGAAGTGTGACTCTACCCTGGAACTTACGCCAGCTCCTAAACGATCGGCCTCGTCCTTCATCAAGAGCGCCCTGCCGAAGTATTCCTCCACAAAGACCTTCGGGGCGAAGATATCGATCTCAAAGGACGAGCTTTTCTCGCACATCCCGCTCAGCCAGGCTGAGTGTGAGGATGGGTGGACAGAGCTCTCATGTTTTGAGTCGATCTACCCGAAAGGATGCTACATGCCCAGCGCCGAGGTCAAGGCACAAGTCTGGGGGATGGCCTTCACGGCAGCGACAGCAGAAGGCGCAAACCTGCAAGATCCATTCATCTCTGGCGAGATCCCTGTCTTCGCCATGGATCTGAAGGAGGACTGGCCGATCGCACTACTCTCGGGCATCTTTACCAGCATCTCCTCCAAGACCGCGGGTGGCAATCTAGCGATTGACGAAGACAGATGTGTACGCTTCGTCGGTGTAAGTCAATTAGAAACAAGATCTGGAGGACGAGCTACCGACACGTCTGCCTTTCTCCAAGCTTGGAAAGACACTGTCCCTGAGGCCTGGCGAAAGAAGTGTGAAGTCTCTGTGCTGCCCGGCTGTTACAATCTGTCAGACGCTGGCAAATCGATCACCTTCGTCGACAGCAAAGCAGCCGCCGCCACCGCCAATGGCGCAGCCGAAGACTCCAAATCTGGATTGGGAGCCAAAAGGAAATGGCACGAGAAGTTCAAGTCCTCAAAACGGACTGCATGATCAAGTCTTCTACTTCTATAGAGACGACAACAATCACTCATCGCTGAAGATCAACTACATAGGCATCCTCCTCATCTCGTCCAAACTCCAATACTTCCTCATATTCTCCGCCCCCAGCGTCCTAACCTCTTCATCCAAATGCGTCCACAAAACCTGCCCAAACCCATCCATAACCCTCTTCAACTCCCTCAAATCCAACTCCCGCTCCCCACTCTTCACATCCGCCACAAAACTCTCCAACGCATCGACGCCCGCGTGAATCCCCTTGTGCTGCTCCAGATGCCTTCCATCCTCCTTGAACACGTCCATGCGCCGCGCGAGCACCGGGAAGATGTGGCGTTCCTCGATGGTGTGGTGAATTGTGAGGTGGTGGGTGAACTCGAGGATCGTGGCGAGGAATTGTCGGATGGACATACCTTGGGGGCGTTTGTTGGAAGAAGCCGCGGCGTAGAGGGTGTTCCAGGTGCGGCGGAAGTTTTCGTGCTAGGACATTGATTAGTTAGTCGAAAGTTGACGTTGGAGACTTCAAGGGTGTAACTTACGAACATGTCCATATGCTCGCTCATATGATTCCACTGTCGAAACTCCTGTGGACTCAATTTCGGTAGCTCTGGTTGCTCTTCAGTCTTTGACTCGGTGGCGACTTTGCTCGGTTGAGGACATTTCGGCACGCCTTCTTGCTCCATCTTGTCAAAGGCATCTTGTGCCTGTGTTTCTCCCATATTTCTGGTCTGCGTGCCGAAGTATCTGGTTTTTGCGATGCCAAACTGATGGCGACTGCTCAATGTACTGTTGCTGTTGCTGTGTCGTGAAAGAAGCAGAAGGGATCGTCGACTCTGTGCGACTCTCCGTAGCATATGTACTCTTCCACGTTCAAGTACGCAAATTATAGCCGCATCTCGAAGCAGCGAGAGGCCTCCATTTTGATCAAACACCACTCCTGACACATCCACCTTACTGGTTGCAGTATACGCCTGCTCCGAACTCAAAAAGTTATCCCCTTCCCGTCTCGGTGAAATTTAAGGGTGATTACCAAAACTCGGCGCTCGCTCGTTGGCGGGCTGGGGAGCAAAGACGTGCCGAATCCCCGACTGGGAGGAAAGGAAGTAAAATCCATCCGCGTGCGAGAATTAAGAGCGTATTTCGGCCCAAATTCCGTCCACGAGCAAACGCTTCGGGGCCGAACGAGGTTGTGAACAGTCCTGATGAAGGGCCATAGCTCACAAGACTTCTCTTCTCTCAGACTACATACATTAGACTTAAGTATCATGCAACATCTTGTGGGTATCCTCTGATCTTTCGCTGAAACCTAACGACGCTCTCTCACGCCGTTCGGAACGTCCCAAGAATCCAAATGCGTCTCTGTCTTGATCCAACCGTCGCGAAGAACAAGATGGAGCATCAAAGCACAACTCGGCAGCCGCTCGCGTAAATTGGAACAGCAGTAACAAGGGTATAGAACAGCTCGAAAGCAATGTGAGTAGATCTGATGGTGTTTGATGATTTGATTGATCGGTCCAGTCGTGGTCGATACTTCCAGAGAAGATGGTGAAAGTGGGTGATGATGCGGTGCTAGCTGCAAAACAGCCTCCCAAACGCCTCGCTATGCCATAATGCCGTCAGAGTCGTATCCATGTCGAGAGAAATGCTCGATTAGGTCGTTCTAGGACCCTCGCTCTGGGAACCCGCCGGGGCCAGAGCCTTCGGTCGAATCGCCCTCGATGGTCTTTCGCCAATGTTGCGGTAGACATACGCAGACCAGAGGGAATGCTTTGACTTCTCCTTCGTCGGATGTGTCGGGGGGCGCACTAAGCCCACTGTCACGTTGCACCTTTCCTTCAGGTCGCCAATCTTCCGCTCTCTGTCGAACCCTCACTCCAGTGGCCCAGCCATCGTCCCAGATACCAATGACCTTGATCATGTCGCCTCGTTCGAGCTGAAATTCGTCTGCTGCCCGAGGTTCGTACGCCCAGAGAGTCGATACAAGGTCGCCCGGCCGAATTTCGTCCTGGGAGTAATAGTCCTTGAAAAAGCCGAGCTGCTCGCTCTGGCCCTGAGACTCAGGAGACGTGTATTCCGCGCCTGAGCTTGGAGAAGTGTCGGGTTCCATCACACCCGCAACTGCAAGCTGCGAGCCGCTCGATAATGAGCCGCTGCGCTTCGGAGGTGGTGCAAGCCTCGACTCTGGGGTGTCTTCCTCTTCTGACGTGTCTTTGGCATACGCGGCCATGGTGTATGGGGTGCCGTGATCGGAGCTCGCATCGCCCTCCAACGCGGCCATTCTCGCAACACGCCCACCAGGAAGGATCGCGAGGCCAGCACGTTCATGATGGTCTCGCGCTCCATCGTTGTACGCGGCCATCTCAGGCTGTGCGCGTCCAGCTGCTGGCTGGTTGAAAACGCTAGTGGCCGGACTACGGTCTCTACGTCGTTTCAATAACAGACAGCCAACAATGATAAGTCCCAGAAGCAGGAGAGCGCCTAGAATCGATCCAACTGCAATACCTGCGACCTGGCCCTTGGTAAGTCCGTTGTTTGTGTCTGAAGCAGACGTCTGGAACCCGCTTGGTGTTGCAGTAGTCGTGGCTGTCTCAGAAACGGTCAGAGTGACAGGAGTGGCCAGTGATGCAGCAGCAACTACAGGAAGGGTCACGTCCTGGCATCGTTCTGTGGTGTTCGAGAAGACACAACACGAGTCGGTCCCATTTTGCGTGCTGGTCGAACAGAACTGACAAAGACCAACAAGGTTGTCTGTGAATCCACAATCATCTGGCTGATTGTCGGTAGCCTGAATGCATGACTGAGTGAGGGAATTGGCAGGTAGAGCGCAATTCGTAAAATCCGCTCGAATCTGCGTGAGAACGTCGGAGCCTCGTGAAGTACCGCATATATTACTTGCGACGATTTCCTGTTCGTTCTGTGCGAATTCGGCACAGGAGTCTGCGCAAAGTGGCCGTGTGGCGTCGCCAGTGAGACCGCAGTAGCTGACCGAGTTTTGGACAACAGTGTTGCATAACACACTTGTTGTATATCTGGCGTAGAAGTCTGTAGTGTTGTCGAGGTTGACATTAGAGCAGCCCAGTAAATTCACGTATCTAATCCTTGTCAGCTTGCGTATCTCGAACTGTATGGCGGTACGTACTGCTGCTGGGTGTAATTACGAGCTATGTAGTCCCGCAGACTACTGTCGAAGGATGCCGTATCCGTGACATCGTAGAGAAATGGGAAAAGTTGTGCAACATTATCATTTGTGGTGACTGAAGCGGCGCTGAAGCTCGGGCACTCGGTGGAATCGGTGAGTGGGATGCAGCTTTGGGCCATTGCTGTGTGTGTGGTGCCTGCAAACAATGCGCATACGGCTATGGAAGTTGTAATATTGCCTCGCCGTCGTCTCCTGTGGTGGCAAACAGCATGTCGCGGTGGATCTGCAGGACGCATATGCGGGCGGTGTTGCTGCCCTCGGGATGCCGAGCTCGTCAAGCTGGAGCGCTGGTCGCGATCGCCATTGGAGCGAGTGTCGATGCCTCTTTGGCTCATTCTTCGCCTGCGACTCAGGACACAGGGTCTCGTCGTCGCAGCGTTGATAGCTGGAGCCCGACGGGGGATAGCACTGCGGTGCCGGGTTCGTGATGGATGGTCTGGATCGGTCGGTACGGGCCTCAGAAGCTGGCGGTGGTCGACGCGTGTGGGCGGGTGTGCATGCTGCGATTCGGCTGGGTATGGACGTTGCGCTGGTCGAAACGAGTGACAGTCGATGGACACCTTGGGCGGCGGTGTGGTCGACGGAAAGACCAGGCGGCGTGCGGTGGTGGTTGAGCCAGGTGCAAGTCGACGACAACGAGGAAGGGAGCGTGGTGCAGCGTGGGAGAGTTGTCGCTGCCGCAATCAAACAGGTGGTCCCTGCCGTCGATTCGCTTTGTGCAATTGGCTCGGTCCGGCAGCTCCAGCGCGGGCGGGAATCGGGTCGTGTTTAGTTAAATTGGCTGTCGCCGTTTGCCTTTCTCTTCGCTATCACAACATGAAACACCACGTTTTGGATCGATGGACAATAGCTGAAGAAGAGGTGTCCTCGAGCACTTATACCCTGCTATCCTCTGGAGAACAGCCACTCTTTGTACTCTCAGACACGACAGCTGTGCGTGAGGCAAGGCGATGAATGGTGAAACGGCGCCTGTGCTCTCGCGCTTGTTTATTAGTGAACCCATGCAAAACGGCGGGTCTGTGTCCCCGGCGCCGTCACAAACATCGACTTCACCGGGCAGTACAAGACGTCTTCACACTCTCATCGCAGAGCTGCGTTCGACAAGCGGCACAAGGCTGTGAGCCTGCGAGACCAAACCACAGCTTATGGCATCGATGATGAGAAATGGCCTCAGGGAATGAGGTGAGGTCAAGCATCTCATGCAAGGAACACATCTGCATTGTTCACCGCTCTCCTCTTTATGCAAGGGTGCAGCTGTGTGTCCGCAGTCACATGCACACAGCATACTTGTGGCTGGAGAACAATTGCGTTCCGCCATGACTACTGATCCTTGTGTTGCTACAGAAGCTTTCCCACTCCATCTCGATCCCGTACAACGATGCCAAGGCTACGCCCTGCTCTTAAGCCTTGCTTCGCGGCTCGATGGGCTTGGGGCGCTCGACGGTATCGATCTGAGTCGCCATCTTAGTCAAATACACATCCATTCCCTTGAACGAGGGTGTCTTCTGGTCCAGGAAAAGAACACTCAAGGGGAAGCCATATTCGAAGGGTGCAGCTGCTTCGATCTCTTCAATCTCCTGTTTCGACAGCTTGATGCTCAGGCCTTCGATGTTGCCTTTGAGATGCTCAACCTTCCTTCCGCCAACGATTGGAAACACCTAAATCGAAGAAGAGAGGTCAGCAAGTGTCTTCAGACATGATCCAAGATGCTTTCTGCCCTTTCTCATACGTACGTGCGGTGCCTTGTGCATGACATATGCGAGGCTGGAACGGTCGTCAGCATTGTCCTTGAAAGCACCACCGCCATTGGGAACACTTACGCGATACCGGTGATAACAGCACCCTTCGCCTTGGCAATCTTTTCGAGGACTTTTGAAATGGCAATATCTCGTTCCGAGACTTGAAACATCTTACGGCCGTCT
Organism: Zasmidium angulare; assembly: GCA_002786045.1. Lineage (NCBI taxonomy): Eukaryota > Fungi > Ascomycota > Dothideomycetes > Mycosphaerellales > Mycosphaerellaceae > Zasmidium > Zasmidium angulare. Next base: position 306,907 of record NHNX01000024.1, read on the forward strand.
GTCGCATTCCTCTGCTCCTCGCTCTTGAAGTTGCCTCCGCCCAGAGCTCCCCAAGGGGCAAGACCCATCCCCTCTGCTTCACACATGGGTATGATGTCCCTCTCGAAGTCCCGTATCGCGGCGCTCCACTGGCCTTGATACACCACAAATGGACGCATGCCATGGTCTCTGGCCCATTGATTGGCCTTGCTTACGATCCAAGCTGGCGTGTCGCTGACACCTGCACAAATCAGCGTACCATCCGCAGCTCGATCCCAAAGGTAGACACTGACCAAGATAGAGAATCTTCCCTTGATCCGCCAGAGTATTCAAAGACCTCATAACCTCCTCCACCGGCGTCGTGTAGTCCCACCAGTGGACGTACAGCACATCGATGTAGCTCGTCTTGAGCTTCTTGAGACTGGCCTCCACGCTCATCACCATCGACTTGGTGTTGTTCCCTGTGTAGTTGCTCTGAAGAGCTTTCGGGTCTGAGCCCGTACGATATCCCGATGTGTACTAAGCACACCGAGGGCGTAAGTAGATGATCGATTAGTCCTGTGCTGCTTAATAACCCACCTTCGTCGCGAGCACCATCTGATCTCGATTCCCTTTTTTCTCAATCCACTCGCCAATCCACGCCTCACTCTGCTCATTCTGATAGTTATTGGCGGTATCGATGAAGTTTCCGCCTTGGGCATAGAAGTAGTCCAAGATTTCGAAAGCCGTCTCCTTGGAGCACTCGCCTTTGCCAACGACATCAGCACCGCAGATATGGGAGGTGGAAAGTAAGGCGTACCCATGAAGCTCGTCCACGCATCACCAAAGTTCATCGCTCCCAGACAAAGCGGCGAGACTCTCACACCTGCGTTAGGCGCAAGTTGGCGATGGTAGCCCAGGACAGAGGGAACTCCTTTGGCGGTGGGCCTGATCTCGGCGATGCTATCGTTGTCTGTGAGTTTCGAAGCCATGATGAGAATGGTCGGTTGGAAGAAGCGGAAGGCGAGACTCGGCAATACGTAAATACAAGTTTTACAGGGTGGCCGTAAGAGCTGGGAAGACTGTGCTTTATAGCAGACTACCCGATACCAGCACCACGTACCCAATGCTCACCCTCGGGGCCGTAGCTCCATAAATATGCGTAAGAAGGATGTCTTCCCATTGCTCGTTTCGCCATGTCATCAAGCGAAGCCTCGTGCCATTCAGCTGCAGGCCTTGATCCTTATCCCCAGTTCACAGTGCCGAAAGCTGCATGAATGTTTGTGCAACAGATGTGGTAAGCATGTCCGTAAGACGTCTGTCTTGACCTCAAAAGGTAGATCATAAGGTGGACCGACTTCACAAAAGGTCGTAAGGGCTGGCACTGTGAGGACGCTCCGTTTATATGTGTGAAGTTGGTGTGGCGTATGGCGCGAATGCGGTAGCTTGAGTACATGAATGCATTGTAGAATGGCCTCTCATTATAGTATACATGCGGCCGCTCAGTCAACGAGGACATCTTTCACGTCGCGCGAGGCTCTGCTAGGATGTGAAAGCGGCCGCATCCGCATGGAGACCTAAGTCCAATGCACAAAAATCCTCACAGCTTGTACAGATCGCATAAGCCTCCTGCAGGTACACGGCGTTTAGGACAAGCTCCCTTGATTGTGCATAGAGCAGTCGTCTAAGCCTAGTCTTGAGCTCGTCATTCCACTCAATAAGTCCATGATGGTCATGTTCTCTTTTGACTTAAACAAGCACGGCTTACAGTTGCAGTGAGAGCTACATGACGCCTTGCGTGTTCTGGAACATGCAATGTCGCCTTTGAGGGGAGCGAGAAGAGCGGATGTCCTGGTTGACTGGTGTCGCGATCATGTTCATCGAATCCTGTTGACTCTCACGTAGGAAGCGTCTAGCCACGACAAACCCTGTTCGGCAAGGTGGTCACGGACGTCTGAGATGATCTCCTCGCACCAGTCCGCATGCACGTTGTCGCCTTGTTTCTGATACCACTTCATTGCAAATTGTAGTGGACAGCAGATGGAGAGCGCACCTCCCACATAGCTGGGAAACGATGAGCTGGCTCCGATAGGATGTAATGTATCGGAGCAGACGAAGGGGACTGTTTGGCAAATAGAGTCTGCGCATTCATAGACGCGCTTCTTGAGAAAGCTTTGATCGGCCATGGATATACACAGCGACGCTGGTCGCGCGATGGCAAGGTCGTAGATCGCTTCGCGGAGAGCAATGAGGACGGTCCAATAGTAGCCGTGACGGATTGTGTCGATCTTGCTGAAGAACTCGAGACAAGTAGAAAATGGCGTTTCCAGGTGGCCATATTGCTCGAAGTACATTGGGAAGTGTTGGATGTCTATCGTCCGATAGGGAGATCGGTCCGTGTGCTCATAACATTGGAGCAGCCAATCCTGGAGCCGTTTCTCCAGATCTACCAGCCCAGCGTATGTGTCCGTGATCGTGGGCACCCATCGACCTCTCGTCGCAAGGATGCGGTCTGTCTCCTCAAGAAGAGCTGGGACTTCGCATGCCAGAGCGTGCAATCTGGCCGCAGGGTGATCTACTTCAATTTCTTGCATTCGTTGCAGCCACTCGGGTTGACCGAATACAAACGACTTTCTAGTCTGAAGGGCGTCCATGAGAGCAACATGTCGAAAGTTGCAGACCAAGTTGCGCGAGAATCGGGAATCGAGTCTGTGCGGGCCACGCATCGCCAGTAGTCCACAGAGGCCACGACAATGCGCAACCCAGCGGTTATCTCCATTTGTGATGTCAAGGAACATCGCGCAAGCGCCGAGGATATCGATTGCGCCCAGAAGGCTATCATCTGTCGCCGCGTCAGGCTTCCTCAGACCCTCGTTCAGGAGTTGAAGAGCAGCATTATGTCGCCGCTTGCCCTCAATCTTGTATCGCTTATCCCTGGTATTGAGACCGTGTTGAACTAATAGTAGCGTGTCGACGGCTGCAGCCATAGCATCACCCCTAGGTACCAGCCAGTCATCTATGATCTCGGAGACCTGTTGTCGATCAACGAAAGCTGGCGGAAATTGTGCATCTAAGAATGCTGCCTTGAGCTGAATCCTATACGATGAAGGGCTGCTGATTGTACCATCGCCAGGGAGGCCAATGGAGAATATAAAGGCCCAGAACATGCGGCGATGCTCGTCGATTTGCTCTTGACTCAGAGTATCTGGAGGGGCGGGGCATCCAAGACAAGTAGGTATTCCAAAACGACATTTCGAACGGGGTTTGTTCGGTTTCGCGATGCGGTAGGGGCGCCAGGCCTGGCCATAGTCCTGGTCTTCTGAGCTTGTCGATGTGCTTGGGCTGGTATATACCACCAAGTCGGAGGACTGCGTTCGCCAGTCTTTCAAGAGTGATGGTCCGCTCGTGTCCGAAAGATCGTTCTCGTCTGTCACGACCGAGGCGGATGTGCTATCAGAAGAAGAAGCCATTGGATGACCGGGCTGTCGAGATGATGTACTCCCATTAATACGTGCAGCGGAGTGTCCATGGCACGGTAGAGTCCTTTCATTGCTGCTGTCTTTTAGGGCTGCTGCCGTCGCCGGATCATGAAGGGGCGGCGTTCCAGCGACACAGACATTGCATTCAGCTGGCTGACGTGGCATTCAACAGCCTTACCATGTCGACGGGCGGGAAGTAATGCAGGAGCTGAGGTTGATGGAAGTCGCGTTATCTGATCCAACTTGCGGCCCGTGCGCAGTGCGCATCTGAAACATTTGGGAAATGGCGGGGCATGGATAAATGACTGTGTGCACGCAATCTCTCCACGCCGACAATCCCAGACCGCTGCACGATCGATAGCCTGGCGGATCCACGACCTTCAACAGCTCGAGTCAATTGCTTCCAATCGCTACTGTCCTGCTTCTCCTCGAAGCGGTCACCGCAACGACACGTGAGTCACGAGACCGCCTCAGGGATGAGTGCCAACGGCATTGAGTCAAAGATGGAGGACCTCAAAGTCGACGCCGCCGCCGCACCGTCTGCCGCAGATAAGAAGAGCAAGCCGCAAAAGCAGGACAAGGAGCGGAAAGACCAGAAGAAAGCAAACAAGCCACAACAAATGCCTTCGAAAAAGAAGACGGACGGCCCAGAGCTCATAGGCATTACCGAGCCCAAGAGCGGTGATCTGTCAGAATGGTACCAACAGGTCATCCTTAAGGGCGACATGCTCGAGTTCACCGACATCCCCGGCTGCTACATCTACCAGCCTGCATCATACCGGATATGGGAGTTCATCCAGGACTTCTTCAACGAGCGCATTCGCAAGATGGGTGTCAAGAATTGCTACTTCCCTCTCTTCATTTCCGAGGCGAACCTACAGCGTGAGAAGGACCACATCGAAGGCTTTGCGGCCGAGGTAGCGTGGGTGACAGAGGGAGGCAAGTCAAAGTTGGAGAAGCGGTTGGCTGTGCGTCCAACATCAGAAACGGCCATGTACAGCTTTTACAGCAAGAAGATCCGATCACACAGAGATTTGCCTCTCAAGATGAACCAGTGGAACAACGTCGTGCGCTGGGAGTTCAAACATGCAGTTCCATTCTTGCGATCACGAGAGTTCCTCTGGCAGGAAGGTCATACCGCACATCTGACTGAGGAGGAGGCTGGCAAGGAAGTTATGGAAATTCTCGACCACTACGCCTCAATCTACGAAGATCTCCTCGCCGTCCCAGTCGTCAAGGGTCAGAAGACGAAGAACGAGCAGTTCCCTGGTGCGTACTACACAAAGACTATCGAAGGCTTCATTCCAGCGGTAGGACGGGGTATCCAAGCAGCAACCTCCCACTGTCTCGGCCAACACTTCGCCAAGATGTTCGACATCACCATCGAAGACCCAAAGCAGGAAGTGAAGGACGGCGAAAAGCGCAACAAGGTGCACGTCTGGCAAAACAGCTGGGGTTTCACCACGCGCTCCATCGGTGTCATGGTGCTCATCCACGGCGACGACAAAGGCCTCGTCATCCCACCTCGCGTCGCGGATGTGCAAGTGGTCATCGTCCCCGTTGGCGTCACCGCCAAGACAACCCCAGAGGCTCGGGAGAAGCTCTACAACGAAATCGAAGGCCTTCGCACCGTCCTCGAAGACGCCGGCGTGCGCGTAGAGTCCGACATGCGCGAAGGCTACTCTCCAGGCTACAAGTTCAACGACTGGGAACTCAAGGGCGTTCCACTCCGCCTCGAATTCGGCCCCAAGGACTCTGAGAAGGGCGTCGTGACCACCTCCCGCCGCGACAGAGACGGCAAGGACACCATCCCCATCCCCGATGTCGCCAAGAAAGTCCCCGAATTACTCGAAACGATCCAAAAGGACATGTTGACCAAAGCCAGCGACGAATACGCCGCGCATCGCAAGATTGTCCGGGAATGGAACGACTTCGTCCCCACGCTCAATGACAAGAACGTCATTCTCGTTCCCCATTGTCTGGGTGGTCCTTGCGAAGATCAGATCAAGGATGATTCGAAAGGCACGATCGAGGGACAGGAAGTCGATGCACGTGCTCCGTCGATGGGTGCTAAGTCGTTGTGTATTCCTCACGATCAGCCGGAGCCTATCGCGGAGGGAACGAAATGTATCAATCCTAAGTGTGGACAAGCGGCGGAAAAGTGGGTTATGTTCGGACGTAGTTATTAGGCTTCTTCAGGCTGTGGAAGGGGGGGTGATGAGGTGTAAAACGGGGGACTGTGGTTACGAAGGGATGCATGCGATAGCGAGGTGTTGGTGAGGATTGGAAGGGGAAAGGTGCACCGTATGTACCGTCGTCGAAGAGCAGAAGATTACCCAAATGCATGAGATGAAGCGATGAGTTGAGAGCGTTCTGTCTTCGACTTCGACTTCTTCATTCCGGCTATCTTTGAACTGTTCTACCTGTCTGCCTCGTCGCTTCTTCTCAGCAGCTTTTGTAGGTAATGCTTAAGCGAAATAAGAACAAAAACGCCACGACAAACGCGCAGGTACGAACGCACATCGCTAATGTGGGTATCTCCAAGACAAGATCCGTCACAGCGCCAAATGCCAACAAAAACCAGTCAAATGATGCCACTCAGTCAGTCTCCACATTGGAGAAATGCGATCTCAATCTTCCCCTTCTCCTTCCCTTGTCACCTCCTCCCCATCATACAACGCATCCATACTGGCATGCTTCCTCAACCTCTTCATCTCCACCGCCCTCCGGACCTCCACCTGCTCCAACCTCCGCCTCATCAAGAAAGCCTGTCGAATAAACTCTCCAACTTTGCCCTCCTCCTCGCCCACCCCGATCCGGCTCGTCATGTATGCGAAATACTCGCCCTGGTTCTCACACTCCAGAAGATCCTTGGAATGGTGCTGGAGTAAGGCAAGTGCGACGTTGAAGAGGAATGTCTTCATGTTCGGCAGACAGAGCCAGACGTCCCAGATCCGAAGGAGAATGTTCTCGGGTAGTACAGAGGCGAAAGCCGTCAGGAACCAGGAGAGCGGCACGGTGTGTTGAGGAGAGATGTCGAGACTGACGAGATGATCGCTGAGTTTTGGTAGCAGTTCGCGTACGTACTGGCGCAAGACAACGTTGTCGGAGATGGGGGCTGAGAGGGCGGTCTCCTTGGAGAAGTAGTCCGTGGGGAAGAAGTGGTCGACCATGTTGCAGAGGACCCAAAAAGCATCGCTTTCGTCCGGGATGGCGAGGAGGAGGTAGCCAGCGATCATATTGAGACCTTGAGTGTACCCCAACCCAGGGTACTTATTGACAAAGGCGATCAGGACTTTCTTGAGTCGGTCGTAGCCCTTCTCCGCGTAGTAGTCGTATTTGCTGGTGAGGGTTCGAGGTACGTCTTTGAGGATGGCGTCGATTTCTTCGGGGTCAGGGATGTCATTCATGGCGAGGTAGTGTTTGTACGCGTCGGGTTGCATGATGGAGTAGGTATCTGAGAGCTCCATCCAGATGGGGTGGCGAAGGCGCATGGGAATGCCGCCGACAATGAGTCTTGTCAGCATTTCCAGTTTCTGTTTGCCGCTGTTTCCTTCGTGACCCCATCGTGAAGCGCCTACGAGTTCGCCGCTCTTAGCTTCTTCTCCAGCTTGCTCTCGGGACTTCATCAATCGTACGAGGAACTTGTTCCACTCGGACTCCTGGGGGTCCTTGGATGATGGCTGTGACAAAGTGGGTGGTAGCTGGTCCTTATCATGCCTTGTGCTCATCTCCACTGGCTCTCTGGGCTCTCGACTGGCACGTGAATCCCGGCGTGCACTGGCGGATCCTATACCGCTGATCCCCTTGATAGTTCCCGTGAGAGTCGACGTCCAGCCTACACTCTCATTACTGTTCACACTGAGCACATCAATCGACTTCGGCCTGTCCACTCTGGACTTAACAGGAGGTGGCTGAACAGAAGCCGACCTCGAAGACGATGCAGTCTGTACCGAAGTCGCTGCAGGCTTCACACTATCCTTCCGCCTCCCATTGCCACCAAACAACTTGGTCAACCCACGGATTGTGCCAGCACCAACACCTGGCAAAGGCTCTGGCATTGTCGAGTCACTGCTCTCCGAAGTGATAGTCGGAGCCAGATCCTCAGAAGCCGCTGCAGCAAGTGAGAGCCGCCGCCGCTCCGCCTGTTTGACACGATTCGCCGTCTCGGCAATACGATTTGCAGGAATTTTATACTCCTGCGCCAGTCGCGTGAGGGCCGTAACATGCGCATCTCTCTCGGCTAGCAGAGCAGAAAGATGCCTCACGAGCTCCACGGCGCCGCGATGGTCGACGATCTTGCGAAGATTTTCTGTCGACGCTGCAGAAAGGGATTGTGGGTCGCTGGGCGGTCCATCCTGCTCGTCGAACATCGACGGTCCAGAGTCCAAGAGGCCATTGAGTACAGGCTCGCTGGCACCCGGGGCGGTGTTGTCGGGGGCGAGGGTCAGGTCGTTCAAGGGTTCGCTGGCACTGGGCTGGGGTTCTAGAGTGGGATTGGCCGAGTCTGTGATGTCTGGGAAGCTGGTCAGGGAAGTGGTGTCGTCGGCCTGGATCAGCGGAGCGCGGCTGGACCGCCTGCTCAGATCGCCGCTCATGATGTGGTGGTGCGTTCTGGATCGTTCACATCGTCGTGGTGATGTTGTGTTGTTGTTGTCGAGAATGTTTGCTGGCCAAGTGAGGTGCTGTGGCGGCACGGCGTTCGCGAAGCCGACGCGACTTCAATTGACATCATCATCACAGCGTTTGGGAGGACTGCAGCGATACAATACATATACCCGGACATGCACGTAACAGCAAGTCGACGTCGGCATGACAATCTGGACAACTTGGAAAAGTCAATCTACATCACTCGACACCATTGAAGACTCGATAGTTGGTCGTACAACAATCAACGAATAGTACATGTAGATCTCATGTCCATCCTTTATCAACATGTACACGTTATATAGCAGAAGCAACGCAAGCAACAGATGCATTTGACGTCTCTTAAACAGTTGCATGCTGAGTTCTTTTTTATCTAATCTTGCATAGCTTCGTTGACCAGCTTCAGAGTCGACTGATGCGTTCGTCGTTCCTGCCATCGTTACTCTACCACACGCGCACACCTAGTCGTCCTGTGATGCCGCCGTAAGTCCTTCGGGTAACGAAACCCTTTTCCACAGAACGAGCACACATTTGGACGCTCCGACGAGTGCGTCGGTTCATGCTTGGTAAGATCGCATTCACGATCGAACACCATGGTGCAGCCATCAGCCTGGCAAGGATAGCCGTCCTCTTTCCTCTCCTGACGCTTTCGCTTCCTGGACGAGTCCGATTCTGCGAAGGAATAGGTACTCCCGATGGCGCTATCGTTCCCGGAAGAGTAGTCGCTGAAATAGCCGTTCAAAGACAACATTGCCGATGGAAGTTGTTTATCCCTAGGTGCTGCAAGTCTGGAAAGTCGGTCATTCTCCTTTCGCAGGAAGCACAGCTCAAGATATTGACGATTGGGCCAGTCGTCGGCCTGACCTGGGCAGGCACCAGCAGCGTTCACGGCTAAAAATCGTGCGAGACGCGTGGCGGGCACGATCATGCTCGCATCCTTCGTCGTAATCTGGACTTTAATACAGCCGTCACGCTGCACGTCTTGCAAACAAGTCAATGCTGGCGTTTCGCTTCCGCCCTGGGTGTCCGATTGCAGGTAGAAGGTTTGGTCTAAAGCCTGTTTTATAGCTGAAAGTGGGTCTTGGGGGTTCCATGAGCCGATTTCTGGCAAATGCAAACAATCGCACTCCACCTGCACAGGCATGCCTTTCCAGCGGAATGGTCGTCCAGAGTCGATGGTAAAGCTTGACCATTTCGACATTGCAGTGATTGCCTCGCTTGCGTCGGCGAAGAAGAGGACCGCAATGGCCTTGAGGGTTGGTTTGGAGCTCGTGGAAGCACTTGGTCGTACATGTAAGTAAACGTCTTGTGGCGGTGGCAAGCCGATATCAGTAAATGCCTGTTTGAAGGCCTGCTTTTGTGCTGTATCGTCAGCCTCAGCAGGTTCGGATATCGGCAATTCCCACAGAATGAGAAGCATGGGGTCGACGTAGCCTGGCAGCCAGCTGCCAGCGTGCGGATTCCAACGTCGAGGCGCGTTGGCCTTGTTGAGGCGAATCTCGCATTTGGCAATGAGTATGACCTTTTGTCCACCTGTGTCTACAGTCATATGACTGAGACGCATCATGTGGCACATGGAATGCACTCTTCGTCGTTCCCTTGCGGTTAATGAAGGTGTCAAGAGTGTGACTCGGCGGCGCTGCTCACGGAACTCGGAGATCTGGCGTTGCAAAGACAGCGCCCATTCGGCTTCATCGTCCCTGTCTGCCCACGAGCACTGGTAGGCGTTTGTCGAAGACCCCTGGGCATTGAGATCCAGCATGACCGGTGCAGCAGCAGCTGTGGGCATTTCCATACTGGCCACGGCGGTCGCTTGTGGATAATACGCACTAGAGTTGACGATGTGCTGAATGTCATGACCCCGCCACACGTCCAGGTTGACGCCCTGCAGACGATCCGCTCCAGAGTTGTCGATGGGCTTATGTCCATGCATCTGCCACATGTCATTGTCGACCCCCGGAAGGCCACACGCGCCAGAGCTGTCGATCTGCTGAGATCCAAAGTTCTGCCTCAGTTCCTCGTCGAAAAACCTCGCGTTGGCACGTGCACCATCCTTGGTCCATAGCCCGAAGTCGAATGGATCATTGCCGGGCTCGTTAATGAAGGCATCAAAGTCCCGAACGTGGCCCATGATGGCCAACCGTCGCCGCGCCTGAAGAGCGGGTACCTGAGAAGTCCTGGTCGCAACGGCATTTTCAGGAACCAGGTCAGAGGCGCCCTCTTGAAATAGGTCGCACACAGCGAGAGGCTGCACTCAGCACGACGCCCCTGCGCCGCCCGTGAAGTCTGGACTGGCAAGCTGCCGGCTTGAAATTTAGTCAGCGATACAACTACATGCAGGTGGACGGGCATGTACCCGTGCCGCCCACGTGATGCGAGGCCATGTGATAGGGACTGCGAGTACGGGCGTGTCTTGAGACATCAGTACAACGACAACGCGTGTTGAGTGTGAATGTATAACACACTTTCGAATGACCAGTCCCGCAAACCCGTTTTCATCACGAGTATCCGAACGCCTCGCTAAAACCCAGCAAAACACATCTCAAGAACATTGAAAGCAAAGGTATCGCATGCAGTCTGATATATCGCTCGTCCCAAGTAAGAAAAGCTTTCGTCCGCGGTCTTTTTGCACGCTCTTCTCGTCTAGCCAGCGTGAGGATCCGCATGCCAATCCCGATCGTCCTGCTGAGCCATGTTGGCTGCCGCCTGCTGTTGCCCAGCTCGCTGTTGCCGTTGATGTCGAAATAGAGCTGCAATCTGAGCGTTCTGAGCCCGACGCAACTCTTCGAGTTGTTGATAGTCTCGACCAAGTTGGTTCACCTGTTGTCGTCGTAATAATTCGGCTTGTTGTTCTCGAGCTGTGCGTTGCTGATGCTGAACACGAAGTTGATAAGCTCGAAAGAGACGATCGTGCATCTGCCCTCTGTCGCCGCGGGCGTCAGCACCTTGTCCAAGTCCACCAGGGGCCAGAGCTTGCGGCGGCGCTGGACGTGGGGCTGCAGCGACTGCATCGAGCCGTTCATTAGTGAAAGTGTAATGTGGTACTCGAGGAAAAGCTGCTTGTGCTGGTGGTGCTGCTTGTTCCATAAGCTGCGCTCCAACAGGATTTTCACCAAGATTTGCCGCGGGTACTCCTCGTGGTATTTGAGGACGGATGCCGTAGACAGGTATGAAGCCTTGCACCTGAGCAACAGGTGGATTCGCGGGGGCCGGGTTCACTGGAGCGTTGCCAGCCTGCAAATTGGCCGGCCGACCGCGAAGGCGTGGATCCGCTATGTGGTGACGAGGATTGGCTGCGCGAAGACGAGGATCTGCTGGTGGCGCTGCAGGTGCTGCTCGTGCTCCTTGACGATCCTGCTCTTGTTCGAATAGACGAGCCAGCCTGGCCATGTTGTTGCGTGCATCGCGGCGGCGCCGCTGTGGCCGAGGGGCTTCAAACAGGTCATCCTCGTCGATGTCTAGATCATCCCCAGAATCCTCGTCATCGTCAGCTTCATCTAGTGCCAGGTATCGTCCCAAACGTGGCATTCTTGCAAACAAACCTCCAAAGCCTGGTGGCGCCGGTACTCCTCCTGGTGCTGCTCCTGCTCTCTGTATACGATCCTTGGTGGCCTTCTGGACAGCATCGCTGAGTTTGATTTCGAGATCCTTTTCCGAGACATCCGGGTTTTCGGACATGGCTGCTGCTCTCGCCGCGGCTTCGGCTTCCTTGACTTCGCGTTCGTGTCTGAAAAGAAGAAGGTAGAGGTCAGTATTAGCAGTAAAGGGCGATGTCGGAACGAACCTCTCTTCCACGTTATCGTACAACGGGCACTTCTTGCGCGAGGCATTGGCCGACCCGCCGCCGCCACCTTGGTCAAAATGGTCGTAGCTCTTGAGTGACTCTGAGCACACGTAGCACTGCAAATTCCCACACGATGGGCAGCTCTGAAGAAGACGTCAGTACCGAATCTTGACAGGTATCCACCGCTTCAACGAAGACCTATAAGTCTTACAGCGGATCGACCACGAGCTAGCCGCACCGCCAGATTGATGCACGGATGGTTTCCTTCAAGGTAGGAGCGGGTTAGCTTACCATTTTGTTGCAGCCGTAGTCCTTGATGAACTGCTTCTTGCATTTGTTGCAAGAACGGATCATAGCGGCAGTCATGGCCTCTTCAATCTTGTGCCGAGCATTGATCTTGTTGTCCTTGGCATATTGCTCGCAGGTGATTGGGATGTGGGAGACGGACTTGCAGCGTCGGCAGCTGGTCTTCTCGCACAAGGGGTTCATGCATCTGAACTCGAAGTCCTCTTCGACAGGCGGGAGGATGGCTTTGTAGTCGCAGAAGGGGCATTCCTCCAGATCATCGAGACCAGCATCACGGATGTCCTTCTCTTGCTGCAGCTGCTCCAGCTTCTCAAGAAGACTCTTGTCAGACAATTGGTGAAGCTGATCGTGGGCAAAAGCACTACCGCAGCCAGCGGTACAAAGCACTCGACAGCGTGAATCGCCAACTTCGGACTTAATGTACGTTTCAGCACAGTCGTAGCACGTGAAATGGGCTATGTCGCCATTGCAGTGAATCTGACGGTTCATTGGAAGTTCTTCGAAACATGCTTGGCACTCTGCTGTCTCTCCAGCCTCGATGGCACGTTGCAGATTCTCTTGCTCGGCGATCTTCTTGGCATTCTCTACACGGCGCTCAGCACTCTGTCGCTCAGCTTGCTTTCGAGCGGCTTTGAGCTCATCAGACAGAGCGTCCCATCCAGAATTGGCGGCAATGATGTCGGCATCGGCTAGCATTCCCTTGGGTGGACGGCCTCTCCACCCTGTCTTGTCGCCCCCTTCCTTGGATTTGGCGAGGGCGATGAATGTTGGGTAGAGATGCCGATGGGAGTGCAATTGCTCTGCGATAAAGTTGTTGCTCGCTTCGGGAAATTCGGCCTTTAGCATAGCACTGATGGTGCCTTTGAGATGCACGGGCACGACTTCACGATTCGCGCCTTCCCAGCGCTTGATCTCCGCGACGTCTTCCTCATCGTCGCGCTTACGCTTCTTGCCCTTGTCCCGCACCGGGTAGCTGTCTTTAGAGAGAAGGTCATTGACGATATGCTCGATTCGGTCCACGCCTGGAGTCTCAATTGCATCGTGCAACACGCGGACATAGTCTGGACAGACGTCTGGAAAGACAGAAAGAACGTGTTGGAGACAGTCGTCGAACGTGAGAGGCTGGCCAAGTGGACGGGCTGGCTGCTCTGCAAGAACAGACGGTTGTTGATTGTGAGTGCTAGTAGACCTCGGTCGGATGCTGGGGCTGTGATATCGGCAAGTTAGCGTGATGCCCTAATACTACTGTTGGAACTTTGGCTTGGAATTACATGCCTGTTGGGAATGAAGATGCGTTCACCATCAATCATCAAAAACTCGCCATCGGCCTGGTCATCGGGCGGCGTTGGCGTTGGCGCAAGCTGTGGAACAGGCTCTGCAGGAAATGCGCCAGGCAAGCCTCCACTAAAGTCGATGAAGTCGTCCATAGCGAATTCGTCTGCTCCAGGAGTCGCCTGTTGCTGTGGAGCGCCAGGGGTGCGGACGGGTCTGGGTTGCTGATCTGTGTCGGTGTCTGAAGAATCGTCGCTCACCAAGTCGATCACAACAGACCTCCGTGTAGCACTTGGTGATGCCATGATGGGGGAGGGGTTAGGATGGGTCAAGGAACGGCCAGGAAATGCGAGGGTACTGTAGTGAGGGAATCTCGTTGGTGGTGCCAAGGAAGGCGGTAGTGGGATTATATTAATGAAGGAGAGTTCAGAAGTGCGGCGCGCTGGAGTATGCGGCAGCGCTCGTCATGTGTCGGGGTCGACCAGGCGTCCGCGCCGGTGAATTGCTATGTCTTAAGCATTCACGCCGTAGCCAAGACCTGGAGGGCGATGGCGGGGGCGCGGTGGGCGATGCAGGCTCGCGGAATGAGGGCGGTGTAGCAATGTATTGGGTCAGAAGCCGTAAGTGCGAAATAGAGAGTGGATGGTGGTAGAAGAGGTGGCCCACGGCGTTGGTGGGATGCAGGCGTCAAGGCTGGCCTGGTGTCCGGGAAGCAGCAAGAGCGGCGGCACAGCGCTCAGAACAGGAAGGCGCCAGTGAGGGCGAGTGATTGCATGTGTCTTTTATGGGCTGCCCTTCACTGTGGCCTCTATGTGGCCGTCGCGCAGGCTGAGCCAAGGTGGCCGCCCTGTGCAGACGAAGAGGTCAGCGACACGCGCGGTTGCTTGCAGCACTTGGACCGCAAGGAGGAGAGCTCGCTGTCCAGACCTCACCTCAAGGTGGAGCAGCAGCCCAAATCTGCGATTGTGACAGGCCACCGCAGCACGTCCAGGCGGCCACACAGATCCGACCTGTAATTTCATGGCAGCATGAAAGAGAGTCACTTTCGGTCTCGCCATGTCATATTCACTGCAGGCATCAGATGATGTTCCGCATCCTACTCTCTACACATGCTAGCTCCCGCCGCCATTGCTGGCCATCTGTCCCACTCGTTCTTTCACCTCCACATCACAATCTTGTTCGGAAATGCTCCGGATCCACTTTTATACTCTCCACCACGCTACAGTATCATGCGTTCGCGTCGCCGGGCAGTGTCCGCGCAACTGCTTGCAACAACCTGTTCATGCACAACCTGTGCGAACTACTAATACCTCCTACTGCCTACTGCCCATCGCCTTGCTGGTAGGTCGACCTCCTCGCTTCTCACAAATACGTCCATTCCACTCTCCTACCGACCAGATCGTCTTCTCTGCTCCTGCTCGACTACTTCAGCGAACTCGACAGAGCCGCATCTCGCATCTTTCGGGTGACTACATTCGCCATGGACAGCACAGGACTTCCAGACAAAAACTCTCCGGACATTCGTTTGGTCGTTGCGACCAAAGAAGAGGTTGCCGCGCAGCAGCATGCCAACAGCGAAGAATGGCGAGGTGTCCTGCCATTGGAAGCCTACGTCCGACGCGAGGCCTACCTCTACGGTCAAGAGCTGACAAAAGATGGCGGTATGACGCCGTGGGTACTGGTCCACCAGCCAGATCTCAATGGCCCTAGACGTGTCTTGTGTGGATGTGAGTCAATTCGAAAGAAAGCACTTGTTGCAAAAGGAGGCCAAATCGAAGATGTGATATGCCACGGCGTCTGCTCGGTGTTCTGCTCGCCTGATAAGAGAGGTAGGGGCTTTGCGGGTAGAATGATGAAGGAGATGGCCCAACGCATGGAGACCTGGCAAGCGGACAACGGCAAGTCAAGCCCTTTCAGTATTCTGTTCTCAGACATTGGCAAAGACTTTTACGCCTTGCATGGATGGAAGGCCTTCCCTTCTGCGCACGTCAGTGTTCCCGCTGTTCCTTCATCGACTCCCGCAAATGTGCGACCCTTGCGAAGCGAGGATATTGCGGAGCTTTGCAAGCTCGATGAAGAGCTCATTCGCCAGCGACTGTCCAAGTTGAAGTCTTCGAATCGTACCGCCGTGGCAGTAGTGCCAGATCATGCGACCATGGCGTGGCATCATGCCAGAGACGATTTTGTCGCGAATGAGCTATATGGGAAAACCCCAGCTGTGAAAGGCGTCATGATAGGCGACACGCCAGGCTCTCGAATCTGGATGTACTTCACAAGAGTATGGACGTACCACCAAGAAGATTGTCCAAACACGCTCCACATCTTACGATTGGTCATCGAGGACGAGTCGCTGTCAGATTTGTCTCGTGCATCACTTGCAGCGGCTGATAAGCTGGAAGGTACTGATGTGGTACAGGCGATAGCTGCATGTATTCAAGTCGCACAATCCGAGGCCGCCCTGTGGGATATGAAGGAAGTCACTATCTGGAACCCAACATCCGCAACATTAGCTGCAGCTCGGTCACTTGATCCAAATGCCACAGTCGTTGAGCGTGAGCACGAGAGCATTGCCAGCCTGAAGTGGTATGGCAGCGGCTCTTTCGAAGACGTCGACTGGCTGGCAAATGAGAAGTACGGATGGTGCTAAAGGGTGACATCGCTGGTCGAGCTGAAGGCAGAGAATAGATAGATCTGCGAAGCTAAGCGGTCGGTATCGTATTTAAGGTTCTCTGCGACAGGAGAACAGCCAGGTTGCCAGGCATGTGAAGATGAAACATGGCAATGCTATGCTCCCAGCAGCACCGTGTCGCCACAACCGCCTGATGATATGAAACCTCAGCACACAGTGGTGCCGCGTGAGCTGCTTGTCGCAGGCGGGTCACACGAGATGCGGTCGTTGATATTGAGATGGCCGAGCAGCGGAGACCTGGTTTGCAGGCCTGCTTGGTTCACGCAGAGGTGCAGCATGCTTGAAACAAGACACAGCATGCTTCAACAAGATTTTGTCCGTGGCCGCATCCTTCTCAATGTACGAAGCAGGTGTATCAGCATATACAAATGTTGTAGAAATGTAGTACTTTCCGCGGGAGTCATTATGTGTCCTTGATTATTGTTGTTGTCGTCGCAGCATCCTCCGCGCCTCGTTAAAGCAGAGCCCAAGACGACCCCACCCAAGCAGTAGCAGCAGCACACGCCGCCCACCTCATTGCCTGGCAACGGCGGGCTATCTCTCGCGACGCCCGACTGCTCCTCTTCGTGTTTCTGCTGCCACTGCTCCTCCCACCGCCCCGCGAGTTGGGCTTATTGTTGCAGCATTGGGTGAGTTGTTTGCTCGGCCCGCCCACAGCAGTCGCCACTGAAGTGGCTGAGCAGGCAAGCGCTCAGCATCGGCCATCGTCGACCGCACACCTCCAGTCATCGCCGTCTAGCGACGTCACGAGCCGGCCTGCCTTTTGTTCGACCTCACCCACGCCGCGGACTGGCTCAGGCACGCCAGCACCAACACAATAGTGACCCCTGCCGACCCTCGAGGCCTCTTCCTACGCCCACAGCCGCCTTTGCCCCGCTGTGTCGTGACCCTCACCACACTGCCGAGCACGCTTCGCTGCGTGTTTGGAATCTTGGATTCTTCGAGACGAGACCCCGCTGGCTCCCAAAAGGAGTCCTTCCCATTCCTGCCGCTGCTGCCCAGACGTCTGCTCAGAGGCACGTGCGAGTGTCTACGCAAGCTCTGCAGACCGCACCCAGCTGAGCTCCATACCACACTCTTCCGGCTATCCGCTACACACATCCAGGTCGCACGTGCCTGTGCCTGAGGAGTCCGAGCGCCGCTGTTCATTCTCAAAACTAGTCCGAGAAGGCCAAACTTGCTCACCTTATACAGGCACGGCCTGTCCCATCGCCCACGCCGGGCATAAACACCGCCGACATGAACGAAAATGCCGCGATTGAGGACATCCTCCGCAAGATCGATCGCGAGAAGGCCATCATCAATGCCGCCAACCAGATGCGACAGGCCACTAACAATGCCTCCGTCAATTCAAGAGTAGAGTCAAACATTCGAGATGCCAGGCGGAACATCCAGTACTTCGAGCAAACGCTGCAGGACCTGCAGGCGCGCAAGATGGGGAATGGCATGAGCAACTTGTCTGTCTCTGGGAATGGTGGTCCCACCCCGCCTCAACATGGTCGCGGTGGCTCTGCTGGCTCTGGGACGAACAACGAGTACGGCCATGGTGGAGGGGCAGACTATGGCAATCCACGGGCTCCCGGATACAGTGCTGGAGGGGGCGACGGACTCATGCCGCCTAGGGCTCCTTATGCACCCTCTGGGCCGGGAGATCGATCACCCAGAGCACGTCCGAACTACAGCAAATTAGGTGCGTGAATGAACTCGACTTTGTGAGACATGCTGACTGTGCTTCAGACTTGATCAAATATGACACCCAGCATCTCGGCCCACGAATTCAACTGATGTTGTCTCAATTGGAATTCAAACTTTCTGTGGAAAAGCAGTACAAGGATGGTATCGAGAAGATGGTGCGGCTATACCAGATGGAAGGAGACCGCAAGAGCAAGAGCGAGGCCGAGCTACGACGAATGGAGAGCAACCAAAAGATACAGTTGCTGCAAAGAGCACTGCGCAGATACGAAGGATTGCATGTGGACATCGAGAACGGTGCTGATGCTGCCGACGATGACAGTCTTGACACGCCAAGTCAGCGGAAGCCGTTGACAGGACATCTCTCGGTGAAGATTCAGGCAGTGGCAGATGTTGATCACGCAGCATCTGGCAGATTCACGAGAGGTCCAGACACGTTCGTAATCATGAAGGTGGAGGACGCGTTCAAAGGCCGAACGAAAGCCACAAAGACCGATCGATGGACAGACGAGACCCACGAGTTCGATGTGGATAAGGCGAACGAGATCGAATTCACTGTCTACGACAAGTCGAGCGGCGACCACCCCACACCTATCGGCCTCCTGTGGATCCGATTATCTGACCTTGTGGACGAGATTCGGCGGAAGAGGATCGAGACGGAGTTTAATCAGGCCGGGTGGATAACCGCAGACAAGATGGACGGATCCCAACCTCGACCAGATCTACAATTCTCGCCGCCACCGAGCTCTGGTCATGGCGCTGCAGGTCAGGGTGGCGGCGCCACTGCCGCAGCTGCAGGCGGTCCTGCAGGCTCTGGCTTGGCCGCTCAAACAGGACCGATCTTCATCGATGCTTGGTTCTCGTTGGAACCAGTAGGCCGGATTCAGCTCCAACTCACTTTCATCAAGCAGGTCAAGGACCGAAGACCTTTCGACGTTGGTCTCAACCGAAAGGGTGCCGTTCGTCAGAAAAAGGAAGATGTCGTTGAACAGTACGGCCACAAGTTCACGGTGCAGACGTTTTACAACATCATGCGCTGCGCCTTGTGCGGAGACTTCCTCAAATATACTGCTGGCATGCAATGTGCGGATTGCAAGTACACTTGTCACCAGAAATGCTACCCCAAGGTCGTGACGAAATGTATCAGCAAGTCGAACGCAGAGACGGATCCGGACGAGGAGAAGATCAACCATCGCATTCCCCATCGCTTCGATCCATTTTCCAACATGGGTGCCAATTGGTGCTGCCATTGCGGATATATGCTCCCTCTTGGCAAGCGCCAGTCCAGGAAGTGCTCGGAGTGCAAGCTTACATGCCACGCTGCCTGCGTGCATTTTGTACCCGACTTTTGCGGTATAAGCATGGATCGCGCGAATGAGATATTGAAGGCGGTGCAGGAGACGAAGATCAGGACAGGCAACACTGGACCGAGTCGGCTGCGTGACAAGACTCTGCGGCCGCCATCCGCATCCACTTCTGGCCGCCCAACGCCGCCGCCCTCGCAGCAAAGCTTCGCTCCAGCGCCTGGCCATCAAGACCAGGTTTTACAGAAAGATGAAAGCGGCAGACACCAGGACAGATTTTCATACGGCAAAGACCGCATGTCTGATTCGTACGACCAAGCGCCGCCTCGAACCTCCTCGTTCGGACCACCCGGCGTTTCCCTGGACGCTGCAAAGGCCTCCATGGGCGGCGCAGCCTCGCCACCTTCACCTGAAGCCAGCACTCATCGCCCCCCCGCGCAGCGCACGCAGTCCTCTCAGTCAGCAGCGGCCGCGGCTGCTTCGGCTGCTATTACAGGAAAGCGGACGCCAGCGCAAGATCAACAACAGAGGCCGCCCTACAGCAGGGGTTCGACAGACTATGCTCAACAACAGCAGCAACAGCCATCTGGCAGATACGCTGATGGCTACAAAGAGAGCAAGAGTGATGCGCCTCCACAGTCGCAACAACCCTCATACAATCCAGCTGACTACGCTGCTGTCAGTGGCTACCCACAGCAACCTCAATATCAACCACGACCTCCTCCCCAGCCAGCGCCTGCTCCACCTGCCAAGCAGTATCAGCCTCAGCAGCAGGTCCCACAGGTACAGGTACCAGAGGTGTCTCTGCCCACTGCTCAGCCGCCGAATGTATCCATCACCCATCCGGTCGTGGAAGAGCGGAAACCTGCTCCACCAGCAAACACACCTGGTACTGGTCGCCGCATCGGTCTTGACCACTTCAATTTCCTCGCTGTCCTCGGTAAGGGTAATTTCGGTAAGGTCATGCTGGCCGAGACAAAGACCACCAAGCAGCTATACGCCATCAAAGTCCTCAAGAAGGAGTTCATCATCGAGAACGATGAAGTTGAGAGCACACGATCTGAAAAGCGCGTCTTCTTGATCGCCAACAAGGAGCGACATCCGTTCCTGCTCAACCTGCACGCTTGCTTCCAAACAGAGACGAGAATCTACTTCGTCATGGAGTATATCATGGGAGGTGACTTGATGTTGCACATCCAAAGAGGCCAGTTTGGAACCAAGCGAGCGCAGTTCTACGCCGCCGAAGTCTGTCTGGCACTGAAGTACTTCCACGAGAACGGTGTCATCTATCGTGACTTGAAACTCGACAACATCCTCCTGACCCTGGATGGTCATATCAAGATTGGTGACTACGGCCTCTGCAAAGAAGACATGTGGTATGGATCCACCACTAGCACGTTCTGCGGTACGCCCGAATTCATGGCCCCGGAAATTCTCTTGGATAAGAAATACGGCCGCGCAGTCGACTGGTGGGCCTTTGGTGTCTTGATCTACCAAATGCTGCTCCAGCAATCGCCTTTCCGTGGCGAGGACGAAGACGAGATCTACGACGCGATTCTTGCCGATGAGCCTTTGTACCCGATCCATATGCCCCGCGACAGCGTGTCCATTTTGCAGAAGCTCCTGACTCGTGAGCCAGAACTTCGTCTTGGGTCAGGGCCCACGGATGCTCAGGAGATCATGAGCCATGCGTTCTTCAGAAATGTCAATTGGGAGGACATTTACTACAAGCGGGTGCCGGCGCCATTCATGCCCACCGTCAAGGGACGTGCTGACACTAGCAACTTCGATTCTGAGTTCACGAGTGTCACGCCGGTGCTCACGCCTGTACAGTCTGGTAAGTGCTCCTATCTCACCTTGCTATTCGAGCTCCTACTAACGATTTCACAGTGCTTTCGCAGGCCATGCAAGAGGAGTTCCGTGGCTTTTCGTACTCTGCGGATTTCAACTAACCAACCAATTCGATTCGAGCCCGCGATCTTCGAGATGAAGACGAAGGACTTGACGTCCGTACCTTTCATTCACGCCAAGATTTGGGAAAGGCCTTGTTGTCGATTTTGCTACGCGACGGTTGGGGATTCAAGCAAGCTAGGTGTGGAGAGAGTAGAGAAAAAGCGACAATCATTGTGATACCCAGGGAGTCGGTCGGTCGTAGTTTTTTGATGAGAGGTTGAGATGGGGCAAACTTTGTTTCACACTACTGCGGCGATGACTGGATTGCCGCATGTCGCTGTCGGTCGTGTTTGGAGGACGAGGCGTCGGGCGATGTGGGTGTTGGGACGAGACATGATGAGGAGATGAATGGACGATGATGCTGTGATGGTGATGGTGATGGTGATGGAGGGTTTGTTGATGGATAGAACGGACGGGATGATGCAGTACGTACCTAGCTGACAGCGATAGATCATCTGGTTTGACGTTGTCTTTGCACTTCTCGGCGGTTTCTAGTGCACTCAAGCATTTGCAGGTTCTCAAACATCGAGACAGGGGCTAGTATACGCTGTCATTCGCAGAAAGCTACCTCAGACTGTGCAAACAGCGCTCGGTACCTTCATGTGTTGGTCACTAGCTTGTGAAGGGCGCATCCGAAAGCGCAGCATCTCTTCGCGGGTCGACGATCCTGGCTTTCACATGTCAAAAACAGCGCGCCTTCCTCTTTCGGCCGTTTGTCTCCCTCTCACCGGTCCAATCGACCATAGCTACAATTCCCCTCAAGCCTTCCTCTCCCATCCACCACAATACACACCCACAACACACCGAACAGAGGACATAAATCCGGATTCCACCATGGCTATTCTCGACAGCATTAGCGCCCGTCACCAGGAGCTCGTCGCCGCCATCATCAAGAACGTGGGCAACATTGAGGTGGGCCAACACACCTGTCGCAAGTTGCACATAGCTAACGAAAAGCGACAGGTCGATTGGGATGCCGTTGCGAAAGATGCCAACTTCAGTTCGGCCAAGTACGCGAAAGACGAGTATCGCAAGATTCGCAAGGCAATGGACGCTGGCGATGCCGATAGTGGTGTGACGAATGCTACACCTAAGAAGAAGGCTACGCCTAAGAAGCGCAAGAATGGTGGGTATTGCTATGCTTGTTATAGACTCAGGGGCCTGACTGACTTGTACGCAGAGAACGACGAGGCTCTCACTACCAAAGGCAAGAAGAGCAAGAAGACTATTTCGAGCTCGGAGGAACGGGAGATGGAGAAGCTCGAGAAGCAGGACGGGGAGACTCTGGGACTCATCAAGCCTGAGTTGAACGAGGAGGATGGGGACTTGGTTTGAGATGCTTTGCTGTCGGCTTAGCCCCTGAAGCTCACATGTTGAGCATGTGAAGTTTTGAGCTGGTGTTTGCCTAGTCTAGTGAAGCTGTTGCAATTCCACACCGCAGCATCTTCAAACACACCGAGACCTTGAACACAAACTTCTTGACACACCTCCGTCTCCCCTCTCAACACTCATACTCTACAAGCGCATCCATCCTCAGCACCAATCCCCACTCCACCTTCCAGCAACATCAACCTCAACATGGCGCTCAACCTTACCGCCCGCGAGCAAGAGCTGCTCATTGCCGTCATCGACGTGATGAAGGCCGACGTACGTGGTCGCTACTCACTGCTCTTTTCCACTGTATCATATTTTCGCAGCGTCACAGACTACATACTGACTCGTCACAGATCGACTGGAAGGAGGTCGCCCCCAAGGCCAACTTCAACACCGCGAAGCAAGCACGCGACAAGTGGGCTGCCGTTCGCAGCAAGATCACTGCTGGCGTTGCTGGCGAGGGCGGCGCTGGAACGCCTGTTACTGGCGGCAAGAAGAAGGCGACGCCGAAGAAGCGCAAGGCTAGTGAGTAGCAGGCCTGGGTGACTTGATCTTGGGGACGTTGTTAACGAATTCGTAGGCGAGGAGGCGACGCCGTCGAAGAAGAAGGCGAAGAAGGAGTCTCTGGATGCTGATGATGATGATGAGGAGGGCAAGGGGTTGGTTAAGCCAGGTAGTGATGATGATGAGTTGGTTTGAGTTGCTTTGCTTTCGCCTCCGTCAGTTGCATCTGATCAGGTCAGAGACGACAACAACGACCAAGGGATCGGTCGAGGTCCATGATGTTCGATTTCGTCACTTCTGAACCACCAGAGAAGCTCCCTGCGATCGAAAGTGAACTTTAGAGCAGGCGTTTGCACAGGGTACACAAGCCTCGATTCCAGTTCCAGTTCCAAATTTCCTCCACTACCTTACATCCACATCTTTTTACCAGAGCGAACAGCTTCCGCCTTTGTCCATATCCACATCAACACTCATTGTCTGGCATACACAAGCATGTCGCTCAGCCTCAATGACCGCCAGCAGGCGCTGCTCGTCGCCATCATCCGCAACATGAAGGCCGAAGTACGTCGTCACCCTGCCGCAAACAGTATCTTGAGCTCACTGACGCTCTTCAGATCGACTGGGATCAGGTAGCCTCTGAGTCAGACTACGGTAGCGCGAAGAGCGCACGCGACAACTGGCACCACACGAAGAAGAAGATCATGTTCACCTTCGGCGGCGAGAAGGATGGTGGTAGTACGCCGGCTACTGGTCGCAAGAAGGCCACTCCGAAGAAGCGTAAGGCCAGTAAGTTAAGTCACAAGCTGAGAGTGGTTGGAGAAGTGTCTGACAGTCGAATAGGTGATGATGAAACGCCTTCGAAGAAGACGCCATCGAAGAAGTCCAAGAAGGCGACTCCGCCGGGCGACGAGAACGACGAGGAGGAGAGCAAGGGCCTGATCAAGCCGGAGGACGGTGAGGACGAAGAAGTCTGAGCGGGCTAGTGAGGAATGATGTGCCTTGGGATAGCAATACAATCGGGCGACTTGTGAACGATGCGATGGGTCGGGAGTCAGGAGTCTGCGAGTAACGGCCGCTTCAAGTAGCTGAGATTGTTGCTGTACCCAGGCTGGCACCTGCATAGATGAGGTCAATACCAATGCTTCTTGTGTATCGACAAACCTTCGCCGGGTCTCTTTATTGCGTACCTTTTCCCATCTGCTCCCATATCGTCTTGCTCGAGCGGAGTAAACGGTCCGAGATGAAGCTGAATGAATCCATACCAAAGCATCTATGAGCGATGTCCCAGATCCAATTCGTAGGCGGCACCCATGGCAATCAAACTCGCCAAAGCCGCCATCACAAAGTTGACACCATTGTTCGTCAACCAGTCGGACCCGACCTGCACTCTTGAACCATCCGGAAGCACCTTAACCCTCTGCCCTCCGGCACCTTCGATCACCTTTCCACTTCTCTTGTCCGTGACAGTGACCTGCACCACCGCGCCTAGTATCGAATCGATGATGCTCCCCGCAAGACCAGCACCCACAAGCAAGCCCGCAGTCTTCGCATCAAGCACCTCCTTGGGCGGTGCAAGATACATCGCGATCCCAGCGACGAGCGTGAGGAGGACGCTACCAAGCGCTCCATAGAGGAGTCCGTCGACAGAGACACCACCGTTCGTCCCCTTCGGCACCTTCCTCCACGGCGCCGTGATCATGAACGGATCGCCCCGCGACAAAATCCCCAACTCCGAGCTGAAAGTATCAGCAGCAACAGCCGCATACTGCGCGATGATTCCAACAGGCAAGAGCTTCTGCAAAGCAGGAAGATGCGGTCCAGGTGATAGAGCCACATTCGAAGATATGAAGGGCGTACTGTTCAAGAGCCAGGCATGAAGTAAGATGAGGACACACGCGAACCCGGAATTCGCAAACACCTGCGCGGAGCGTCGTGCTCCCTCGCCTCCCGTCCCTCCAGTTGCCGACTGTGTGAGATGTGCTTTCGCGTTGTGGCCAATCTGTAGCAATCCTCGACTATTAGCACAAGTACTCCCATCGATGCAGCTACCCGCTTGTTCCGGGTGATATTGTACGACACTGCAGCTGGAGTCCAAATAGGAGTAACACGTACCCTAGTCACAACTGTCCCGAAGAGGAAGAACAGGATCAGAAGCCAGAAGAAAGCTGGCCAGGGGTGGATCATATGAACCGTGGCCACGAATATACCTGCGAGAATGCCCCCAAATGTGAGTTTCTTGCGCGCGCTGGCATAGGTGACGAGGCCGATTGTTGCGGTGATTTGGGAGACGTGCGTCTTGGCAAATGTTGAGATGTCCATTCTGAAGCCTTAGAAAGGAGTCTCGAAAACTTAAGATGATGAGAAGTGGACGGTGGATGTCGTTTGCAAGAGGTGAAGTCGGGCATCTCGGAAGACAGCCGGGGCATGGACCCACCTGCTCTCGCAAACCATCCCCTGACAGATTTAGATATAACTTTCACAACGACGAAGTGTGTTTGTTCGAGAAGATGGATACTTGTTTGGGGCAGATCTCGTCACGACAAGTATTCAGTATTGAATGATAAAACAAAGCCACCAATCGTCCTCGAAGATATCCACAAGATCGAACAGAACAAACCCCGTAATATCAAGAAGGGTATCCCATCATCAAGCCACCACAAGCCCTCCAAAGACCTGGTCCGTAAAGTCGTCAAGATCACCCGTACTGACACCGCGCCATCGCTCATCACCTTTGTCTGTCGTAAACCACTTTTGAACTGTGCAAATACCATTCCCCCTCTACGAAAAGTGCGCCTTGCTGACATGATGACTGACTGCAGCTTCATCGCCCTCAAACAAACCACAAACAGGACATTTAGTACTCGCCGACATCCTGGCATAGTTCTGCGACGCAGGTCGTGCATTATCCTGTGGCGGCGTTTGCTGCACCGAGAGCTGAGAGAATCGCTGGTGGTCGGGGACGAGATTGCTACTAGGTCGTGATTGTTGCTCGTAGGGTGATTGTCGTCCCACGCTCACCTGGCTCGTGTTGGAGACATTGTTTTGCCATTCGGCGATGTTGGAGCCCTGACCCCCGTAGCTATTTGAGCGGCCATAGTCTGAGCCTGGGGCGCTCAAAGAGCTGTTGCGCTGGTCTCGCTCGGCAGGGTGCTGTTGGGACGGGGGCGGGTAGGCTTGATATTCGTGTACGCGGTATTGGCCTGGTTGTGCTTTGACGTCTGTTTGTGCGAGGTTGGGGGATGGTTGTGGTGAGGGTGTGCTTGTGCTGAAGCTGCTGTCGCCGGGAAGTTCAGATCGGAACTCTTGCGCTGGCTTGAATTGTCCTGGTTGAAGGCCTGGAGATTGATTCGTGTACTGGAAAGACGCGGGCAGTTCGTTGATCATAGGCATAGGAGCGCCAGGAGCGGCTTGTCCATACTCTGGCCCGCCATACCCTTGTTGCTGGTAGGCTGGCGAGTACTGACTTGTCCTGTGCTGGCTATGCTGACTCTGCTGCCGCGCAATCGCTACATCATGGTAATTGCCGAAGCCCTTCTTGTCGAGACGAGGTGTCCTCGGCGGCGCGAACCCGGACATCATCGACGGGCTTGGGCTACCCGGCGGGCTCGAAGTCGGTTGACTACCACTCGCATCGGTATCGCTATATCCGCTAGGTTTCGACGTCTTCAACCTTCCGCCTTCGAACATCGCATGCAGTTTGCCCTCGTCCAGCAGTTCTGCCTTACGCGCCAGTCTCTCGATCATCTTTCCGGTCGCCTCTTTCGTCTCTTTCTTGACAAAGCTCGCCAGTGCCAGATTGCACACGATTTCCACATCTTCCCTCAGGTATAGCCCATCTTGCGGTGTATCGACTCCCAGCTCCCTCGTCTCACGCGGCTCGCCCGGCTGATTGCCCCCGATGCTGTATTTGTTGCGCAAGTCGACTCCGAAGGGTGCGTATACGTGCGATTGTAGTCCGTAGGGTTGGTTATGAAATACGCCTCGAAATGCGATCTTTTTGCGCATGCCGAATCCCCATGTGATGACTTCGTTGATCTCGTACCATTGCGAGAAGTACTCGTCATTGGGCGCATCTGAAGGAGTAAGCTACAATCGCATCGCAAGCGTTACCGTATGTATCTCACCTCGCGGCGCTTCGATGGCTTTCACGCCCGTCACGAGCGGGTTGAGCTCGATGACCTCTTCATGACTGTGGAGCAGCTCGATCGCCAGCTGACGGGGAACGTTGCTCGGCAGTGGTGTGATCTTGGTGTAGACGATACGCTTGCCCATTGCGCCCGTGGAGCTCGAGGAGGCTTTCGGGTGGGAGTCCGGCATACAACGACAGGGCTGACGGTTGTCTTGAAAGATGAAGAAGTGGGAGCCTTACACGTCTGACGACAGATGGATTACAGAATCATGCCGCAAGGAGATCTACATGGATAGCCACGAGGAGAGTCGTGCTGCGCCCGCGCCATGGCATGCAATGAGTGGCTAGCCAAGCGGTGCAGCTGAAGCAAGCTGACAGCGAAGGGTCGTGCTGCAGATCGGAGCGATCCTGAACCGACCGACTGCAGTACCACAAAAATAGAGTTGTTATGGTGGAAGTGCTCCAACTCCGTACGCTTCGCCACAGCTCTCGAAGCAAATTGCCAACGTGGGTATAGAATATCGAGGTGCAGGTGTCGCACCTTCAAGGATCATTGTTGGAGTTGCGCGTCGAAGAACCGGGAACGTGGAACGTGATGAAGCAGATGGACATCGTATGATCGTAGGGCTAATACCGTTGTAGCTACGGGGGCCAAGACAGCAGTTCGTGGGCCGCGCCATCACGCTTACCCTAGGAGATAGACCCACGGACTTCGGCTTCATGTTGCCATTGAGCAAAGTCATGACCCGTCGACCGAGCAAAGAGAGTACTGATGTCCTCCCATGACGAGCGCTCAAAGCTCTTGTTCATCAATCTTCAAATCCACACTTGTTGTTCATCCCATGCAAATGCGCAATTTCGCTTGTGGCTATGGTAAGAGTCGAAAGCATGGGTATGGTACCACGCGCTCTTACTTGGGCACAAGCACTTCTCCGCCTGCTACTCTGTGCACCTTGTAGTCGTCCAGCTCGTTGTATGGGACATCACGATACTGCCCCTCTCCGTAGACTCCAAGGAGGATGCGAAAGGCGTCAAGGCGCAGAGCTGTATGGCGAAACTTCTCCACAAGATCTCGCACTTCCCTCTTTTGCATCGCGAGTCTTCTGTATGAGCTCGTCTGGCCGGTGACCACCGCGCAATGCACCTTCCGCAACGCAGCAAGCTTTCTTGGGCTGAGCGAACGTAGGAATCGCAACGTGATGTACGTATCGTTGCACCAGAATGTATTGGCACCATAGAAGACCTGTAGTGTCTCGTCCCTGATTTGCTTGCACACTCGAAGAAGCGGGTGCTCCTTTATCCAGTAACGCCTGCTGGTGAAGGCGGTCGGATTGTTGAAGAAAGCGTCCCTCGACAAGGCTGTTGTGTAGATCGAGTTGCGAATCTCAGCGGGCAGGTCAAGGAAGCATGTCTTGCGCTCTGTGATCGGCGTCATCATTGTTCTGCAACGTCTCAGCCTTTGTGTACTTCTTAGAAGGACCGAAATGATGGCTGCTTACGGTTGATTGTGACGTTGATTGCGATCTTCGCTGCGCCACTCATTGCGACGTGCGTTACGACGTCGCTTGCCTCGCCGCGACATTGTCGAGGTCGTCTGGTAGTTGTGGTAGATTGATAGAAGGTCGCGTTGACAAACTCAAGATGCTCGACAAACGCAAGATGCTCGACAAACGCAAGATGCTCGACAAACGCAAGATGCTCGAATTCAACTTGCAACTGGAAGGAAGGAAGGCGCAACGGCAATCTCCACAGCACGAGCCAAGTCCAACTTCACGTGCTACAGGATCATCTTCATCACCCTCGCATCAGCAACAGACCTCCCACCCAAGTCCTTACCCTCTGCAGCTCGTGCCTTCCGCTGCTTAAAGTCCCTCTTCGGCTGATGAATATCTGCAACACCCACAGGACCACCCCTTTCCAACTTGGCTTTCTTCTTGCTCTCCATACCCTCCAGCATCTTCGCCCTTTCGATATCCTCCACGAACGCCTTGTTCTCCTTCCTCGTCTTGCGAATCTCCTGCTGTGTCCTCGCCGCCCGCTCGGCGTTCTCATTCGCAATCTGTTCCGTCAAATGATTCCACTTGAAGCCCTTCAAGTACTTCATATTCCACAAATCATCGTGGTAGAAATTGCCCTTCTTGCCGCCTATGATGTTGCCGTTCAATGTCTCTGCGGCAATTTTGGCTTCCTTTTTGCTCTTGAACTCCACCCATCCATCCGTGAACGACTTCTTCTTGTTGCCACCGTTCTTGACCCGCTTTGTGTGAGAGGCGTGGTCCTCGGGTGTGAGAAATATCCTGCCCAAGCCTTTTCGTGCGTGCGGTTCAAGGAAATGTTTCAGTGTCTGAGGTTTCATGAACGGAGGTACTCTCGAGATGTAGACGACGCCAGACTTCTTGACAGCTTTCTCAGCCGCCTCGTACTCTTTCTCGGCCTTCGACTTCGAGGGCTTCTTAGGCTTTATTCTGTCATGATCTGATCGCTCGACGTCCTCATCTTCCTCGAAGTCCAGATCGTTCTCGAGATCTTCGGCATCTTCAAACTTGCCAAAATCAAATCGATCGTCTGGAGTCTTTGCGACTGCTTTCGGCACTTCTTCTTCATCGTCTACATCGTCGAAAGAGGCCTCCGATTCCGTCTCGACTTTGCGCCGCTTGTTCGAGTGTCCCGCAATCGCACCTCGTCCAGCTTCTTGCTCCGATTCGTAGCCATTGTCGAGCTCCTCCTCGCTCTCGTCGCCGTCTAGGAATTCGTTGCGTTTGCGAATCGACATTTCGGCGAGGACAAAAAGTTGGCGAGTCGGTGCAAAAGATTGAAGTCTTGAGGTTGGAGTCCGTGCGTCACGCTAATGGATGAACCTCGGAGTACGCTAGAATACCGTTAACAAAACCCTTCCAACTTCGAGAGCGATCGCGATTCATTGATTCATCATTCAATTTCGTGCTCACAACATGACACAGCACGGCTCCAGCTTGGCGACCAACCCCCCGATAACGCATCACTGTCATTGTGCTTGATGATCGCACCGCCGAGCATGCGAAATTGGAATACGAGTGTCTGCACTTGATCGCCTTCTTGTATCGTCCTGGGGTACCGACTGATGGAAGCTCGTCCAAGTACCTGGTTTGTTCGGGGTCTCATATTCCTACTCCTCGTTCAGATTCGTGCTATATGATGTGGTTACTAAAAGCGGCGCAATATGGCTGAGAGGTCCGAGGCGCAGCCTCAGCAGAGCTGTGCATCTCGCAGCAGAAGGCGGCCCTTGTGAGCTGGGTTCGAGTCTCATTCACCAGCTCCGTGTCCCCTTTCTTTGATGAACTTTTTGAAGAGCAAACACCATGGTGCAAAGGTTCACTTACGAGCCGCTGAGAAATGAGAAGTCCTTCAGGCTTGCCACCCTACATGGAGGTCCGAGCGATCAAATCAGCATCACAATTCAAGAACATCAACTGGACACGTGCCCAGAATACATTGCGCTCTCATATGAGTGGGGCTACGAACAAGAGAAGTACATCTTGCTGGACGGGACGACTTTCCGCGTACGCAGGAATCTCTACGACTTTCTCGAGGTGCTACGCCCTGAGCCATTGAAGACTCGTCTGCTGTTTATTGATGCGGTCTGCATCAATCAACTTGATCATGCCGAGCGTGCTTCCCAGGTGCATCTGATGAGAGACGTCTACGAAAGAGCTGCAACGGTTTGGGCTTGGCTTGGTCGAGATAGTATTGCTTCCGATGTGGTGGCCGATACCTGCCAGGCCCAACAAACGAGCGAACTGGAACTCAGCGCAACGGAGGTGCTTCAGAGGAGGTACTGGACCCGAATCTGGATGATGTCGGAGCTGATGATCGCGAAGTCCATCACGCTATACTGTGGACAACGCTCGTTCTCTTGGGATCAACTCGGTGGAGTTCTCACATCACATGTTCCGGACTGGTATCACAAGTCCACCGCGACCAGAGCATTCCGAGCGGTAGAGAATGTGAGAGCGGCAGTTCAAAGAAAGGCACATATCCCAGTCTTGAGGCTCTTTGAAGATTTCGGCAAGATGGAATGCCAACTTAAACAAGACCGAGTGTACAGCTTGCTTGCGTTCCATGCTCATGCGAAAAATCTGGACTGTGTATCAGCCGATTACAAAGGAAACATCGAGAAAGTGTTCGTCGAAGCTCTTCGATATTGCGCGCAGGCCCCTGCGAAGGTCACGAACGCACAGTCTGGCTTCGAGATCGGCAAGTGCAGTCTGGCCTTTCAGGCAAGCTTGGGCATGGACCCAACGGAAAGCATCGCCGCGGTGCTCCAGGTGATGCGACAACATCCAAGCAAAGAATCACTACATAAGGCTGTCTTCAGAGCGTCATTGGAAGAAGCAGAGATGCTGGGAAAGACCAAAACGGGCGCACTGTTCGAGACAGAGCCACGTCGCATCACGGTCTGCGCACACCGATATACCAAGATGGAGATGGTGCTCACGAACAAGGAAACTCGTCACGGTGATCAAGTGTTCCAGATTCGAGGTTCAGCAGTCGCCGTGATATGTCGTAATCATGGGACATCGTGGCGAACCATGAGCCTGGGAGTCGTGGTGCCCAAAGACGCACTAATTACGCGTACGCACGCAGTGTTCCTTCGCCACGTTTTGGACGGGATATTCGAGATGGAC
This sequence comes from Zasmidium angulare, assembly GCA_002786045.1. NCBI lineage: Eukaryota > Fungi > Ascomycota > Dothideomycetes > Mycosphaerellales > Mycosphaerellaceae > Zasmidium > Zasmidium angulare. The sequence goes on from NHNX01000024.1 coordinate 338,662, forward strand.
GCTGTAGGGAATTCCTCCTTGTCGCTGAGCTGTTTCGATGTAGCGGTGCTCTCTTCGCTGCCGGAAGCCATCCGATCTTGATGCTGTACAGCTTTCTGACTTGCAGGCTCGAACACGGTATCGTTCTAGACTCCCTCTGGCAGATAACGAAGTTTGATGAGTGATATGGCCCGCTCTCATATTAGGATTTGACGACTGGATTGAATATGACATTGCGGACATCAATGACTACATCGTAACCAGCACAGCACTTCGGGAAAGTTCGCTATCTACAGCACCGGCGTATCTATCTGATCATCTCTGTCTGCACCAAGCTCAGATATGCACCTTGCTGCTATATAGTCACCTTCCCTCCATCTGGAACCACTCGAAATGTCCGCACAACCCGGGAGACATCGTCCAAAAGCTGCTGCTTTGTACCGGGCTCTTGGGTGGAGACTCTCCCGATGAATGGCTTCTCATCCGTCTCGCATACCAGTCCTTCGGCTGGAAGATTCCCAGTCTGGAAATACCTACGTATCGCCGACGCGGTACACACGGACGGTGCGCTGAGCGAACAATGACCCTCATTATCCTGCTGAAGCACCACAGATCCGGGAAACTTGGCGGCCATCTTTTTCGCATTTTGGAGCGGTGTCACCGGGTCGTACGTGTTGCCAACCCAGAGGATGGGATGAGACGTATGCCCGGCGATGGGGTCTTCAGGAACCCACTTCGCAGTGGCATTCCATCCAGTGCATCCGAGCAGATACTGAGCCCACACTTCACCCAGCGCTGAGCTTTGGTTTCGCAATCGCGACGCGATCTCGGTGAACTCTGACTCTGATATGTCGTTCTTGCCTCTGGCTTCACTACAGAGGATGGCCAACGAGGATCCATCTATGTCTCCATCGGGCAATATACAATCCCAAGAATAGGGGCCGGCATCTTCACAAGCTTTCGTCCTATAGCTCGGCCGGCGTGCCTTTGATTTCCGTTCAGCAAGTACACTGCCATTGCGTCTGGCCACGTCGTCAAGGAATGTCGCCAGACTCGGAAACTGAGCTAAAGGCTGGTACATGGCCCTTCCCACCAGCTCTTTGATATTTGTATAGCTGATAATCTCAGGTCCCCGCTGGAAGTTTCCGGGTACAGGCAGAGGGTTCTTCATGATCTCTTCTAGCGCAAGATGGTATGTGGTCCGTATGGCAGCACTGCCACCTTCTCGCCAGAGACTACATTTCTCTGGCCCGGCCTCAAAGCAGTAGTGGAAGAAACGATCGAGGATCTTGTCAGTGTCGTGCAAGTTGTCGAACCTATCAGCCGAATAATACGCATCACTGTTTACGACTCCATCGAGTATCATTCTGAAGACGCGATGCGGCTGCATAGCAGCGAAGGTAGCACCGAGCAATGTCCCGTACGAGAATCCCCAAAACAGCAGAGGTTCCTCGCCCTCGACGTACCGAGTGCGTTGCCAGATCACTGCCTCAGCATCTCGACCGTGGCAGCGATCGTGCTCCTCCTGAGCTCTTCGACCTTGTTGCTCTCGCCACTGGCCATGACGTTCTACGATTTGCACCATGTCTGCAACGACGGCAGGGGTATTGATATGCTTTCCAAACCCCTCATACCCAGGTAAAGCGTTGAGAGTATTTGAACACCCGACTGCTCGGGTGCGAGCTCGTTGGTACAGCGTCTGCATGTTGGCATTGCGACTACCAGGCAAGCCTTCAGTCTCCACTTGCAAGTTCCATGCTTGACGAGAAATGCTATCAGGGAAGCAAGTGATGGTCGGTGTAGTATGGTTGACACCGCGAGGGTCGAAGCCGATCATGTCGAAGTATTTGTCGTCTGCGAGCGACTCGGCAGGATCCCTGTCTGCATCGGCAAGATTCTGGAGTGAGACTCCTGCCTCGAGCAGTCTCTCTACACCAGAGCCTCCAGGCCCACCGGGATTAATGAGGATAGCACCTCCATATCGAGGATCAGTGACGGGGACTTTGGCCGGCAACCTGATCAAAGCGACAGCGATTGTAGGCCCTTTGACGTCGGTGCTATTGTAGTCCAGAGGCAGTTCTAATCGGGCACATTGGAACTTTTCGTAACAGTCGTGATAGACAAGGTGTCCCTTTGGTTGGACATCGGACCAACGGAACGCCGCCGAGCTACCAGCTTCATATGGATGCGGGTCTGGAAAAGGTTGGGATTTAATGGATCCCAGAAGGTTGGCTTTCGGTAAGAACAACAGCAACGCTGCCACTCCACTGACTAGCAATGTCAGTTGCCGTCGTCGAGACTGGCACGGCTGTGCATGTGTGCCAACAGTTGTGGTCGTCTCTATCTTCTTGCCAAACATGGTGGTGAAGGAGACAGCTTTCGCTTATCAGATCGAGACAGATTCGGCTGGCAAGACTATCAACTCGGGACACGGCATGCTGAAGAAGATACAGCATTGTTATTTCCAGCAGTCGCGATAGGCAGGGTTCCTTGCTGAACTCAAAACAGTCCGGGTTCTGAGCTCGCCGTCCAGGATCGATAAATTGGCCAGCTCTGATTGGAGGCAAAAGCTATGCTTCCAAGCTATTCTCATCCTGCCTCGTGACTTCACCAGTCACATCCATCACATATGCATCAATTCTGGAGCTGCATGCAGGATTCGGGATTCGGGCAGTCCATCAGATAGGCCATTATGAGCCTGGGCGGCGGCCGTCGCAAGATGTTGAAAAGGATGTGGACGTCGACTGAGGCTGGGAGTAGCAACAGGGAGGAGCAATCCCAGTCTTTGCTCGCTATGGCCGATATCAATCCCACTCAGAAGATGGCAATCGCAGAAGATATTCCAATGGACGCCGTGGAGTCGAAGCGTCCTCAGGCCGGGACAGTTGAGACTGAGGACGTTGAGGAATGTCTCAGTAAACCCGCCGTCTGGGTGGACGAGACCAGTCAGAATGCTGGTGTAGCTCGTATTGAAGCCATGAAGGCCGTTCAAGGCAAGAACGGTCGTTGGGCTTTGTGGATTGGTGTCATTGTCATGCTCATCTACTAGTAAGTTCTGTCAGCCCGTTCTGCTACTGCGTACGTTCGAGACTTACCAATACATCAGTGAATTCGACAACGCCCTGCTATACAACTACCGCACGTACGCCGCCTCTGCGTTCAACGAGATCTCGCTCATTGCGACTCTCAACACCGCCGGGACTATCGTCTTCGCCGTAGCTAAGCCGCCCATCGCCAAGCTGTCCAACGTCTTTGGACGTGGCGAGACCTACCTCTTCTGCGCCCTGTGCTACATCATAGGCTACATCATGTGTGCTTCTTCAAGCAGCTTCGGCGTCTATGCGGGATCCGTCATCTTTAGCCAGGTCGGCCAGACAGGTTTCAACATCCTTCACGACACCATCATTGGCGACATCACTAGCATGCGATGGCGTGCTCTAGCCTTGTCGCTTATCTTCACGCCCTTCTTGATTACGCCCTGGATCAGCGGTCTCATTGTCCAGGATGTCGTGCAGCCTGGCGGCATTGGTTGGAGATGGGGTGTTGGGATGTTCGCCATCATCTTGCCCTTCTGCGTCCCCACTTTGGTCGGTCCATTGCTATATTACCAACGCAAGGCTCGCAAGCAGAACATTATCGTCAAACAAAAGATGTCGCCACTTCAGCTGGCTTCGCAGATTGATCTGGTCGGTTCGTTCCTCCTTGTGGCTGGTTTCGGCATGTTTCTGATCCCGTTCTCGCTGGCGGGAAGCACGCCTTCAAAATGGAGTACTGGTTGGATCATTGCTCTGATAGTTCTCGGTGCCGCCTGTATCGGTCTCCTCCTGGTCTATGAAGGTAAAATCGCCGCTCATCCCATCCTTCCGCCCAGGTACTTCACCAGCATGACTATCATCCTCTGTAGCGTCATCGGTGGTCTGGACGCGTTTGGCACGGGCGTGACCCACACATATCTATATACCTGGGCAACCGTCGCTCGTGGTTTCGGTCCGAAGGATGCCACCTACTACACTTATGTCAATGGAGTCGTATCAGCATTCGTATCCATCATTGGCGGTCTCATCATGATGAGATATCGACGCTACAAGTGGCTGCTGGTCATTGGCGGCGCCATCCGTCTCCTTGGATACGGGCTGATGATCCGACTGCGCGGAGCTAACAACTCGGTCGCTGAATTGTACATCGTGCAGGCCGTGCAAGGCGCCGGCAGTGGTCTGATCGACATCCTCATCGTTGTCGCTGCGCAGATTGTTGTCCCTCACGCTGAGCTAGCGCAGGTGACCTCGTTCGTTCTTCTGCTGAGCTTCATAGGATCGTCCATCAGCTCAGCAGTGGCAGGCGGCATCTATTCGGGCACTTTCAAGCCGGCGCTGCGACACCACCTTGGCCCTTCCGTGTCAGAAAGTATGATCGATAAGATCTTCAACTCCATCACCCAAGGCATTCCACCGGCGGGATCCACCGAGAGACACCAGGTCTCCGAAGCGTACTCGGACGTCTTGAGGTACATGTCGTATGCTGCGCTGGGCGTTGCTGTGTTGATCTTTGTGTTGTGCTTCTTCGTCCCTGACCACAAGCTCAAAGATGGACACAACCTGACGAGCGATGAAGAGGAGATGGCGAAGGAAAATGTTGCTCATACGGTCAAGTAGAGTAAGTTTTGGATAGACCTCAAATCCAATGTTGTCATTGTTGCCGATATGGTAAGAGCAGTCCCACAGTTGTTGACAGCGTTGAAGCTGGACGTCAGGCACGGTGGCAGAAGAAGTGAGACGCTCTGGCTACATCACCGTAGGTACATGTATGCTTGGGCCGCGGCGAACAGATCGACTCGAAGTGCAGGATATCCCTACGGCTCGTTAAGTGTCTATGCGGCTGTTACTGCGATCGTTGGCGTGGTCCCCTAGTAGAAAAGGGAGAAATAGAAGGAGAAGGAGAAGATCGCAGGTGTCTCACTTGTTCTGCCACCCGTGACGTGTAATCTCAGCAGAAGGGCAGGCTGGGGATGGTCTAACGTGAACCGGTCAAGCGTTTAACCTGTTTTGGGAGACAACGACGTCCTGTTGCGCTCCTGCTCCTCCACGACCTTGTAATTTCGTGTATCATCAACCTTTCCACTGCTAAAAAGGATGAGACTTCCTACCCGGCATCATCGTCTAGAGCAAATGACAGTGCATATACTCTCGGTTCGCTTGACTGGTGATTAGCAAGCTCTGAGACGAGAGTGAGCACAAAAGATCGCCGGTGGGACCAAGGGTTGACATCACAACATCAAGCGCAATGCGGCTGAACATTGTAGAGATCTTTAGGGCAGGTCGAACATTCCATTTCATTTATTCCTGTGTCATCCAGAAAAAGATTGGAGGTCAATCGCAACATGCTCGCAACCACTCTCTTCGCAGCATTCCTCCCACTGCTTGCTCTCGCTTATACAGACCCTCTCCTTAACAACAAGACCACACCGGCATTGAACATCACAGCTATCAACGCCGCCCATGGCTCATCGGTCCTTCAATGCTGGCAGCTCGAACCATTTTCAGTCAGCAGTACTCCAGGGACTGTAGGAGCTCTCGCCGTGAACTTGGGCAACGCGAGCAATGCCACCTACTCGATCATTGAAGGTCGAACGAATGCGGGTCTTCACAATGCCCCAGTCCCTCAGTATGTGTCATTTGTTCTAATAAGTCGAACTCATTTCACTTACATCTGCAGGCTCGTCTACTTTGCCACAGGCCTGATCCGACTGTCCATCCCTAATACTACGCAGGAGGCATGGGTGACAGGCGGCAAATATGGCTTGATCTTCGCTCAAGACACGCCCGACAAAAGCAAATACGGCCATCTTACCGAGTACGTCGCAGATGAAGACACAATCGCGCTCACAGTACCATTGGCACCGGATCAGGAGTTGAAACACAAGGTTCTGCATTCTGGTGGTTGTACTTGGAGAGAAATGGCGGGTCTTTAGGTCGAAGATCGAAGATCGAACATGTCAGACGTTCAGACAGTGACTAGTTCCAACCATCCTTCCAGCTGTGCTCTGGCTCTGGCGTATACACTTGAAAGACGTTCGTTGGTCCAAAGTTCTGATGAACACCGCCTCCAGGAATATAGATGTTTCCGTCTTTCACAGCCGCGTACGTGCCATGTACGGGTAGCGGCATCTGTGGGAGGGATTCCCAGCTATCCGACCCAACATCATACACCTCAGTCACGTTGAAGACGCCACTTTCGACCTCTGGATTGCCCTCGCCCCCAAAGGTATACACTTTGCTCCCAATAGTACCGAAGGACAAACCACCACGTGGCGTCGGCATACGTCCCTTCTTGAGGCTCCATCCAGATTCGATGTCGTTGAGATCCAGAGCGAACACAGTGTCTCTTCGTCCGCCATTGGGTTCTGTGAATGGGTCGATCCTGCCACCGAGCACATAGAAGACATCATTCACTAGTGCTGCAGCGACATGATCTCTATCTTCTGGTAGCTTAGCCGCTGCAGCTGGTGGATCATTCCAGGTATCCCTCTTTGTATCGTACACGGAGACGATGTCGATTGTGTTGTAGATGCCACCAATGTGGAGATCCAGCTCTTTGAGACCACCAGCCAGATAGACTTTACCTCCCCTGGCGACGACGGCCGCACTGCCACGGGAGTGTGCTTGCGGAATGGGCGCTAAATTCTTCCATGCATTGGCTTCCTTGCAGTACACATAAGACGCGTTGTTGTCCGCTATCCAATTGCCGCCTTGGAGGGATAGACCACCAAGAACATAAATCTTGTCGTCCACGACGGCTACGTTTGCATGATTCATAGCATGGGGTAGCGGAGCGACACTTCGCCACTTGCGAGAGGTGATGTCGTAGGCTTGGACCAGGGATGTCGTTACCGCACCTAGGGGATTGTCTGGTAAGGTCTGGTTGATGATCCCACCGATGGTGTAGATAGAACCGTCTAAGTAGGCAATGGTGTTCTCTTGACGAGGCTGGATCGGTATCGCCGTGGTGTTCGTCCACCCAGGCCTTTGAGGGAAGTGATTCCAAAACCACGGTGGGTGTGCGTTGGCTTGTTGTGAGAAGACTGCCAAGCTAGCGAGAACGGCATAGAGGTGCAGCATTGTTGTTAGGAAAGGGAATGGTAGGGTACGATACGATCGTGACTGAACGGAGTAGCTGGACGTCTTGTACTCGACGACTGTTCACTGAGAATGCCTCTGGCTAGGAACAAGTTGGTATAGTGCCTGCTAAGTAAGCATATTGAAGGATTCGTTGCCGTGCTCCTGCATGTGTAGTCGCACATCGTACTCATCCTGCCGAAAGAGCGGACACAAGATCCTCCGCAGCTCAAACCTCTTGGAAGAAAACTTGGTGGCCCTCTCATCAAATTTTGATGAGAATCGGGTCGAAGGCATTCGGTTTCGGGAACATGTGGAATCTCCGTCCAAACCTTTCTAACATTGCTGCGACAAGTATCTCGCCGATTCCGTGCGATAGGCAGGCAGTACACCAAACAAAGTGCAGAGTCGAGACGGAATCGAGTAGAGGAGACTCGTACTTTCCTGGAGGACAGCCGACGAACAAAAGCATAACAGTTGCATCAGGATGTTATGGCGTCCTGATTGAAAGTGCCGACTCGCAAAGCGCTGTCCTGTCCATCGGTTGTCGACATGGTATAGTTTCCGTCTACTTGGACACACCAGCAGATCCCTGGCGTTTGACCCCCTTGGCCTTTCCAGTTCCACACAGCAACAGTCATATTGGTCGTGCTGGACCAATAATTGTAGGAATCGCACATGGCAATACATGTATCGAGGGACGACTGGTAACCATTGAAAAGATTCTGGTAATTTGTGTTGGAGGAGTTCAGGTACGTGCTGCAAGTGCGAGTGTAGCTGAGGTGAGAAATTGGGCTTATCCAGTTCTGCCCAGCTTGCAATGAGCATTCTGAGTCGACAGCGGCTCCAGTCCCAGTTGGTGTGCCAGACGCCGTCACAGTCGCAGTTGCTGTCGGCGTGTTGCTACTCGATGTTGCAGCTCTGCAGTGGGTTTTTGAGGCCAGTACGCCAGCGAGTATTGCTGCGATAATGGCGCCGAAGAGGGCAAGCAGGAGGCACATGGTCGAGATCCTAAGGCCGAACAATCGCCTTGGGTTGGCAGGGCGATCTTGCTCTCGTGCCGCATAAGCCACTCCATACTTCTCGTTGGAAAAAGAGAGTGGAGGAGACACGTCGTTGTCCTTCGTGGGAATCTCAAGGCCAGGCTGCAGGACCTCCAGACCCGGTTGGACAACGTGCAGGCCATCTCCTGGCGCGGAGGTTTGATAGAGAACTGCCATGAGGTGAGTAGTGTTCCGCGAGGAACGATCCAGTGAGTGCCCTCAAGTGTAGTCGAGGAGTCACCGTGGGTATATACATGTACCTTGTGCGTTCTTTACGCGCTGCTGTGCCGCAAGCATTTAGCGCCTGGCCTCAGATGTCTCCAGTGGAGCTGTGTTTCATGTATGTTGCCCTCAGATACCAATGAGAAGTCTTACCCAAGGCACGGCTGGTTAACGGGTCAGAATAAACCGCACCGCCCACATCACAAAGACCGCTTGGAGTGTATCCGACGAGCTGCACTGCTATTGATAGATTGAAAGGCTCATGCATGAGGCGCGGGCTGTGCCTACGTCGTGACAAGGTGGCCAGACTTCAACAAGCAGATGGACGTCAATGTGAAGGGGTTGGAGTGCGATCAATGGATCTGACCTGACGACGTGCGTTGTTGAAGATTGAGGATGAAGGAGAACTTCGTTGGAAGCTGGACGTCTCACGGGTCGGAGACCAGTCCGCCTTATCTGAGCCAATCAGAAGCTTCCTGTTTTGGATATCGAACTTTACCTGCATTTCCGTGGTGAGCTCTTGCATGTGACTGACATGTTCGCTCTCCTACGCGGCCTCCGACTCACGACAACGCGCCTCATCATACCACGCTATACCGCTGCGATGGCCCAAAAGCGACCCTTCAACGAGGGCAAAAGACACTTCAAAAAGAACAAGAAGCAGAAGCCTTCGACCGCGACTGAAGGCTCGAATGAGGAGGTTCTGATAGCCGATATCCGCAGTCTACTCAAGGATGTCAAAATATCAGACAACGAGGCGGCAGCAGGTGAAAAGATTGCCAAACAACTGCCTGAGATACACGCTGAGGTAGACGTGACCATCTCAGAGCTTTCGTCTACTGGAGACGGACTGGCTCTCGAGGACGGCCAAGTATACGTTGTTCCATTTGCTACTCCTGGTGATATCGTCACTGCGAGGGTATACAAGCATTTTGAAGACCAGTCCTACTCTCTCGCAGACTTTGTCAAAGTTGTGAAAGCTGGGAAGCACAGGACCGAGGAGCCCAATTGCCAATACTTTACAAAATGTTCAGGCTGTCAATTTCAGCATCTGCCATACTCATATCAGCTTGCTCACAAGAAGTCGATTGTAGAGAAAGCGTACCGCAACTTCTCAAATCTTCCTCCCACAGCCATGCCCCCAATCGGCGATACTATCGGATCACCTCTGCAATACGGCTACCGCACAAAGTTGACACCACATTTTGACGGCCCGCCGGGAGGAAGAAGGGATAAGAGACATGGACTTAAAGTCACATGGCCTGAAGTACCGCCTATAGGCTTCATGTTGAAAGGCGCAAGGAAGACCATGGACATTGAAGACTGCCCAATTGGAACTCAGGCTGTCAGGATAGGCATGAAGCGAGAACGGAAGAGAGTTGCGGACAACATTGATGCGTACCAGAAAGGCGCTACGCTGCTTCTAAGAGAAAACACGGAACGCATCGAGAAGATCGCTGGCATGATTGAAGAGGATAAAGAGACCGAATCGAAAGATGAGGTGCTTGAAGATCGAGGCAGCTTCGTCCACCGAAAGACCTGCATAACAGATCCTAAAGCTGTATCTACAGAGTATATCGACGACTATCGGCTGGACAACCCGGCTGGTGCATTCTTCCAGAACAACAACTCTATCCTGCCGGTCGTGACACAGTACATCAGGGACCAAATTCTGGACAATCCACCTGCCTCGAACGAAGCGGCAAGCGGATCATCCCAGCCAGATCACAACATCAAGAACATGATTGACGCATACTGTGGATCTGGCTTCTTCACTATCACACTTTCAAGCATGTTCAGCAACAGCATCGGGATCGACATTTCTGGACAATCAATCGACTTTGCCAGCAAGAATGCCACGCTGAACAATCTGCCTAAGGAAGGCACCCACTTCATCGCAGCTGATGCAAATCATTTGTTTGCTTCAGTCGATGCAAAAAAGTTCCCGCCTGCTGAGACTGTGGTTGTCATTGATCCTCCGCGGAAGGGCTGCGACGAGGGCTTCATTCGGCAGCTGCTCTCATACGGTCCGTCGAGGATATGCTACGTCTCTTGTAATGTGCATACTCAAGCGAGAGATGTAGGATGGATCGTTGGTGGGCTGCCAGGTGATGAGAAGTTTGACGCACAGTACCAAATCGAGAGCATCAGGGGATTCGACTTCTTCCCGCAGACGAGCCATGTCGAAGGCGTGGCGATATTGAAGAAGAAGAAGAAGAAGAAGAAGAGCGTTCAAAATGAGCCAAGCGACGGAAATCTGTCCAACCATGAAGCGAACGAGACTCAGTAGGAGATGATCTGCTTGTGGGACTCAGTATTCATTAATGAGACTATGAAAGCCACTGCGATAAGTATGGCAGAACCATCAGCTCGTGCTTGCTGGCTTTCGATCGACTTTGCGAACCGGTGCCCCTGGCCAGCAGCAGGTTCGACATCCTGGCCTCGTAAGACCACGATCACACGAGCATGGCAATCAAGTTGACACAAAGAACGAAAGACATCGTTCGCGCTTGTCGCACCTGGTTGAGCAGACGATCTGACGAATACACTGAATGTTCCAGCGAGCGTCAGCAACACGACAATCTCAAAGAGGCAATGCTCACGAAGCGTCGACAGTCTCCACGACACCGCAAACTCGTCAAGAGCAATGTGAGCAACCGCACTTTTCGACTGCTGTCTCCACAGGTTGGCACGATTGCGATTCGCCGTCAAATGGCAAAGAGCGGTAAAGATGCCGGGATCGACATGTTCTCATCGCGCTTGAACAGCGCCGCAGAGTCGCATGTACTTTGAGGTGGTGGACGCCGCGACGAGCGCCAAAAGCATCGTGCAGGTACTGCCCCTGCGCCTAGAAGGGGCTGTATGGCAACGCAATGCCCTTCGCGCGGTAGCCACCAAGACGACCGTTTGTGACGGTAAGCTCTGTGCGAACACTCACCAGGATCGGTTCGTGGTCTGGGTGATGATTTTGAGGCTGCTAGATGTCTCGATGCAGTCACTGGCTGTGCGATGCTCAGCATGAATTGGGGGCTGGGTTGCCCGGCTTCGAAGTCGACCGGTGAAGATCTGCAGCAGTCTGCGGTGTCGATCGCACCTCCCAAGCAATATGGATGCCCAGCATCAACTGGTGAGGCAGGTACGTACTCAAAAACCGCCTACTAATTCAACTTCACGTTTCGATGTCCTACTCTGGTTCAATCTGTTACACTGTCATTTGCCGCTCCGCTTGAGTTTCGAAGATGTTGCTGTTCATTGTGCTGTGCTTCTCCGTCCTCCTTTGGCGTGTCACCGCAAGAGGAGGAGGAGGGGTTGAGGGCGGTGGTAGACATGGCCATCAAATGACAGGCCCACGGCCAATCCGAGTGAGCAAGAAGCAGACATTCAAACTCATCGGTCCACAGCTCACAACTATCTCAGTGCGCCCATTTGTGCTCCATTCTGCACAACCGATATCCTGGCCAAGTCTTCTTCCCCAACGCCACAGCCTACTCCAAAGGTCAACAATACTGGTCCTCGCAACAGTCTCTCACTGAGCCAACGTGTCGCTTCAACCCCACATGTGCCGAAGAAGTTAGCGAAGCTGTTGTGGAGATCAGAAGAAACCAATGTCCCTTCGCGGTCAAGAGTGGCGGCCATGCTGCATTCCGAGGAGGCAGCAATATCCAAGCTGGGATCACCATCGACTTGTCTAGTCTCAACGACATCGACGTCACGAGTGACAAGAAGATCACCCGCGTCGGGACTGGAAATCGATGGGAGGACGTATATGCGAACCTCGAGCCTCTTGGTATTGCTGTTGTGGGTGGTAGGAATGGAGATATCGGAGTCGGCGGTCTGACTCTAGGAGGCAAGCAGAGATCTTCGTTTCGAGACAGAAGACAGCTAACTCCTCCAATAGGTGGAATCTCATACTTCTCGGGCTTTCGCGGTTGGGCCTGTGACAACGTTGAGAACTATCAGGTCGTTCTTGCCAATGGCAAGATCGTGAATGCCAACCCTTCCACCAACCCAGACCTTTTCTTTGCTCTACGTGGCGGAGGAAACAACTTTGGCATCGTGACTCGCATGGACCTCACGACTCTGCCTCAAGGAAAGATGTGGTAAGCAGAAAGAGGATTGAATACTATGTGTGTATGGCCGAGACGCTCGCTAATCCATATGCTTCTTGTCCAGGGGAGGAGAGAACTACGCAGCAATGTCGACCAACGAATCTTACATCAATGCCCTTTACTGGTTCAACAAGAACAACGCTCAAGATCCGTATGCACACACTTTCATAGCTGCGGCATGTGTCGCCGGTATGGAGTGCTTGTTCACAGCCGGACTCGACTACAGCAAGCCCGTCGTCTCGCCACCTATATTGGCAAACTTTACCGCCATTCCCACGACGCTATCGACTATGCGGATCACGACCCTTTCGAATCTCACAGCTGAGTTGAAAGCTACACAACCGCCAGGTTTCTAGTATGTGTCTTCTTTACCTGCAAATCGCGCTAGCACTCTCTGACGTTACTGCTGTGTACAGTCAAGCATGGTTCACGCTCACGGTCCAGAACGACTATCAACTGCTCTCGGACATTCTGAACAACATCTGGTACCCTGCCACGGCACCTTTGATAAACACCACAGCCAGTTTTGTCGGGACGCTGGCGTACCAACCACTGACAGAAGCTATCATCGCCAACTTTGGGAAGAATGGTGGGAATGCGCTTGGCGTAGATCGATCGACTGGTCCTCTAGTTAGTAAGTAAATCTGGGTCTCTTCCAACCGCACACTATCGATCTAACGCATTCTCTCTTACTCTACAGTCATTGGCATGGACTTCCAGTGGTCCGATCCCGCCGACGAAGCCAAGGTCGTAGCTACGCAACAATACATCACCGATAAGAGCCATCAACTGGCTGAAGAGAGGGGCCTGAGCCATCCGTACTTGTATCAGAACTACGCATATGAGACACAAGATGTTTTCGCAGGCTATGGGAAAGACAGCTTGAAAAGGCTTCTGAACGTGCGACACGCTTACGATCCCGAAGGCGTCTTCACCGATTTGCAGCCCGGCTATTTTAAATTACAGCCAGGAAAGAAAGAGAGGACGGGACCAGACTGGTAGACACAGTACGGTCTAAACTCGACCAGCAGAGCACTGTATCATTCGGTGCAGCACAGCGGTGAAAGACTTAGGCATGCATGACCATCGAAACGGGCATCCTGCTGATTGTGGCAGCTGGAAGAGGCTGCTCCAAGCATCCACGTGACAAAGTCAGGGTGACACGCCATGCTTGAGACAAGCAGTCCACGTGCTTGCTGCACTTGCTGCACAAGCACTATATAACCCGAGCAATACATCTTCTAACCACAATGACTGGGCTCTTGGGCGTTGGCAAATTCGATCAATCCCCAAGATCGTCACCATGTCGACCCCTGAGAAAGATTCAGGGCACCCTTACCACCGCTTCAAGCCGATAATGCAACAACAGATGCAGGAAAAGCTGCACTCGCAGAGACATCAAATCGACTCGCAAAAGGTTGCCCAGAGTAGGAACATGCTCCAGAGACTTAAGCCAATAGCCGCTGGAAAATTCATTCGAGACCTCATACACAAGCAACGAGCCCAAGAACCAGATCCACTGTCAACTACCTCAGAAGAGACAAGTTCCGACGCTTCATCAGCGACAATTATCTCGAAGCATCTGGGACCTAGCGATACTTCCAGCAGCACCAGCACCGTCACGGTAACGAACGAGGTCGCAAAGAACGAGATCAGCCTCAAGCGCAAGCGCACCGATGAGGAAGAGGAACTCGATGAGGTGGCGGAGCGGGTCAAGCGGCTGAAGATGGAGCGTAAGTCATTGTGGGAGAGCTTCGATGACTCGCAGTTCAAGTTGAATGGTGGTTTGCTCTACGACCCTAAGCTGTGGGAATGGTACTGGTGAACGATGCTTCGAATCAGGGGAGAAACAATCAGCAATATTTTCTCACCTTGCCGAACTGATGTCACGATAGCTGCATTGCCATAGAGAACAAATACACGCTAGACGAGGTGCATGGAGCTTTGTATGCTCTCTTTGTTCTCATACTTTGCATTCCAGATCGACCGACGAGAGCGGGACCTTTGTCTCGAAGAATATCGAGCATGCGGCTTTGTCAAAGGAATGGACTGCCCAGACGTCAGGCAATTAATTCGGACATACAAAGAAAAAGCCCATGAACTGACCTCGACGTCTTCCCCGTTCCGTTTGAACAACCACCGCACTGGCAATACTAACACCCACCATGGCGGCCAACGACCTGCGAAAAGTGAGGGCCTACGACCTACGAAAAAACCCAACCCTCTCGTCCAAGGGACATGCCTACTTGGAAGACTTGCATGCTCAAGCAGAGCTCGCCAGCCCTCGGAAAAAGCACAAGCTCGAATCCGAGATACTAGCACTGACGGAACGATTCCTTGACACAAGTGCAATGGCTCCTACTTTCGACGAAGTCATGCTGGCGAACGAGATCGTCTCTGGCGGAAGACCTCCAATGTGGCATATCCAGCGGTGGGAACTCGAAATCGACCTCTTCGATAATTGGCACAAAGTTATGCAGAAGAACCTCACGCCTTTCGTAAGGACCGACGTGTACATCGAGAATATCGGGCTGTGGGTTGGCGCTCCAGCACTGACCTTTCATTTTGGGGTCATCGATCTTACGGGCAAGGAGATTCAGGGCCGCAGCATGACGGCGAAGAGGCTGGATGCGATAGAGATAGAGCCGGTGCGAGAGCCCGAACCGAGAGAGATGAGCTGGAGGGAGTGGCGGAAGTTCTCGCGGTCCTGCAATCTGTTACTCGAGGCGGTCGATGGCGTTCCTTGGGGGTGGGAGAAGGACGATCAAGAGTGGGAACTGTTCTCCAAGGCGAGGGAGTTGTTCAACGACGATAGGAGCGAGTCGCCCGGCGCACTGCAGAACTTGGCGTACTGGGAGAGTTTCGATATAGATGATGAAACGTTCGAACGGGATTCGTGATCTGTAGCGGATAAGAATTGGCGGATTTGGTCTCCAGCAAGATATGGACACGCGTCCTGCCTGCCGTCGCCTGTACGCGCAAAGGAGATCGTCGCCTTGCAGATGCATAGCATGAGGCGAAGCACGAGGTGTGCTCACGGCAGAGCTGCCATGGAAGAGATGACGTCCAGTCTCGGGCTCCTCGGAGGGATTGATGAGCTGATGGAGTTCGCAAAGCTGCTCGACTCTGCTCACCTCACCTCACCTACTCAAGCGAAAAGGCTCCATCAGTGCCGGACTTCCGTTGCCCAGCACCATTAGCAACTTCCCACTCATGATGGCATAGCAGAGCTCTGTCTGAGTTTTCTGCTTGCATGCACGTGCCGGCAGGCTACATGGATGGCAGCGTGCGGACATCTTCGATGCTCATCGTGGGATCGATGCGTCGCCTTCCGGCATGCTCCTTGAAGGGTCTTGGATGTTGAGCTTTGGCAGGTGGGCGGTTAGAGTCGAAGTACCGCAGTCGAGCCTCAGGTTAGGCTACTTCGCCGGTTGTGGGTGTGCAGTCCATTCGTGGCAGCCAAGAAGGACAAGGCACATACGGCATTCCTTCGTCGGGACAATAAAAGACCTGAGTACGAGATGCAAGGTGGAGCGACGCGGACAGCCCACCCACGATGGATCACACAGTGCAACTTGGATGTATCTGTGGTCCAAGAATGCCTGTCTTCGACAACCGATTGATGAGCAAAGATTTTGATAGCGAAAAGAACAGTGTAAATTCGTTTCAAAATGGCATTAGATCTGAAAATTACAGACCATACAGTCCATTCGTTGTAAGGAGTGCGCGTTTCGCTTGCAGTTGCTCTGTTGCACAGCACAAGTGACACCCTGGTCGACAAATTACATCCTAGCAGTCGTGTGACGTCGATGTACTTTTTCCCGATTTGAACCCAATCTCATTTGTGCTTTGCTACCGCAATCGGCACGACCATTTGCCTGCGGGGCAAAGTATTGAATGTTGACTGCATCGGTCGATTCGAGAGCTGGTCTCTCTCTCTCAATGCCAGTATGCCAGTAGGCTTTGGCCATCTGCCGCCTAGGACTGCATGATCGGGCTCCGCAGCACGGCGGGTCTGGTGTTTGTGCTTGGGAATTTGGTGAGTTGTGCAGGTGCCGATCTTGGCTCGAGGTAATGCAGAGGTTCGTATTGGCAGTGTTGGTGGTCTCGTCAATCAGGATGGTCGTTGACATGTCGAGTGCATGGCTCGTCGTCAATCGTAAACATTACGTATTGTACTGGTGTGTCGCGATGTCCAGACCCAACGCCCACATATGTCTCATTCGGTCGAAGCGCGCTCGTGTACATTCATGTTTTCGACTTCTTCATAGAGAATCCCCTCAGTCTTGTCTTGATCTGTTGTGTTGGTTGTGCATAGAATGCCGTAGTAGGTGTGCTTGTAGTGGGAGAGCTCGACTTGTCGCTCGCGCTCGAGCTAGTAAGACTGGTTTGCGATTGGGATCGATTGCGGGTTTCGTTGAGCACATCGTCGAGAGAGACGTTCGCTCGGGAGTAAGGAGTATCGGATGTGTCCAAGATCTCGACGAACTTGGAGGCTGCCATTGCTCAGATCGATCTAGGATGTGGTGAAGATCTTTGGTAAGTGCTGATCTTGTGGTGTAATGGGTGGCAATACGAGAGAGCTTGGTGCTAGAAAGTTGAGGCGGAGAGGAACAGCGTGGACGGAGTACGGGGCGAAGGACGAGGTACAAATGCGAGTGGAAGAATGGGAAAAGCCTCCCACCACGATCGCAACCCGACCCGCCATGCGAAGGCCCTCATTCGAAAGACCCCGTGTGCCGGGCCGCGAAAGTTGCGTTGCGAACCCCTGCAGGTGACCAAATATCACCGTGCTTTTGGGGATGGTGTACGGTGGCACGCCAGTGGGAGAGGCTCCACGCTGACGAAGATCAAACGCGCCACGTCGCGACATGGCAGACGCAGGCTCACAACGCGGACGACTGCGGACCACGAAAGCCTTCGTTGGACCTGCAGGGCATGACGATGATAGCACCAAAGCAGAGGGTGTTGTCGCTGGGAGCTGTCGGCGATTCGCAAGTGTGTGGAGACGGAGAGCGACGATCGCTGGGGTCCGGCCATGTGCCGTGCGTCCCTCTCGCCGAGCCCTGCTTTTTACAATCCAGTGCCACCCGGGCGACGCAAGCAGTTTGCACGGCAGCAGCATTGGCTTGTGTCACTGCTGACAGGACCTGCCAACTTGTGCGAAACTGCGTCTGTCACAACAGTCGCTTGACATCTCACACGAGAACTCTTGCGCCTCCATCTGCATCTCATGTGCCTTTGGTCCCAGGCACCCGTGACCGCACGCCGTCGACGAGAGAGGCGTCAACGGGCCAAACCTTGCAAACGCAAATAGATCTTGCAGGATTTGGCGAGGTTGAATATTGGACCCTGAGGCGACTCGACTCCAGACCTCTTCACAGTGCTGACCTTGTCTCTCAGCGAAACCATATACAGCAGTTCTACCAGGAAGAGTTGGTTGTTTATCCCTCTGTTTTCAAATCATCGCCGAAAAGGAAGAGCGACAAACCGGACTTTAATACGGGCACGCGACTTGGCCGGTCGTTAGCATCCGCGTGCTCGCGCGGTGTGGCAAGTCCGCTCAACAAAACAGGTGATGTTGTTCTAGGCACCTGACTATTGAAAGGCTCTGTAGGCCTTGTGGTGACGGCGCCGCACACGCGTTCGACCGTGCGTTGTCGTACGGCGGTGAATTGGAGATGTGGTTGTGAGGCATGGGAAGACGCTGCGCATGGCGGTGCAAGTGCGGACATTCAACCCGCTCTCGTTGGCCAGAACTCCGCAACAAGCGCCTTCCACTTCTTCACATGCAGCCGGCCGTGAAGAAGAGATTGCTCTAGAGGTTGATGCGGTGTTGGCGGACATCCTCGGTGCGGTGGGAGTCGCACTTAGCGCTCTCTGCAGGCGAGTATGAGTTCTGCGGTACGGCTTGCATTTGACAGGCGTTCACACCCTCATGACAGGAGCGACGTGTCTCATGGTTGGCCCCAGACATAGCAACCGTGTATTTGAAACCCAGGGTTGGTGGCTTTTTGGACTGTCAATAATGCAGGTCTGCGTCTGCATTCGGAGTTGGAAGCATCTCAACTGGTAACATAGCAACCAACAACTCATGGCGCGTATATTCCGTGGAGAGAACTCCTGATCCACTTGCCTACCGCGGAAGTTGTTGCCATGGTCCGTCTCCACGCTACCAGATGCAGTACGAAGTGCGGACAGAGGAGGAGGCCGAAGAGCTCTTGCACGTGAGATGATCGTTTGCTCTGTTGTCGACAGGATGACCTCTGTACACTCCTAGTCCTCGTCGACAGCGACGCCGAAATGTTGTTGATCTGGTAATGGAGTATTGATGTGTAGGAACATCATGAATGAATTCTTGATGACCGGGCCATCTGGACCGAGGCATCGTCGACACGGCTGTTTGCCGAGTCCCCGCCATCAACTTCACCTCACTCTATACCTAGTAATCGAGCACATGCAGTAGCTGTAAGATCTACGCCGTCTTCCATCACCAGAAACTATCATCACTCTACTCAATCCAAGAAACCATGACATCGGCCGCGAGGAAGAGAGTCCAAGCTCTGTCCGAGCAGCTAGTGAATCGACCGAGGAGTACAGGCACATTTGAAGATATCCCTAACATTCCAAGAGTAGCTGGGGATTCGAAAGGAGCGTAAGTTCATCACATAAGCGCGGAGATGAAGAGGTCATGTTGTGTTCGTTGGCATCGAACAACCCAATACCAACCTCATCTAGCGGCAACTCAACATAGCCAGACATGAATGTTAACACCTCCCAGACGAACAAAAGGCAAAGTCGTCATCATAACCGGCTGCAACTCCCCCCTCGGCATTGGACGAGCCTCAGCCCACCACTTCGCCAACAATGAAGCCAAAGCCATCTTCATGTGCGATCTCAACACAGACCACCTAGAAACCCACAAGCGCGAGATCAACCAACTTTACCCTGGAGTCGACATCCATCCACGACAAGTCGACGCCGGTGCGGAGAAGGACGTCGAGGGCGTGGTCAACGAAGCGTTGGAGAAGTACGGCCGTCTGGACATCTTCTTCGCGAATGCGGGCATCAGCGTCAATCCCAAGAGTGTGTTGGATAGCGAGGCGGAGGATTTCATGGATGTCATGAAGATTAATGCTTTGAGGTTCGTGACAGTACTTTCATCCCCCATCGTCCCATGTCTAACGCTGCTCCAGTGTCTTCCTCGCTGTCAAACACGCTGCACGCGGAATGCTACAGACCGGCGCCGAGAAGAAATACCCTGGAGGCTCCATCGTCAGCGTGGCCTCCTCGGCAGGTATTCGCTCCAACGCCGGCGCTACCGATTACTCCGCGTCAAAGGCAGCAGTCATCTCCATCATGCAGACGACCTGCTACCAGCTCTCCGGCACAGGCATCCGCTGCAACGCCATCTGCCCCGGAATCATCGAGACGGGTATGACGGCACCGATGTACGAGTACGCGCGAAGCAGAGGCACCGAGAACAAGATCGGGCAATTAAACCCTCTTCAACGCGGTGGGGTTGCGGACGAGGTGGCGAGAGTCGCGTTGTTCTTGGGAAGTGACGAGTCCAGCTATGTCAACGGACAGGCATGGGCGGTTTGTGGTGGGCTTACGGCTGGGCATCCTTTCGTGCCAGGAAAATTGGCGTAGATGAAGGAAGATCCTTGAGCGGATGTTTTGAGATCTATCATCAGGGGAAGTTCTGTCGATGTCATCAAAAGGGTCCGACAAAAACATGGTGGCGTCATGTCATGTTTCATTGGGAACGGGAAATTGTCACAGGATATTCGTCGCGCTTTAGTCAGAATTGTACTCAAACCGCGATGCCCCTTCTTGTCCAACCGCCCGGCCCTCGCCAGGCATAGAGCCAGATCCCACACGCAACCCACACGCACACGGCCATCGCCCAGAAGGTCGGTGCGTAGCAGTTCGTGCCATAGCACAGTTTGTCGTCCACCATATCTTGTCCTTTCATCGAGTCGTCCATATTTGCTGCTCCTTGGTACACCCCAGAGTATATCAATCCCCAGACGGTCGCGCCAACGGCAGGTACCATTGCGCAGATTCCCCAGTTGGTGCCAAAGTTTTCCACTCCCCAAATCACACTGACGATGATTGGTGTCAAGCTAAATGCTGCACCGTAGCCCGCACCGATGAATGCGGACACGAGCCAGAAGCGTTCTCCGTGCTGTTGAATAAAGCCAGATGCCAGAAATATCTGTCCAATGGACATGAGTATGCAAAACACAATGAGAAAAGTCACGCGTGAGATCTCCCAGCGCTTCTGGGGGTGAGCGGACTGTAGGGAGGCCATACTGTTGGCAAGCGAGTTCGGCCCGCGACGATGCTGATGCGTGACGGATGAAGGTGCGACTATGTCGGTGAGCGTGCCTGTCACGACTCTTGCAATGGTGCTTGTAATGGCTACAATGGAGACGTGCGTGGCAGCATTAGTGGGATTTCCGCCTTCGGGAACAGACATCGGTGGGTAGAGGGTATCAATGATGGTCCCTAGATTGTTGATGAACGCCTCCCCTGGGCCTGTCACTAGAAAGAAGCCAGCTGCCAGGAACCACATCGTCTTATCGGCGAGGAACCGACGAGTCTCTGCATTCAGGAGCCATTCTTTCATTCGTTTCTCTTCATCGCGACGAGCCTTCTGCTCATCTGCTTTGCGCCGGATATCGTCGTAGTCGTCGTCAGATAGAGTGCCGTATCCAGTCTGTTCCTGTCGCTCTCGAACGGCGTGGTGGAAGAAGTCGCTCTCCTCAAGCAGACCACTCTGCTCAAGTTCTTCGATAGCGTCCTCGATCAGCTCCTCCTCGTTGACGATTTTCAGCGTGAAGAATCCAACAATGCCAGTGCTCAGCAGAAAGCAGCCCAGGAAAAGGAAGAAGCGATGGACGTCCACATCTCCCTTGCTTCCATCTGCTCTGGGCTCATAGAGTAGCTGGCTACCGACCTGCGATTGCCACATACCACTTAGTCCAAAGCAAGCAATTGGCAACGCCAGCGCGATGCCTTTGTATTTCCCACGGCCGAAGTTCTTCGCGCATGTAGTCACGGCAGACAGGTACATGCAAGACGTTCCGCAGCCGATGAAGACGAAGGCCACGATCATGACCCAATATGGCCAACCTTCGCCGCCTAATGAGTGAGGAGTCCCGCTTTTGTAGGTAAATGCAGCAAGAAGATAGCCCAGGCCGAAGAACACACCAGAGAGTAGGGATGGCGGTCCAGGTCCATATCGGTCTGATAGCATGCCCCATATCGGTACTGGCAAGTACATCGCCAGCTCAGCTGCGATTGAGACCCCGTTGACCTGAAGTTGGCTGTAGTGCAGCCTGCGCTGGAAGAGCGGCGCATATAGCGAGTACGCAGTGATGGAGCCCGCACCTAAGGTGTTGATGAGCGCCCATATGAAGCTGATATAGCGAGTTGCCTCCCTCTTCACTGTCTGCCTGTCCTTGTCCGCAATGCCTTCAGCGACGTCTTCGAAGAAGCTACCGGCATAGCTCCTGTCCTCGCTCTGGCGGCCGCTACTCTCGGCTCTCGCGTCGTCGTGTAGTAGTGGTTTACCACCGGGGTGATATTCCAGCTTATCGATTTCGCCGTCCCTCCTGCCAGGGCGGCTCGTTGGCCGACTCGAAGACGAAGGCATGAGGGTGTTGGACTGTCGTGTTGTGGGCGGTTACGCTTCCGGCTGGATCGATCAGCGGACCATTGTTCGCAGAGATCGCTATGGCTCCATGCCGCTGATGATCTCGGAGTACGAAAGGACTCCGAATGTGATGTTATTATGCTTCAAAGGTAGTCGCCTAGGACAGAAGCCCACATGATTGACTCCTTCGCTGGTGGAGCTTCGGCAGTCGCGTGCTGTCATGACGACAGTCGATCAAGATCGCGGGTCAAAGCTTTCGGCCACGCGACTCGAGCCTCACTGACTTTGCCGTTGCACCACATTCAATTCTGTCTTACTCTCTGACACAGCCAGAATGATGGACAGTCATGCCGTCCAACGCAAAGGAAGATCGAATTGCACAGCTGCTGGTCAAGGCAGATGATACCGCCAAGCAAGGCAACCTCCAGGATGCCTTCCAAGCCTTGAAAGAAGCCTCCCATCTCGACTCCAGTAATGAGAAAGTTCGAGATGCGCTGCTAGCGCTGCAGAAGAGGGAACAGACCGGCAATGCTCTCCAGCTGTTGCGCAGCTATCTAGGAGCAGGTCCGGAACTGGACGGCGAAAAAGCAGTCCAGGTCTTGAGGCAGAAAGAACTGCCAGAGGATGAAGCGAAGCAGGCGCTGGATCTTCTACTCATTGCACCTGTGGAGAGGGATTGCCTAGACTCGCTGACTGGAGCACTACTTTCGAAGAGCACAGCTGCAAGGAGAGAGATCGCTGGGAGGTTCAAAGCGCCGGTCACAGAACTCTTTACTCTACTGTTTGACCGTGGCGAAGAAAGCCTCAAGGCCTTTTCTAGCATCGCCCTTGATGGCGGTCTATGGGAGTCGAAAGATGCACAGAAGAGGGCGCAGATCGATGTCTTTCAATTATGCATAGCAAAGCTCATGGATGCCGATATTCGACGACCAGAACGACTGATGCAGCCAGTTGCGCGACAGCTGGCTGTTGCACCCGAGAACGTGAAGGACGTTGTCGACGAAGACGTCTTCGAAGTGGTACTCAACTCACTGGATATCCGCCTCAATGCCAAACTTCGCAGCCAAGCGATGCTTGCGACTTCGAAGATCTTGGAGCTCACAGGCGAGCAAGGTGGAACCATGTTCGGGCAGTATCTGGCGAACAAAGTTGCAAGACAGACCAACGATGACCTGATCGACGCCTTCTCAGCTGCATCAGCAGTATTCCCAATGATTCCCGCCGTGGCTGCAAGTCTCTTCATGACGGACGGCTTCGTGCAACAACTCGTGCCCAACCTCGAACGAAATTCAGAGGCTGCGTCGCAAGGGCAAAGGTAGGCACGAGAGTAGTAGAGATACGCTCGTCATCTCTGCATCGTACTTTCGTACTCATCATACGGCACTGCTGACTATCTACAGGAAAAGCAGGACCCTAGAACAAGCTGCGCTCGAGCTTCTGAGTGCGGCTTGTGTGGACAAGTCATGTCGCGAAGCGATTGACAGATACTGCTCTCCCTGGCTTCGAGACCTCACCGAAGAACGCGATGGTACTCACAAAGCACTGTCAGCATTGGTCCTTGCCAAGATCAACTCTGCTTCGCAGGAAGAGATAACATCTAAGCTGGCGGATCTTGTGTTAGTTGGAGATGCGGAGCGTGAGCAAGCAGTCGAAGGTCTTGCCTATACGTCGTTGCAACCAAAGATCAAAGAAGAGATCGCATCGAACCCACGGCTTCTCAAGCGTCTTGTCGCGGCACTACTTGAACGACCCAGTGCTGCCTTTGGCTGCTTGACGGTCTTTTCGAACCTGACAACGTACCGACCTACTCAGACGGCTGAGCAGAAAAAGATGGCACAGCTCAAAGCGTATGCTAATTCACAGAAACCAACGTCTGACGATCCTCTCGACGACGATGCACATGTCACTTCAAGAGCCAAGAAGCTGCTCGACGTTGACGTAGTACCAGCTCTTGTGGCATCTTGCAAGCAGACCAGTTCGCCGTCGAACATCTCCATGGTGGTGCGGACTTTATTAGCATTGTCAAAGGAGCAAAAGCACCGAGCAAAGATGGCGCAGCAAGGTGCTGTACGGTTACTTTTGCAGATTCGAGAGCGAATCGCAAAGACGGACAAGTCCACGGCTGAAGCATCGATCATCGAGCGCAATGCGTCGCATACGCTCGCACGTCTTCTGATCTCCGTCAATCCGGCGCACGTGTTTTCCTCGAACTTGTCCGCCTCTTCAGCCGTAAGCGCGTTGGTGCCGCTCCTCTCGATCGATTCAGACAGCGAACAGCGAGACCTCCTCCCGACGTTCGAGGCCTTGTTGGCACTTACAAATTTAGCTTCAATGGAAGACGACTCTGCCAAAGAGCTTCTTCTACGTAACGCCTTCGTCACACTCGAAGACTTGCTATTCTCTTCCAACACTCTCGTCCAGCGCGCAAGCGTTGAGTTGGTATGCAACCTCATGGCTTCGCCCTCAGGCATTGCCAAATTCGCCGACGGCTCCAGCGATGCGAAGCGTCGCATGCAGATCCTCCTCGCCCTCGCGGATGTCGAGGACTTGGCGACTCGACGCGCGGCAGGTGGTGCATTGGCAATGCTCACGGAGTGGGACGCCGCAGTAACGGCGGTATTGGACAAAGATAGAGGTGTTGGAGTGCTGCTAAGTATGTGCGAAGATGAAAGCGACGAAATGCGACACAGGGGTTTTGCGTGCGTGTCGAACATCGTCAGTGCGCCTGAAGACGTTGGTGTCAGGGGTCTGAAGGCTGTGAAAGATGCAGGAGGGGCTGAGCTTTTAAAGGAGGCTCTTCGCAGGACGAAGAACCAGGAGGTGTTGGGACTAGGGGTGGAGGTGCTCAAAAAGATGCAGTGATGTGTTTTAGGGTGACTGGGCGGGCAGTTTTCCTACGAGTTCATCACGACTTCGGGAAGCGGTGGGGAGGGCCGATTTTGTCGGCTTACGACCATTCAAGCAATGCGCTTGGACGACTCTTGTCTACGGACTAAAATGCTTGTTTGCGATGCTTGCTTCTCTGGGCTAATCAGCTTTTGTGCTAGGGACGTCTACAGCGAACGACATCAGCCTCGCTAATGCATGATTTGAATTGTCAGCTCTCATCTTAGCGACCTCACACCACGTTCGGTCCAAGGCGTGCCGTCTGGCTTTCCACTCGAAGTCTAACGAGCATTAACATGCCTCTTCGCGTCCCATGCTTCGACAACGTGCTCAAGACTACTCGTTCACGGAGCAACACACTTGTTGCACGCGTGCAGCAAGTAAAGCATATCCTTCGCAGCATGTATGCCACGTCAATATGGAGCACCAACAACGCCTTTGCGGGATCTTCAGAACAAGCAATACGACGTCTCAGGCAGCCCGAGGAAGCCAATGCGCTCCATTCACTGCCATGGATGAATAACTCAGCTGGTCATGAACCAAGTGGCTTGCGGATGAACCTGCCAAATGGAGTACTGCTGTTGACTGATCAGACCACCATTCTCAGCACTACTGACTTTGGTAAGCCACAGCAGCACGCAGGCCGAACAGGTTGACCGACAATTGTCCAATCTTGCCGAGAGAAGATGATCCGTGCCGTTATGCCTCCTCGCATGTCTACACAATGACGAGGCACTCAACGATCATGCTCAGTCCGCGGACGATACACGTCTGGCTGCTACCGCCCTATAGATCGACCCAGTATGGGAAAGTCCCGCGACCTGCGTAGGGCTGAAGCCACAAAAACACTTCACCGAGCTCAGCCTCACAGTTATAGGCACATGGGAAAGTGTCGACCCGGCTCAGCCCCAAGTTTCCACATCTGCACTCCTTCACTCAGCAAACGATTACAGCACGCTAAGGATGCTTCGCCTTGAGCTTGGCGGTGAGACACGGGTTTTGATTCGATGCCAAACGCAAGCTAAGCCGGAAGTTGGCGTAGCTTCGCCAACTCTATTTCTAAACCATGTGGCACTGACTGGGGTCGAGTTTAGGAACACGAGGCACATTCCGGGGTCAGACGCGCCTTTTGAGATCTGACATGACCGCATGGCTCCCGAACCGTGCTGGCTTGCGGTGCACGATGCCGCTGTGGTATTATTGAACCGGGCTGACGGATTTGATGCGCTGACCAAAGCAGATCTATACGTGGATTCGTGCAGCTCCGTGTGGTTCCTGAAGAGGGGAATGTGATACTAGCACCTGAGTCGATGATACATAAGGTGCGTGCCTGGCCAGCAGATGCTTGTTTGTTCCCTTGCTCTATTCACTACACAAAACACTATATCACAGCAATCAGCCAGCTCCACCCCGCTGCCTGTTTACTCTTTTCTGTATCTCCTAGATTCGCTCACTCAGACAACACATTACATCATGCTTTCACAGCTCGCCATCACTGCCCTGCTGGGCCTCACTGCATCGGCTGCTCCTTGGGGAGGTGATCAATGGGGACACGGTGGTGGTGACGGAGGCAATGGCGGTTGGGGAGGTCCTGGTGGTTATGGCCCAGGCCATGGCAGCTCTCCCAGCGGACCACAGGTGCCATTCAAGTTCCCTTTGGCCAATGGCTTCCCAAACCTCAAGCCCGGCTCTCCAGAACTCCTCGCCGTCGAGAAGCAAGCCCACGGCACTCTCCCCAACGGCGCTCTCCCAAGCAAGATCGCAGACGCCTCTGCAACCACTTGGCAACTCATCGCCTTCAACGAGATCTTCGAGGTCGCATACTTCACCTCGCTCTTGAACAACATTACTAGTGGCACATACAACGTCGGCGAGGGCGCCGCGAAACAGATCGTTATCAACGCCATCACTGCAGTGCAAGCACAAGAAGAACTTCATGCAACAGGCGCCAACGGCATCCTCTCAGCCGCCGGCCGAACCACCATCCAGCCCTGCGAATACGTCTTCCCTGTCTCGGACTTCGACAGCGCCATTGCCCTCGCGTCCACCTTCACTGATGTCGTCCTCGGCACTCTCCAGGATGCTCTCAACAACTTCGGCACCGATGGCGACGACGGCTTCCTCGCCCTTGTCGGCGGCGTCATCGGCCAAGAAGGCGAGCAAAACGGCTTCTACCGCAACATCGGCGGCAAGATCCCCTCGCAACTCCCATTCCTTACCCGCTCGGCCGGCCCCTTTGCTTTCTCAGCCCTCAACCAGATGTTCGTCGTCCCCGGCTCATGCGGCAACCTCGACGCCATCAACCTGCCCATCTTCGGCGCTTTGAACGTCAACACCCCCAACATCCAGGCGCAAGATCAAGACCTGTCCTTCAGCTTCAAGAGCAACGGAACCTCGTACGATGCCAACAACTTGCACCTCGTGTACATCAACCAGCAGAACACGCCTGTCGTGGAGCCACTCAAGAACGTGCAAACCAAGGACGGCGAGGTGTCGTTCCAGGCTGCGTTCCCCTTCTCGGAGAACCTCATGTTCGGCCTGACCATTGCTGCTGTTACCAACAGCGCGGGTCCCTTCGCCAGTGCCGATGAGGTTGCTGCGGCGACGTTGTTCGGACCGGGCTTGATTGAGATCCAGTAGATACATGTAGCTGAAGTGTCATGATTTGACGACTTGATGCATTGGAAGGGAAAAGCACGGAGACGATCCGTCACTTTTTGATTCTTGGAGCGTTTTAGTTTTCTTAACCTCGGCTGGCATTTGTCGAGCACTTATGCCTGTCGTTAATGTATACCATTTTGAACATATACCCTTGTCAACTAAAAGTTTCACTCTCGCAATTTCCCTGCTTCGTCACCTTGCATATCTGATCGTACACTCATTCCCGTGGCTCTACCTCATAGTCATCCTCGTCCACCAAGAGGTCTGCCCAATTTGTCTTCTTGTTTGGTGGTCCCGTTCGGGATAAAGCATAGCTGTCGCAGAGTGACAAGAGCACATGGCTTGGCTCTCACAGGCAGTCTCGTTCACATACTTTGCTTACCATCACATGTCCTACCTACAGAAGGTATTTAGCTAGCTAGATCTTCACCAGCAAGAGTTAATTGGCATCATCAACACCAACAATGAGAATGAGCCAGGTCCCGTCCTCCTGGAATGAATGCCGATACCATGTCGAATATCGGCTCGCCGAATGTTTTACGACGTCAGCGTCGAATAGATGTATTGATCTCTCACCTCACAATAGCCCACGCATAGCGCTGACATTGTCAGTGTAGCTAGCATTCACTCTGCCATGACAATGAGAACGAATCAACATATTGTCGCTCTATTGTCAACAAGATCTCGAAACTTCACCGACCGTCCACGACATCGATGTCTCTATTGTACTTCATATTGTCGTATTGTCTTTGGGGATGTCAATGACAATACGGACAATGCTTTCTATTGTCACATACTCACCATAGCGTCCTCATCTCCCTATAAAGCAAGTAAGTCTCTCTTCCTTTGTCGCGCTTCCTTTGAGACATACAGACACCATCAAGCTGGCCTTGAGCATACCACCACCCCCACACGCTCTTCACATTTCACCAACCATGGCCAAGCAAGCGCAGTTCACCGCGTATGATCTCCAGCGCAAGAAGCAGCACAAGATCCCCTCACCTCCCGCCAAGATCTCCGAGTCCAAGCTGCGAGGAGACGAGTGGAGGGTCTCAAAGAAACCGCAGACGCGGGGATCAAAGAAGCCGGTGAAGAAGAGCCGCGCAAAGAAGGCCGCTACGGTGCAGGCACCCAAGCGCGCCATTGATCTGCTGCGATGCAAGGGCGGCGAGTTCACTTGTCTGCAATGTCAGTGATCTCCCCACCACTCCCCGAACATCCATGCTAACGATCAGCTAGGTGGCTCCTTTAGCGACGATCCGTCCTGCGGGACAGCATGCTACAAGCGCTTCCGGCGAGAGAACTTATCCACCAACCTCATAGACATCCGCGGGCCCGGCCCTTTAGGGTACGGCGCATTCACCAAGCCCGGCGTAACGATCCGCAAAGGCGCATACGTGGGCGAATATCTCGGCGAACTGCGACCTCTCTCCGCCGCGCCAACCTCGACATACCGCTTCGAGATCCCGGCCGTCTGTACGGTCGACGCGCAGTCCAGCGGCAACTGGACGCGTTTCATCAATTCACACTGCCGGCCGAACGTGAAGCCTTGGGGCGACACGGTGGGCAAGCGGCATGTGATTTTGTTCCAGGCGTTGAGGGAGATTGGGCCTGAGGAGGAGATTGGTTTTGATTATGGGGGTAGTTTCTTTGAGAAGGCGGGGTTCCTGTGCGGGTGTGATGCGCAGAAGAAGGCGCACTTGCCTAAGGGTGCGAAGGGCAAGATGAAGTGAAAATGAGTGGCCGAATGGTCTGTTCCTTGTCCTGGTTCATCTTTTTGATTTTTCATTCATTCCCCACGGTACAATAGCCGTCCAGGCCAGTCTGTGCACCTTCATATGCGTTCAAGCGGTTGATGAAGCAGTTCCTCAGATCCTCGACCGATAGGGATGATGCGCTCATCGGCGAACACCTGCAGGACGCGGAGGTTCGCAGCGAGGATGACAGGGGCACCGGCGTTGGCGGGCACCTCGCGTGCCGCCTTCGAGAGGTTCTCGAGATTCGCCTACTACTGGCTGATGTATGGCTGCATGGGATCATCGTCGGCCCTTTAATATTGTTAGTATTAGTCTACAGGAGCTTAAGGAGGACACATACGTAGCGACGTGGACAGTAAGAACGCTCATAGTGGCGGTGCTTGTTTGTATGTAGGAGTTAGTAGTATGTGAACCTGCCAGCCTGTCAGTCATACGTCACAGCGGTGTAGGTGCTAGTCGACGACATACCGTAGGTTCGACAATGGTGTGTAGATGGCGGTAGGTGGACCTGCAATCACATTAGTATCGCGTCGTGCCGTTGTGGGTGGCTCACATACACTTGGTCCTCGACAGCCTGCGACATGATATTCCTAAGGTTGATGAGTGTTGTTGAGATAGACACATAGAAGTCGACGTGAAGTCCAGCATATACCTAATGTCGATCACTACGGCGTACTACAGCTACCCTTGACCGAAACTCCCAGTCACGCCTCAGCTCTCTCAGCTGTCGGCCTATCTCTTCCACCTATTTCCGAACAATCGCCATTACAGTCGCAGGCCAGCTGAGTCATGAGCGCGTCCATCTATCGCTAATGGAAAGCGTAGAACTGATCTCGGGCCGTGTTCTCGCATCCGTTCCCATGTACGCAACAAGTAAGACACAACTTCAGCCGCTTCGACCATCTTGTAATTCCTCCATCGTTACGACCCTATAGACTGACCTCTCGTCACTACTTTATAATTGCTATACTCTCTACTTCATACAGAGGAAGACAGATGGAAGACGAGCGTTGACGACGAAGATCTCTCATATAAGCTGCCGAACGCAACATTAGCCTGGACTGATTGAGGAAGATCAACATCCGAAGCAACGAGCAAAAACAAGTTCCCATAGTCACGACCATGTCCGCCGAACGGCCCTTCAAAGTGGCCATAATAGGCGGCGGTCTCGGTGGCCTCTCCCTAGCCATCGCCCTCAAGACTCGCAATATCCCCTTCACAATCTATGAAGCCCGCACCTCGTTCACGGAGATAGGTGCAGGTATTAACGTCGGCAAGTATAAACCATCTTCACCAACCGAGATCATATCGCTAACAACCCAAAGGCCCCAACGGCATCAAAGCCCTCCGAGCAATCGAGCCCTCCCTAGGCGAAAAAGTCTTCCAACTCGCCACACGAAACCCCGAACCCTTTCAAGACGTCTGGATGTGGTTCAAATACGGAGCACCGTGCGGCTCACACGCAGACGGCGAGGAGATCTTCCGCCTGATGGCGCCGCCGACGGGGACGATGACGATGCATCGGCAGGAGTTTCTAGCCGCGTTGGCGGAGGAGATGGGGATGGAGTTTGCGAGGTTTGAGAAGAAGTTGGTGGGGTTCGAGGAGGCGCAGGGGGGCGACGGCGTGGTGATGAGGTTTGCGGATGGGACCGAGCAGTGGGCGAGTGTGATGGTCGGGTGTGATGGGATTCACTCGAGGGTTCGGAAGGCGATGTTCGGGGAGGAGAGCCCGGTGTCGAGGGCGCACTTTAACCATGACGGGGCGTATCGTGCGGTCATTCCCGTTGAGAAGGCGGTCGAGGCGCTCGGCGAGTCCGGACGTACGGTGCAGTGTATGTTGGGTCCCAATGGCTACTTCATCATGTATCCCGTCAACGGAGGCAAGAACGTTAATGTTGGGGCTTGGATCCGCAAGGATGGGCCATGGGGGCGGGAGGAGTGGTTAGCTCGGGATCAAGGCGAGCAGTTTCAGGAGGATATGAAGGACTGGGGGGAGAGAGTGCACAAGGTGATGAAGTACTTTGATCCGAGCCCGACGTTTTGGGCGCAGCATCAGCATGCACAGCAGCCGGAATCGTTCCAGCAAGGAAGGGTGATACTAATCGGTGATGGAGCACACTCGATGCCGCCGCACAATGGCGCTGGTGCTAGCCAGGCCGCGGAGGATGCGTATATCCTGTCTGAGGTCTTGACTGCTTTGGTGGAGAAGGGAATACCTTCTGATGCGGCTGTCAAGGCGGCCTTCACAGCTTTTGAAGACGTACGCAGGCCGCGGATAGACCGAACGCAGCGGCAGAGCGTGGGTACTGGGCCCGAGTGGTATTCATTCCATGAGCGGAAGATGGAAGGTCCTGAGCTTGAGCAGATGATCCAGAGCATGCATGCAAGGTTCGACTGGCTTTGGGGCATTGATATTGAGGGTGAAGCAGCGAAGGCGAAAGATCGGATGAAGGAATTGCTCGTCCAAGGATAGACGTAGATCGCTCCATCGTGATCGTTCAGGCGCTGACAACAATACGGCGTCATGATGATTCCCCTGTCACTCAGCGCTACCGTTTTCCAGGACCATGTTCATCGCACTTCGTAGTCAGTGGCCTCTCGCGGGTTATGGGGCCCCACGGGCGACTTCCCTGGGATCCATCGGTTGCCCAGAGCCCAATGGCTATGGCAGATTGGCTTGCTAAGGCATGGGCTCTAGGAGCGCTGTATCGAGATGAGCACCCTTATTATTTATTGGCGATCCTACCATGGTGGTCCCCAAAACATTCGCAGCTGCATGCGCCAGGGCTCCTTGGTGCTCACTGCAGACGTGCTTGGACTCCCTTTACCCGAAGTCCCTTAGGAAATAGGCCCTTCATGTTGTGCTTCATATGATTGGCTTGTCAAGGTATGGGCTCCGGAAGAAATGTCATCGCATCCAGATCCGTAGCTGATGATCCTACCGTGACGCTTCCCGTATCGCTCGTAGTTGCGTTGGCCAAACTCTACTTGGGACCGACTCCAGCACTCCCCACGTTGCTGCCGTCCTTGACGAACTTGGTAATGCTCTCCTTGCAAGCCCTCTCGCTATAGCTCTCCCACACATCGTATAGACTGATCAGTTCTTGAGTGGCATCGACGATAGCATTCATGTCGACTTTACTCTCTGCAAGCCAGTCGACAAGTTTACTCAGCTTCGGACCGGCCTGCTTAAGTCCGGCGAAACCTCCTAGGAAAGCTTGCTGAGCGGCACTCGAGCTGACGGTGGGCGAGAAGCCAGATGTAGATGCTGTCATTGGCGAAGTTTGCGTAGGAGATTGCTGACCTGTCGAGGCATGTGTGGAATGTGCTTGGAGACCGGCTGGCTGGCCTGCTGGTCGAAGGACGACGGCAAGGAAGACGGCGACGATGGCGATTACGTGCGGAGGATAGAGGAGGACAAGATCGGTGTTATAGCTGTCGTTGATGATGGAGTGGGCCAGTTGTGTCTCGTCGTTGCTGAGGCCGAAGATGGGTGACAGCTCTGTGAGTGATCGGTAAGGATGGTGGCAGATCAGTCGTGAGGAGAGTTGGGAGATCAAGGCGAACTCGCACTCTCCGATCTTGCTGCTCTCTGAGACTCCGAGTTCCGGCCACTGACGGGCCGCTTCTGCAAGCATGAGTCTGATGTGTTGGGGGCATTCTTCCATCTTGCAGGCGAGGTAGACAGCCGTGGCCATGATGAGGTATGGGTTGGTCTTGCGCATCTCGACACGCAGATAGAAGCGCTTGAGGTATACTTGAGCTGTGGCCAGAGCCTGCTGGCGAAGACTCATTCTGCGGCCGACCTTGTTGAGTTGTTGCTGGAAGTAGATGCTCATCAGGCGACGATCAGGCAGCGGGTACTTGTTATACAGTTGCTGGTTGGCCTTTTCTAGGTCCTTTCGCACGTCGGCCAGTTCAGGCTTGGTGAAGGTCCAGAACTTGGCCTGCGTCGAATCCCAGTAGTTGGCTGCCATATTGGTAGTAAGCAGTCGGAAGAGAAAGAGCTCGAAATGCTCCTGTGCCTCATCTATCTTCTACCGTGAGAGGCTGCCCATTCCACTACTGGGATGGCAGGTTTGGCTCTACCTCAATTCTGCCTATTCTTGCAGCTTCTCTGTCGAATACCGATGTCTTCATCCCACTGTGCATGCTTCTGATGATGGCACTGATTGCCAAGAATACAATATTGATGAGGACATGGATGCATGGAAGTGCGACCTGGAGGTCAGCAAGAGCCAACACACACCAGCGCGCGCCACCGTGGCGTCAAACGTCAATGTTGCCATGACTTCAGCGCTTCAGCAGAACTTCTTCTTCGTCTTTAGGTCACTGCTCAACACCCGCAATCACTTGCAACCTGCATCTGAAACGACCCTCCAACCTCCCACTCCACCGCGCACTTGATTCGAACCACAGTCAGCTGGAGTTGCGCGCGTCAGATCGCAACTTCTCTGCACAGCCACACTCTTTTCAGCTGTCACCCTCCTGCAGCACGATCTGGCCAACCTTTAACATCCTCCTGCTGTCTTGATCGAGACACGATCTTCCGACATTGTGACACCCATTATGGACAGATCAACTCAATTGCTGCTGGTATGCCTGGTGGGCTTGGTGTTGTTTGCCTCGCCTGCTGCAGCGTTCGGAGCTGGCAACATCGCCTCCATCTCAAGAATTGAAGGCCACAATTGTGAGTCTAACTCCATAGAAGCAAAATGCTTCTCGATGTCACAATGGCTAAGTGTAGTTCTTTTCAGGGCGCCATGGCGACATTGAGGACCTGCTCGAGACCGTCGCCTTCATCCACGGCCACAAATGGACTTCGATGATGGTCAAGCGGGCCTACTTCGGCAACTGGCTACGAGACTACAGCCAGGCAGTTGATGTCGGCACCCTCAAGGGCGTTCCCGCTGATACCATTCGAGTGCTTGTCTGGGTCTTGTCATTCATGAGCTTTGGTTACGCTACGGTAGAATTCGAAGTCACGGCCGAGAGGCTTGGTGTATACCGACCAGAGGAACACATCGACAACCCCAAGGACTACGCCGACAACCAGGACGCTAGGCAGTATGATCAGCGTTTACGTGGCCCTGTCATGCCCATCGAGCTCCAAGTTGATCCCAACACTGGCATGAAGAACTACATCGCCAATGAGAACTTAGGTATCGCCACTTCGCTTGGCTATATCAAGTGGAGCTTTGCACGAAGTATCCACTTTGGACGTCTCTACACCCGTGGAGCCCAGAGTGGACGAGAGGAGGATCTCTGTGAAGCCCTGCGATGCCTCGGCCAAGGTCTTCACTGCATGGAGGACTTCGGAGCGCATACGAACTACACGGAGCTGGCCCTCCGCGAGCTTGGCCTGCACAACGTCTTTCCCATGGTTGGTACGCAGACCATGATGAATATTCATGGCAAGCAGATATACCCATTAGTCACTGGGACGTTTGGTGGCGTAGACTTCCTGCATTCTGTGCTCGGCGAGGCGACCGATCACGTCACACAGGTTGAAGTCAACCAAACCGAGGTGGACCAGCTGAACAATGCTCTCTCCAACGCTGAGGCCAATGGAAAGCGTGGCGACGCTGGAAAACCAGTGGGTGCGCTCACCGACCTGCTGGCCAAGATCCCTGGCACCGGAGATCTGATACAAGAAGCCCAAAGCCTACAAGCATCATCTGAGGCTCAGGCGGCACAGAACTATCATGGTGGCTCGAGGGGTCTCGACGACTCTTACGTACCATACGGTGACAACTACGGTGCTTCTCGTGCCGACCAGGGATCATCTTACCAGCAGACTGGTGCACCACAACAGATGGGACCAAACCAGACGCCTGCCGGTTTTCAGGCCCCACCAAAGGTCGATGCTGCCGCTGTAGTAGCCAAGATCTATCCAATCCTTGCCTTCCGTGACAAGGTCGTTCGCCAAATATCTGCCATTGTCAGCAAGATCCCTGGTCTCGAAAAGATGATCGACACCATTACTGAGAAAGTCACACTTTTCGTCATGGGTCTCTTGGCCCCATTCATTAAGCCATTGATCGCTTCGGCTTCCAACGCGCTCAAGCAAGGCAGTGGAACTGTTGTTGACTCCAGCGCAAAGCAGCAGTACCTTGTTTGGACGGACCCAACATCTTCCGACCCAACTCACTCGATGCTCTCCAAAGACCACTTCAGCAACGTTCTCAATGGACCGGCAGGTGAGCTAGCGGCTTGCATCCTTCAATACGTCGCTCCTCGTGTCATCTACGGCTGGGAGCACCCCGAAGTCCCGGAACATGAGATCCTCAACGACATCGGTCGCGTCTTCCATCATCCAGCACTGCGCGACAACAACATCGAGATCCAGCGGAAGATGTTCTCCGTCATCGAGACCTGGCTCTCTAAGCGCCCCGACCGTGGACAAAGCCTCAACGAGCATCTTTCCTCGGAAAGCGTCAAGGCCGGCCGAAATCATCAAGTGCAGAATCTGCAGCAGAGCTTTGTCGGTGTCCAGAGCCTCGCGCAGCAACACGGCATGCACATTCCTGGCGTCGGACCTGGCCAAGGATCTCATAGCGCAACGAGAGGAGGCGTGTTCGACATGCTGGAGCAGAGAAGGCAAATGGGTGGAGATACTGTGCCGGAAGGTGCTTATTCTCAAGCTCCGATGCAGACGACGCATTACGAGCAGAGTAGTTCGGCCTATCCTTCCACATATCAGCAGGGTTATGAGCAGCCTTGGCAGTCTCAGCAGCAGCAGCAGCAGCCTGGAGGGTATGATCAAGGTGGCTATGGCAGTGGTGGATATCAGCAACAGCAGCAGCAAGGCGGTGGCTACGGAGGCGGTTATGGAGGCGGGTACAATCAGTATTAGGCTCGAGCAGGACGCTTAGATGAGTGATGATGATGATGAAGAAGCAGGTCTAATATCACACAGACGACAAGGGGTGTAAATCCAGGGATAGACACGATCATGAGTAAACGAGAGTTCAACAGTCGACGACGGCAGTTTCCCTCCGTCGAATAGATCTAGTCTGCGAATGAGGTCAAATGATTGTTTAGACCGAAAGAAAAGGGGTGGCAGCAGACAGCAGAAGAGACGGCCAGCGCTCGGTGTTCGGAGTTCGTCATGATCTCCATCTCCATCTCCAGTCTCTCTCTCTCCACACCCCGCGGTTCAGGTCCTGCATCAACATCTTTCTCAAAGTCCATCGCCCATATCCCCTCTTGCCCCTCTACTGCGAGCCAGGACCATTGATCAGTATGGCTGCTGCAAAGAAGTGAGTGCTTCAATTCGTCCATTGCGCCAAAGCCGCGAGCTCACAGCTGATGTACAGAAAGTGTGCCAGCCATCAAGGCGGCACTCTTCGACATGGATGGCCTTCTGATCGATTCTGAGGACAAATACACCATCTGCACCAACATAGTCTTGAACGAGTACGGCCGACCGAATCTACCATGGAATATCAAGGCGCAGATGCAAGGAAGACCTGGCCCAACAGTAGGAGATTCTGTCCACGCAGAAAGATACACAGCATTGACATGAGCACGACACCAGGCCGGCAAGATCCTCCACGACTGGGCACAACTCCCCATCACACACGAAGAATACATGGAAAAGATCAAAGTCCAGCAGAAGAAACACTTTCCCGATTGCAAGCCACTCCCAGGCGCTGTGCAACTCCTCCAAACGCTCGCGAAACGAACCGATCCTCCTGTGCACATTGCGCTCGCGACAAGTAGTCATAAGGCAAACTTCGACCTGAAGACGGAGCATATGCAAGATACATTCGAGGTGTTCGCAGAAGAGCACAGAGTCCTGGGCGATGATCCGCGGATTGGCAAGGGACGAGGGAAACCTGCGCCGGATATCTACCTATTGGCGTTGAAGACCATCAACGACCGATTGAAGCGGGAAGGCAAAGAGGGCATCAAGCCGGAAGAGTGTCTCGTGTTCGAAGACAGTGTGCCAGGCGTGGAGTCCGGACGTCGAGCAGGCATGCAGGTTGTGTGGTGTCCGCACCCAGAGCTCTTGAAGGAGTACCAAGGGCGGGAGAAAGAGGTGCTTGCTGGGTTGACGGGGGAGCACAAGGAGGCGGAGGAGAAGAATGAGGAGTTGGGGGTGGTGACTGGGGATGGGAGTCAGAGGGTCAAGGGAGCGCCGGGGGAGATCGATGATGGGTGGGCAATACTACTCAGGTCTTTGGAGGATTTCCCCTATGCGAAGTATGATATCAGGGTGAAAGGGGAGAGTCAGCTGTGATTCGAAGAGGCTGTACAGGTGTATATTGAAGATACCCAGAATCAGTACATTCACGCTCATATATGTGTATATAGAGAGAGCGAGATCGCTATACTGTGAGCTTCCTTAAGTCCGTCGAACGGTGTGCGTGAACGGAGTCGTTCTCGCCTTTCTGAACGATATAGAGCACTGTCGACGAATACTTCCACAGTCTCCTATGCTTGGTCACATCAGTCACAAGTCTTCGATTTCGAACATCAGCTAGTGTTCCTGTCCTTCGTGCCGAATCAAAAGCGTGTGAAGGATTTGGCTGAGCACCCTGTCCTCGGCAGCAAGGGCAACGTCACAGGTCGCAGGAAAGCTCTGTCTCCAACACTGCAACTCCCTCTCCTCCTCCGCCATTGATTGTTTCCTGCACTTTGCCGAATCCTCTCCACTCACGCGCCATCACAACACACCGCAGACCCTATATCATTCCCTGGCAGGCACCTATCGCTTCCCTGCCACCCGCTTCGGTAGCTATCGGAATCAATAGCTCGGCTGGCAGAAGCACAGCACACACGACACACCCTAACCCGCGTCTCCCCTCCGAACCGACGCTCCTCACTGGCTTCGTGGATCACGAAGGATAGTGTTCCTCAAACAATACGACTTGAACGCTCGCACACCCGCGTCCGGGTAGGAACCGGCCGAACGCAATGCGGGCGACATAGCAATACCACTGCGATTGGCCGCTATGGATGGCGAGTCCCAGGCACAGAGGGAGGCTCGCCTGCGCTCACTATGGGGCAAGCTCGATACCAAGAACAAGGGGACGTTGGACTATAATGCGTTGAAGAATGGCTTGCAGGGGATGAACCATCGTATGTACAATCAGACTGAGGCTGCACTGTCTGGGTGTTGTGATCGCCACGGCTGCTGATATATATGTGTGCAGCCCTGAAGGATGCGGATGCTCTGATCAAGGACATGCTCAAGGCCTGCGACATCGATCACGATGGCAAGATCAGCTACGATGAATTCTGCCGCTTCTGCACGCAAACGGAGAAAGAGCTCTGGCAGCTATTTCAATCGATCGACCGCGACCATAGTGGGAAGCTGGAGAAGAGCGAACTGCGCACAGCCTTCGAACGAGCCGGCGTGGCTGTCTCAAATGCGCGGCTGGACCGATTTTTCAGCTACATCGACAAAGACCACGACGGGACCATCGACTTCAGCGAATGGCGCGGTAGGCACATGGCATTCTCTCTCCACCAAGCATCATCCCCAAAATAAGCCTTAGTCATGGCTTTTCGCACGACATTCGAAACAAAAGCTAACGACAACCATAATCAGATTTCCTCCTCTTCATTCCCACGAATGCCCCCGGGCTGAAAGCCGTCTTTTCTTACTATCAGAATACCTCCAAACTCACGGCCGAAGGAGACGTCCTCATAAGTGACGAAGCTTTGCACTCTGCAGGTACGATCCTCGCTTTCATCAAGAGTTCGCTGTTCGGCGCCGTCATCCAGCTCGTCAAACCGGCGCAGTCGCACGCAGGAGGATCGAACACCGCGCCGATCTCTATGTGGGAAGACAGCGAGGCGAGACCGCAGCTGTTTGGACAGACGTTGGAAGAAGAGGAGGCGATTGAGGACGACCCATATATCCCAATTCGGCCTGCGCGGCGGAAAGAGCTCGAAAGACTGGCGCATGAGGAAGAGCAAGGCCAGCAGCAGAAGCTGAAGCTAATGGATTTTGTGCCCAATGTAGGCTACTTCTTGGCGGGTGGACTGTCGGGCATCACCTCCCGGACTGCGACCGCGCCTCTCGACAGGCTCAAGGTGTACCTGATCGCACAGACGGACGTCGCAGAAGAGGCGGTTGTTGCTGCTAAGACAGGCCGCGCCGGCGCTGCTCTGAGACATGGCGTCAAGACGCTGTGGAATGCGACCAGAGAACTGTGGGCGGCTGGTGGTATGAGGAGTCTCTTCGCTGGTGAGTGTCTGGAGGTGGAATGCGGTTATCGAAATGATGTGCTGACTTTTGCTAGGAAATGGCCTTAATGTACTCAAAGTTATGCCGGAGTCATCGGTCAAGTTCGGTGCATACGAGGTGAATGACAGTTCGAAGTATGTGGAACTGTTTGCTAACAAGATAATAATAGGCTTCTAAACGGGCGATCGCGAGAATAGAAGGTCACGACGACCCGAAACAGATCGCCTCTGTGTCCATGTTCGCCGCAGGCGGTACTGCAGGCATGATAGCACAAGCCGCCGTCTACCCCCTCGACACGCTCAAATTCCAGATGCAATGCAACACCGTGGCCGGAAGCGAGCAAGGCACCAGACTCATTATTCAAACCGCACAGAACATGTGGCGACGCAATGGCCTCGTCGCCTTCTATAAAGGCCTGCCTATGGGGCTGGTCGGCATGTTCCCCTACGCGGCCATCGATCTTAGTGTGTTCGAAACGTTGAAGAAGAAGATAATAGCGCGGAAGCGACGTTTGGATCCGAGCATCAAGCATGATGAGGATGCGTTGCCGGGCAACTTCTCTCTTGCGTTGATGGGTGGCTTTAGTGGAGCCATTGGGGCGAGTGTGGTGTATCCCATCAATCTGTTGCGTGAGTGATCAACATTTTGTGGATACGTTTTGTTGTTGATATGTTGCTGACTTGACTGTGATGATAGGTACTAGGCTTCAGAGTCAAGGGACGGCAGCACACCCCCGAACATACACAGGCATTATGGATGTCACTCGACAAACGCTTAAAGGTGAAGGTGTGCGAGGGCTGTTCAAGGGATTGACTCCGAACCTGCTCAAGGTCGTGCCGGCGGTGTCAATCGTAAGTTTGATCATTCGTGACGGGGAAGGGCAATGGACGCTGACCATGCGATGCAGACTTACGTCGTATACGAAAACACGAAGAAAGCGCTGCATTTGCAGTAGCCGCGCCAGTGCGGGACCAAGAAACTTGAATCTATCGCGATTGGAGACGAGACACGGGACGAACAGAGGGAGTGAACGAATAGAGGTGGAGTGTGTCACTACTGTCGCAACACCCCGGACAGTACGACCTGAGATACCCTTTTGAACGGCGCCGAGAATTCTGAGAAGGGAGAGGGGAGTAGTGTATATGCGAATAGACTCGAGAGTCGCTAGAAAAGATGAAGACGATGTCACCTGTGACGATACCTACCATATCGCCTTGACAATGGCCCCGACATCACAAGTCCAGGCGCCGAAACTTCAGGCGTCCAATTCTCGGGCCCGGAATGCCATACATACGTGTATGTGCTCATGAATGGCCTTTGCTCAGGTACAACTTAGCGTGATATGCGCTGTGAATACGAGGACAGCTGAAGTCTTTCACAGCGAGCAAAGATCGGCTCACGGGCAGCGCGAGACGAACGGCACGTCGGACAAGTACCGGACCTGCTATTAGCTAAGTGAGTTGAGTCTACATGCCTGTATCGATCGTTTCAGCCAATCGCGGAATGTGATCTGCCGTCGTGCCTTGCTTGCAGCACAGCCTCGGGTGCTAAGCTGAGCTTCGATGTCTTCTCGGTAACAGATTAACATATGGCAGCCACGATGATGAGCGCAGGGCTTGGGAATACGAGCGGCTGAGGGATCGGCGTGACTGGACTTTGCTGGAAAGGGTAAGTGGAATATGTACTGACGATGATGTCCAGAGAGCGTGGTTGTATGGTCTTGGAGGGAATGGCATCATTCGCCGTGGCGGTGCCGGTTCTGGGGCGGGAAGTTGTTGTCGATCGATGGGTTGGGCGATGGTGGCATGGCACTTTGGATGCGGCAGTTGGAGGAGAGTATGATGAAGGGGTGGGATATATCTCGAGGCGATGGCAGTCGACACAAGGAGTATTGCCCTCACCACACGATATACCGATTACCATCTACGACGATGCGAAATACACACCTCCTCGCCCTAGCTGCGACGCTGCTTCTCACGAGATCCTCCCACGCCCAGCACACCGCCAACACGACCAAACAGACGATATGTCCCATCCTAGGCCAGCAATATCCCCTCCCGACATCCCTTTCCTGCGCGCCCGCCTTTCTCAACGCCACCCGCTCCCTGACCCATGCCATCGACTCACGGCTCCAAGCGTATGGCTTCAACGAGTCCACGTTTAGCATCGGCATGTTCAGCACCGAAGACGCCTCCGATCTCATCTACGAGTACCACCACACCGACGCCGCCGTTGCCCGTAGCGCCTTTGGCACGAATCAAGCGGATGCCGACTCCGTGTATCGCATTGGATCGGTGTCGAAGCTTTTGACGGTATATCTGTTCTTGATCAGAGTTGGTGAGAAGGGAACACATGTACCTATTGCGGAGTATCTGGAGGAGTTGAAGGATGTTGGGGTGAATGAGGCGGATATGGATGCTGTACTGCCGAAGTGGGAGGAGATTACGGTCGGAGAGTTGATGAGCCAGTTGGGGGGATTGACGAGGGACTGTAAGTGCTGTTATGAGCTGCAATGGCATGGCTGGTGGTTGTATGGCTTGCTGACCTGATTTGCTCCAGTCCAGCGTTCGACCAAGGACATGTATGGTCCTGAGGTTGCCAATGCGTTTCCTGATATCCCTGCGAACGAAAACCCTCCTTGTGGCGATCAGCCTGGTCTTCAATTGCATGGCTGCTCTAATGCTGGTATGTACTAGGCTGTCCTGAGCCATTCCCGATGGCATTGCTTTCTCCCCCTCTCTCTCCGTTTTATTAGTCGACCAGGCCCAGAATCATAACAACGGTCGCGCAGAGATTTGACAAAACTTGGGGATACCTTGGATTGGCTGACCCGCGTCACAGAATATGTCAATGGTGTTGGACGCCAGCAAGCTATCCTGCCAGCAAGCTATACGCCTACGTATAGTAACGAAGGTTTCGGTCTTGCTGGCGCAGCCATAGAGCGCGTTGTCAACACGTCGTTCTCGGCCGCCTTCGATCAGAGTCTTGTTCGTCCGCTTGGTCTGAAGGGGACTTCTGCGAAGACTCCGAACACTACGGTCAATGGTATCATTCCCGGTAACCTTACGTCGAGTGGATGGAATAGCGACTTTGGTGCTATTGGTCCGTAAGTTTGATCTGCTTCTTGCTTGTCGACATTGCATTGGACTGACATGATCTGATGGTAGCGCCGGTGGGCACTTCTCTTCAACCAGGGACATGGCAATGATAGGCAAAGCAATCTTGGACAGCGAACTACTCCCAGTGGCTACGACAAGACGCTGGTTGAAGCCGCACTCCTTTGTCGAGAGCTTCGAGCAAGGCGTCGGCATGCCTTGGGAGATTTTCCGCCTCAAGATCGACGGGTACTCCGTCGACATGTATGCCAAAGATGGTGACTGTTCGTCTCACCCCATATTGTCCTCTCCACAACAACTCATACTGACATCCTCATCTCAGTCGGCGTTTACCACAGCAGTATCATCACCATTCCTCAACTCGGCATCGGCATCTCCCTCCTCATCGCAACCGACACCCAAGCGCAAGAAGGACCTGGTGTCGCCGTCCGTACAACCCTCTCAAACCTCATCACTTCCAAAGTCCTCCCCGCCGTCTCCCAAGTCGCCAAGTCCCAAGCGCACAACGCCTTCGCTGGTCATTACACTGCCCTTCCGCACCTGAACTCGTCCATAACCATAACCACCGATGACCTCCCAGGCCTCAAGATCGCGTCCTGGATTTCCAACGGCACGGACCTGGTCAACGAGCTCGTCGTGCCGAGTGTTGGAAACGATACTAGATTGACGCCGAACCTGTTGTATAGCAAGGCAAGTAACAAGGTTGGTTTTATGGCGCAATTCGCTATTTCCGAGGTGGATGCGGATCCGGTGGCGGATGGTAATCCGGCGAATTGGTATTGGAGCTGTAATAGTTGGCTTAATGTGAGTCCTCATACGTGGGGTGATGTTGGATTGGAGCAATTTGTTTTCCAGAAAGGAGCGGATGGGAAAGTGCAAAGCGCTTTTAGTA
This sequence comes from Zasmidium angulare, assembly GCA_002786045.1. Lineage (NCBI taxonomy): Eukaryota > Fungi > Ascomycota > Dothideomycetes > Mycosphaerellales > Mycosphaerellaceae > Zasmidium > Zasmidium angulare. The sequence continues at coordinate 382,304 of NHNX01000024.1, forward strand.
AGGCTTTCAGGGTCAAGATGGAGAAGGTGCAGTGATGCGCACTTACTCACAATGAGGTTGCTGGTCTCCTTTCCTTGTAAGCCGAGATGTTGATAGCTTAGATGTTCGATACAGTTACATTAAAGGTCGCTTCACTAGTATGGTTGAATGCCATCCTTTCTGATCATCTTGCCCACATCCGCATCTCGCTTGCCTTGTACGACATCCGTGATGAACTCAGCGCCGACCGATGGGTCCAAAGCACCAATCTATGAGAGAACGTTAGCACATGCTCCAAGCCCCGTCACACAAACTTCACGACTCACCTTCTTCAGCTGCTCCGCCCCGATCCCATTCAGATTCGTCGCCAGGAACCCTGGACTCACACCAAACACCTTCACCCCATCGTTCTTCAACAAGCGGTTCCAATCCCGAATCAACATGTTCAAGCCACATTTCGACGACCGATAGATCTGCGTTGGGTTCATCAAGTTGGGCTTCGGCCAGCCTGCCTCTGGCGACGCGTTGATAATTCCATAATTTGCATCCGTCCGCTCAGTATCCGCCAGACTCGATGTTCCGCTGATCATGAAAATGACACGAGGATCAGAGGACTTGAGAAGCAAGGGCATGAACTCCTGGGTGGTGATCTGCGGACCTGCGACGTTAATGCTCCAGCTTTTTAGCCAGGCTTCGCGGTGGTTCCAGCCCTCGTCTTGGGCTTGCTTTTCGACGTTCGCGCCGGCGTTGTTGATGAGGACATCGAGGTGGCCATAGCGTTGGGTGATGGTGTTGCGAGCCTTTTGGATGGATTCGTCAGATTCGATGTCGATCTGAACAGCGGAGAGGGTGCTGGATGTGTTGGGGCATTCTTTCTTGAGGGCGTTGATGGCTTCCTCGCCTTTCTGAAGGTTTCTGCTGCCTACAGCGATGTCGTACGGAATCTCTCTACGGAGGAGAGCTTTCACGGTTTCGTAGCCAAGGCCGGTGTTGGCGCCTGTGATGAGGATGACCTTCTTGTCGGAGGACATGTCTGATCGTGCTGTTGCTGAGCGTGTTTCGTTGGAGAGACGCTTGATCGAGTGTGCAATTGACGTAGAAGCTTGTTGTCTCGGGGATAGATGCTATGAGAGGGGTTGCAATACTTCTTTATATCCTACCTTGGTCGTGCCTTTTGAGAAAGGTCAATGACGAAGTCTAAGACCTAAAGCCGACAGCAACCATGCCTCTCACGGACGAGAGGATTGAGGCTGCTTTCTGGCGTTTTTAGACAAGTTGCTTGTGTCCGCGGCAGAGTGCGTCGCTGAAAGTGTTAGGACATTGTTTTCTGTATCCGATCGGTCGAGAGCGTGACTAACAGACTTTCTCGGCCGACAGACGACGTCACTGGCATTCTAGAATCCAGTCTTGTCCAATGGCCTCCAGTGTCTCGCATGGCTTTCTTAAACCGATGAACAAAGGCGCTGCTGTTCAACAGTAGCCGCTGCTCCTTCCTTGCGTTGCACACTGGCGATGTCCACTATCCGGTCGTTGGTCGGCTGGCGTGATTAGGGCTCGTCAACTCAACAGTCAAGGCTGCCCAGCGGAGTAGGACGAGCCATTTGCACCTAAGCTGTTTCGCCTGTCACGATAGTTATGTCGTATTGCCGGTCGTGATTCGGTCGACTATTTGCTTCTCGTGGCAGTATAACCAGGACGAAAGCACTTCCCGGCGGACATCCGTAATCAGTTACCTAACCACAGCTACTTGTCGTTAGTCTCGCGGCACATAGCAATCGCTCGCCTATCGCAGGGCGTGAGGACCCACTTTTGAGCAATCGCAGCAGTGTCCAGGTAGGCGTGAGATTCTGTCGACTCATTAGCAAGGGAATAGACATATTTCCAGACACTTCGTTGCGAGAAATTCTCATCCCTACCATTTCCACCGCCAGACCAAGCTGCGAAAGGCTCCAAATGGGTTCTAATATCGTCGTTCTTGGGTAAGCCGGAAGTCCTGATCGACAACAGCATTGAGATACTGATATTGCTGCAGAGCTGGAGTTAGCGGCCTGACGACAGCCTTGACGCTCGCGAAGAACGGCGGCCATAAGATCACCATCATCGCCAAACACATGCCAGGCGACTATGACATCGAATATGCTTCGCCATGGGCTGGAGCCAACAGTCTTCCGTGAGTTCACATAATCGTTCTACACCATACTAGAGTGTTGGACTGATATCTGGACGTAGCGTCGCCAAGCAAGGCACTCCATCTGAGGGCTATGAACGAGAGACATGGCCGGAGCTGGAAAAGCTCGCTAGAGAACCCGAGGCTGGTATCCACTTCCAAGGTGAGCGTGGTCTTTTCAACATGGTAGAGATTTAGCTGACGATGACTGCAGACACCCGAGTATTCCGACGCACCAAGGACCGCAACTCGCCGGTGGGTGACTGGTTTGCAGAATTGATCAAGGAGGAGCCCTGGTTTAAGGACCTTCTGCCGAACGTATGGGCCGCTTTGTCAAATTCCGAACCATGTGCTGACTTTACCAGTTCAGGAAGTTGACGAGTTCGGAACTGCCACCAGGCATGGACGGCGGGAGCGGTTTCACATCAGTCTGCATCAACACCGCGCTATATCTGCCTTATCTCACGTCGCAATGCCTGAAGCATGGCGTCGTAGTCCGAAGGGGAATAGTCTCACACATTTCCGAGGCCGCCAGCTTACACCACACAGGCAAGCCTGCAGATCTGATTGTCAACTGTACCGGCTTGTCGTCGCTACGATTAGGCGGCGTGGAGGACAAAAACCTCTACCCAGGACGTGGACAGATCGTTCTGGTCCGCAACGATCCCGGCGTAATGGCATCGACCTCAGGAACAGACGACGGGCCTGACGAGGCTGTGTACATCATGCAACGAGCAGCCGGAGGTGGTACCGTTCTCGGAGGATGCCTCCAAAAGGACAATTGGGAGAGTCAACCTGATCTCAGTCTAGCGAACCGCATCATGAAGCGCGCAGTCGAGCTGTGTCCGCAACTGGTGCCAGAGGGTAAGGGGGCCGAAGGTCTGAGCGTGATCCGGCATGGCGTTGGTCTGCGGCCGATGCGGACTGGTGGTATTAGGATCGAGAAAGACAGCATCACTGGTGCTGACGGGCGCAAGGTCGCGGTGGTGCATAATTACGGCCATGGTGGATATGGGTATCAGACGTCGTTCGGGTGCTCGCAGGCAGTGGAGAAGCTTGTTAACGAGTCTCTCCAGCAGAAGGCGAAGCTGTGATGTAGTCGACCAAGCGAGCGATAGGGACCAAAAGCGATTTTCACCGGCTTTTCACTGTCCAAGTAAACATCCTAGCCATGGCGTTTGATTTTCTTTCGCTGGAATAGAAAAAGTTGTCTATTGGCCGCGTACAATGTACGTGTCTGTAGTCAGGAGTGGAGCAGGAAAGCGTGGCTAGCGTAGCGTGACGTTGCGTGCACAGACGCAAAGCTCAAGCTTCCTGCGAGCAACAAGGAGACTTTCGACTCTATTCAGCTCCCAAAACAACCACGCAACAACCCATCTACCACTGCGAAGCCGCCCTCGCCGAAGCGCCAGCATCTAAGTCCCCTCTATCTACACTTTTCAGCCCGCGACCATGGACTTCTCAGACATCTTGTCAGTTGCGCCAGGAGCACAATGCAGCTGCCTGGCACGATGCGCTGACCTCTGCACAGTCGAATTGCCAATCTGGTGATTGCAGCCTTCCTCATACTGGGTGGTATTGGACAATTCTGGCCCGCGTTTCATGTGTAAGAGTCGGCAAAGACCGGTTGCGCCGAGAGGGAGCACTCATCCTTTGCGCACAGGCAGAGCATCATCGTGGCAGCATACTTGTTCATCTTTGGCCTTGGTACGTTCTGTCAGCATGATCTTATACCTGCAATTACTGATGTGATATCTAGCGACCGCGCTTCTTGGTACGAAACCGAAATCTCGAGTCTACGACCTGAATGCCCGCTTATGCTTCCAACAGAGTTCCAAATCCCGCCTCAAATCGCACGCTATGGCTCGTTCATGTTCTCCTTCGTCGGTCGCGGAGCTCGTAAGATAAACCACACTACAAGAGATGGCGTTGCGTTGGCTAATGGTTGTTAGTATACCTGTTCTTGGGCTGCATAACCATGGGTGACAAGTGGTGGAAGTACGTCGCCGGAGCCATTGTTGCGTTCGCAGGGCTCGTATATATTGGTCTCGAGTTTGTGCCTAGCATTGAGCCACCGGCCAACATGAGGTAGGGTTGAGATACTCGGGAAGCAAGTTCTTGAGAGGGCTGACAGTCTGGATAGGGATGCCGATGCTGGCTGGGGTGCCGAGCAGGTCTAAGACGTGCGCATACACCAAAGGCCGATGCGACACGCCAACGATAAAACGACATTGGCGAGTGACGAAACGAGCCTGGCAAACTACAACCCACGGAAGCCATACTAGGATAATGACGATCAAGAATGAGGAAGTCGGGGAGGACTTGTACATTACAGCAGCGACAATCGGCAGCCGACCAGAGTTGAACCAAAGCGGAGGCGTCCTGGCGTAGCGCGATGCATGTAGAGAGTATCAATGAGCTGCATAAGACCTCGTTCGACCGTTTGCCAAGATCTCGATGGACGTCTCGGACGTATCTTCTGAAGGTGACAACTCAAGAGCACGGAGTGGAGAAGCCAACTCCGAGCATACCTACCTGCCGTCTAATCATTAATTGCAATGTCTCGCGGGGAGGGAGGCTAGGCGGCCTCGTGAGGCAAGCCAAGAAGCATTGCGAGCCTCTTCCACGTGTCCCACGCCAGGCTCTGCCACCACCACACCACCCGAGAGACTTTAGACGGTGGTCGATCTCCGCCATCACTTGCCGAAAGACTGGTCGAGTAAGAGTCTACGAGGTCGACGACAGGCCCACTATCATACGCAACGGTACGGCTGCGCACAGGACTTGCTCGCGTAGTTGCAGAGAGCGCGGCTATCGCGCTTCTTGAAAATCCAGCTTCTCCCGGCCGCGCTCGACGTTCAACACTTCGCGGTCGAAGTGAGGTTGTTATAAGCAGTGTTCTTGACATGCTCCGCTAAGACTAGCTCGTCCGGCTGTGATGCTGTCGCCATTCCGTCTGACTCGAGGCAAAGTCACGATGATATGCCGAGCAAATCGCGCAGTCCTTGTCCCTGTTTCCTGCAGTGCCACGCCCACGGATCACCCATGCCGACGCGGGACTGTATGGAATGCCGAGAGGCTATGCATGTCGCATCACACCATTTCGTGCAGTGCGTTTCCCCACGCAGAGGCTGTTGTAATGCAGTTTATATGGGTGGGAGGAAGTCGAGATACCTTTCTCGACGTCGTCCCTTCTCGCTGGGCCTCAGATCCAGCCGTTCGCGCTAGCCACGCGCCAGGAGCTCTTTCCGAGCCAGTCAACGTGCTTGGATTTATCCTTACCTCTACATTAATCATGGAAAGTGAGTCCCTGCGAAGCTAACAAGCGCAACCGCGACTCGTCCGCAAATCGGCTGCGAGCCGTGTGTCATCACCAGCGATGCTGACGTCCAGAAGTTGAGGGACTGGCTACACAACCTTGTGGAATCCTTCACCTCACCCATGGTTGATCGGCCGAGTCTGGGCACCGACCGCACCCAAACGACGCGGAAACAACAGCAAGAAACACTCGAACTGCTCCTCATCATCCACACCATCATCTGCGACTACAGACATCTTATGGACGTCGATATCTACGGCTGACAGCATCTGCCTGGTCAAACGACTCCTGCCATAGTATAGCGCCCCGCTACGAACCGCGTGTCACCACGTTTCTCCTTTATCAGATCACCTCGCCCATCAGATATACTCCGCAACTCGCCCTCGGTCTTTTCCTCCTCAACCATCTCCATCGACGTCAACCACTACCGGACCAGGTTGACCCATGCCCTGGCCATGAGCCGGTCTCCAGAATCTCGCATGGCAAACACCACCGCTGACCACCCCTCGGCGGTGAGACCGAAACCTCTTTCTCCTCGAATACCTTCCCTGCTCCAGAGACAGCCGTCGCAGCAGGAACTGGAAGCTGCCCAGCATCTGGTCGAGCACTCGAAAGGCGCCCAGCACGCAGCGCACCCTCAGGATGTCCATCCTTCAAGTCATGCGACACACGACACGCCACACGTAGCCCGTCAGCAAGGCAGTGGCGTGTTGCACGGTACAGATGATGGCGCGCAGCAGGATCCCCGCGTCTCTCCAGCACCGTCGTCGATATCAGCGGCTGCGAGTTCGCGACAGTCACCTATGATGACAAGTCTTCCACCAGGCGGACAGCAATGCAGGTATGAAAGTGTTTCGATAGATACTGTGTCACGCTAGCTGACGAGGATAAGTAATTGTGGGACTACCAAGACACCTCTGTGGAGGAGGTCCCCCGCGGGTGCTGTCATCTGCAACGCTTGTGGGCTATACTACAAGGCACGCAACCAGATGCGCCCCGTAGGCCTAAAACGAGGAGTCCACTCCGGCGGCCAAACACCAGACGGCCAGGCACACGACAGACAGACCTCGCCGACCTCGATACATAGCGGTGCAACGTACGTGTCAGCGGATCAGAGCGTCAATGGTACATGTCCAGGTGGGGGCCGATGCAATGGTACAGGCGGTCAGGAAGCATGCAATGGGTGTCCCGCGTACAACAATCGAGTATCGAAGACAGCCTCCGTCGCGCTGCGACATACGAGTACGGACCCGGCCGAGTCGAGTTCGTTGCAGAGGTACGCGCCGCCGACCCAAGCGGCAACTAATGTTGTCGTTGCGTGTCAGAACTGTGGGACCACCATCACACCGCTTTGGAGACGAGATGAGGCTGGACATACAATTTGCAACGCCTGCGGCCTCTACCATAAACTTCACGGCTCACATCGGCCGGTACAGATGAAGAAAGCTGAGATCAAGCGACGGAAACGTGTCGTCCCAGCCGCCGTCTCGACATTTGAAAGCAGTCCCTTCCCCAGCGACGCGATGAGTGATGCTTCCGGCCATTCTGAGCATCGCGCATCAGTGCCGCCGTCGATGGTCGCCACTCCTGCGTCAGGCCCAGACGACACATCTTTTCCGAGACAACACGAGGAACCACGACCAGCCGGCCCCATACCCATCGACTTCACTGACGCGTTTCGCCATTCAGCTAGTGATAGCAGAAAACGCTCGTTCTCGGTGAGCGCCAGACACGACGAACCGAACTCTGAGCGCATATCCACTTCACCGAACACGGAAAACATTGATCCTGGTCTTCCGCATAGGAGCTCGGGAGCTGGCGATTCGAAAGAGAGTCGAAGACTGGAGTTACGGCGGGAGGCAGAGAGGATGCGGCAGCTATTGCTCGAGAAGGAACGTGAATTGGCGGAGTTGGGGGAGTAAGGGGAGAGGTTTTGACGACGAAATGCTATTGCGATACGATACCATGCTCAACTTTTCGGGTACGAATACTCTTGGGAAGATACGATGTGTATGGGCTGTGGGATGAGTTAGCGCTGCTCGGCTTTTCGATAGATATACCTTTGAGATGAGGAATAACGAACATCTCGCTACTCTCTGGAGACAGTGGATCATACTCAAGAATGCTGATACACTTTTCCAACGCCGTTCGGGTTTGTTTCATTCACTGAAGTCCTCCAGTCACATGCGCCAACGCTAATTTCAGACCCCACCCATATCCGTCATTCATCAGAACCAGATCTCGATCAGTCGTTCACTGACAGCGCTCGGTAAGAGTACTCCCGACTCTGTAATGATGCCAGAAATGAGGTTCGGGGGCGTATAGTCGACAGCATCCTCAGGGCGCCAACTCGAAACTCCCTGCGCTTTCGTCTCGACCTCCATATCTGCCACGCCTTCGTCCTTCGGTTGAGCCTCAGCACCCTCCGAGCCCTTAGCAGTCTGAAAATCGACGACATTCTGCTGGATGCCCAAGTCCTGCTGCCCGAGTGGGTACAGCCGCACAAACTTATGCGACTCCGACACCACATAGAACGGCTTCCCAGCAGCCTTGGCCAACATGCCCATCTGATACGTGCCCATCCTCGAGATGATCCCTCCATTTTCCACTACACCCTCGGCGCCTACGAAACACTGCGTCACTTGATCCAAGCAATACGCAATTGCCGTCGGCGGAATCGTCGCGACGGGAATATCCCTCTCCCTTAACGCCTTGATGTTCTCCGCGCTCTCCGTACCCCACTGATCGTCCGATGGCACCACGTAGATGACGCGAAATCGTATGCTGCCTTTCCCACTCGCATTACTCGACTCCGCCGCACTCCTCAACAGCGCACCCACGACCCTCGACCCGCCATTCGTCAAAATCGTATTCCCATCGCGTATGAACTGCCTCCCGAAGCCTGCGATCGTTTCCCTTGCCGCTTTGGCCCTTTCCACGAATAACCTTCCATTCTGCACGAGGTGCGTGCGAATGTTGTCGAAGTCTCCGCTGAGGCCTCCGGGCCCGGGTTTCTGCAGGTTGGCGATGAGGTATTGCTGGAAGATGTCGGTGCCTGCGGAAAGGGAGATCGAGTTTGGGATGGAGGTTTTGAGCGTTGCGGTGAGCTTGGAGACGAGGTCGAGGGTTTCGGAGACGGTGGAGGCGGGCGTGTGGGCGAGGCCGAGGATTAATGATTCTATGGCGGCGACGGGCATGGTTAGGTCGGGGTCTTCTGTTAGGAGGGTGTTGTAGGTTTTGACGATGTCGAAGGAGGCATCTTGAGAGGGCGATGGGTTTGCCATTTTGGTAGTGGTGTTTGGCAGCTTGGTGCTGCGATTGGGAGGAAGATCACATTGTGGGAGTTGTGGTTGTTGGAGGACTCATAACTTTGCTCACATTGATGGCGGAAAGAGTTCCGGGTACGGGGCGGCCCGGGCGAGCTTGAGTGCGACGTCGAACGTCTGTCTTCGGGTACTTGAGCAAGTGCATCTTCTTCGACCTGGAAAGCAGGAGCAAGAGCGCGGCTTCAACATACTCATCGACTGCTGTCGCCAAACTCATGTATCGCATCACATTCGTCCCAATCTCAACTGATCATGAAGGTCTTTCGCAGTTCGCGAACGGTCTGTATGAGATCGATCTGCTGCGCGACGCGAGGCCGCCTTGACAGCTAGCCGCCACCAGCATGGGCGCATGTTACTGGCCTACAGCTGCATACATGTCCGGTGGCTGTGGCTATGCTCAGGCGACAACAAGCGGTCTTCACAAATCTGCTTCTGCTTTCGTTGACTCCATCGCAATACTTTTACCTTCCCGTCTTCGCTAGAAACCTGACATCACTGACCCATCGCGATCATGGCTGAGGTTCTTGGATTGGTCTCGGGAGGCGCTGGACTGGCCTCATTAGCCTTTCAACTTGGCGAGAGTGCCGTCAAGGCCAGAAGACTGTATCTGGCAATCAAAGAGGCACCAGAAACCCTTGAACACCTTGCCTTCGAGATGGACACATTCAGTTTGGTACTCCAACAAATGGCGCGCCATGGACAAGTCTCCGATTCAGGAAACGCAGAGCTTCTTTTGCGATGTGTACGAATGTGCGAACAGAGCGTTACGAAGATCAAGGGAACGGTCAACAAACTGGAGTCGCTCATTTGCAGGCATTCGCGCCTCGGAGTGTTAAGGGCCGCGGTGGAAGATAAGGATGTTTCCAAGCTTTGCACTGATTTAGAAAGAGCCAAGACGTCTCTTGGAATCGCACTGCAGTTGTACAGTGAGTACCAGCGGGCGAGGGATAGAGAACTTCTCCTTGCGAATTACAAGCTGGCATCTGAGCACGGTCGACTTTTGCAGACTTCAGTCAAGTCTTTGGCGAACATGGAGACTGGCATGTCCAGAGTGACGCCTATGTATATGGGGGAAACCGTCGTTGAGACCGGCCCAAGCGACGAAGTTGCAATCATACGAGGACAGTCTCGTTATCACTTACCGAAGAAGGAGTACCGGCTACAGATAAGACCTTGGTTCATCTCAGCCGCTTGGGAAGTGTGTGTCGGGAGATCAGTTGCTGGATGGGATCTGCGGCTACGAGCCAAGAACATTGTGCCTGAAAATGCACAAATTTTCCAGCTTTGTCACGATGGCGACCTTGACGGCGTTCGTAAGCTGTTTCGAGATGGACTGGCTTCTCCTGGTGACCATGCAGCATCCGGCTGTCATTCGGTGTTCAAGGTAAGCTAGTCTCTCAACTTAGAACGACATGAGTACACTGAAAGAGTTGTGTACAGGACTCAATGAGATCGCGAAATCTACCGCTTTGCCAGTTCATCATGCATTCTCTGGGCGCCGATGCCATTGACGTGGACGAGCTTCACGACTGTCTGGGTTACTACGCGTGGACCAGTAGATTCGCAGAGGGCGGTGAGTTTGATAAAAATCGCTCGGTCGATATGTATCGACTGGTCATCGACTGCATGGACTTGACAAAGGACAATTTTCTCCAAGGCCAGTGGTGGGAATGGAGTTGGGATATTGAATGCATGAAGCTTGCACAAAACGCTATGTTGACGCCTTACATGGATCTCAGTTGGCAGACACGCTTTGAACATGCAATGGAACTGGCGATCTCGGAGTATAATTTTACCGCCGAGATGTTTCTTCAGCCGCTGGGTTGCCATCCTTCTGACCCTCGACTTGCTGGAGCCAAGACTAAGTATGGATTGACAGTTTTCCATGCGATAGCTACGGCTGCCGGCTCCCGGACATCGACACAATTGGAAGCCGGATCGTGGACTGAATTGGCGTGTGCCTATGTTGCTAGTGGAGGATCTGTTCACTCCCAGGACACGAACGGGTCATCGCCTCTGACCTTCTTACTCGACCCGTGGATTTCCAACGCTTGCCGCTGGTCATGCGAGACAACGCGTCTCCGAGTGTGGCTTCAGCTGCTGAAGGCGATCGGCATCGATCTCCTACTTTACGGCCAGACAGAGACCACTATCTGGCACTCGAACTCTGCGAAAAGACAGGATAACTCCTGGCGGTCTAGTGGGCGGTATCGTGGTGCATATGTGCACGGGTTCTCTTTCGGCGCCGATATCGACGATTGGTCGGCAATTCTCCGCACGCTCACGTCTGTGTCGATCTACGAGTTACACACCGCACCCGGCATCCCAGGTACTTGGGACGCGGCGCTATACGATGAGAACGAGCATCCTTCAACCATAGTCTGGGCTCCTGTGCAAGAAGATGAAGCAGGCTTGTCTCTGCGTTCATCGTGGAAGCTCAACCGTGATCTCACGATGCTGTCCGATCCATTTCCTGCGCCGGACACAAAAGGACAGCGCATGACAGAAGCTTTCAACCACTGCATCGCCTCTAAAGCCCAAGACGACAACTCTGAGGTCATACGCTTGCTAGATACAACCCAGAGGCCAATCAATCGACCACGCAGCCGCAGTCAACCACGACTGCGAGACCAACGCGATGCTTCCCAGATGTGCGACAGCGTCCCTCGTCACGGATGGCTTCCGACATACCACATCTGTGTCTGCGACTCGAAGCGTCGACTTGCTCCATGCGATGTCAACGACACAAACACGTGGCTGACGGCGTTCCGAAGATGCACGCGTGGCTATCACCAGACGGCGGATATCAACAAGTACATTGAGCGTCGTATGAGGCACTTCCGACGACAATTCCGTACGCGAGAAGAGTTGGAGCAGTTGCCATATAAGGCGTATATGGACAGGTCTTGGCGTCAAGACGACTGGTGGGAGATGACTTCGCACGAGTACTATTACGAAGGAGAGTGAATTGCACCAGACAGCATACATAGGGCTGCTGAAGTTGTTGATCATCGAAGAAAATATGATCTTTACATATGCGGCTTGTTTGTTCCCATCACAGTAGAGTTCAGGTAGTCTGGCGGGCCCGACGGGCCGCTAGATCCGCCAGTAGCCGTGAAGCTTGGCGTGTACGTCGCCTGCTTTGCTCTCAGCTCTGTGTACCAACTCTCTGCTGTACACACGCCGCACATGCTATGGCACAGAAGTCTGTGAGCTACACTGCGGCTCATTGATGAGAGCGTAAAACTTTCTTGATGGCTCAGCGCCTCCAGATGTCATTGCTTCCAGCTGGCAAGGGCTGTGCCAGAGCTCTGCTGCATACCTTAAGCGAACAGCTCAGAGCGAATCAAGCGAAGTTGGTGACCGGTGAGATGGGCGGCCAGTCACGATGGACCTCGACAGCCTCATGGCCGGGCGCAAAGTCGCTCCAACAATATGCTTGATGTCCAAGCAACAACCTCAACACTCGCAGAACCACCTCGTCGCCTACACAATCAGGCATCAAGCCTCACGCCAATTCGCACCACTGCGGCTCACTACCATTCGAGCATTTGACCCCTCATATTGACAAGGACTGTCCACAGCCACCGCGATTATGCCGCCAGAGCGCATCGCCGCATACCGCCTGCGGCAAAGCGACTTGACGGCCTTCCTTCGAAAGACTTTCGGAAATTCCGACTTCAAGATCAAGGTACCATCCAGCAATTCAAGCGAGCCAAAAGTCATCTTGCTGACTTCCCGAAAGCTGAGGAATGATCAGTATTCATTCAGCGTGCCTCGCAAGCTCACTCCTGTATGTAAACGCAGGGTCTCACAGAATTGCTCTAATGAATGGAGAAGCAAGAGGTAGACCAGATCGAAGACTTGAGGGTTCCTTCGCCTTCGGACTAATGGCGCACGTGCGCTGCGCTGATTGCCGGAAACGCTGTCGCAATGCCCATCACGATCGACTTGCTCGCATCGGCGGCAAATGAAGAGTCCACACGTTTTGCGTCACAGCTCGCACCCACCGGCCTCACAGTGACTGTGGCTGAGCTTGCCTGGGGTGGTGCTGAAAGTTACACGGGTAATGCATTGGCGGCCCGGGTGTGCCGCACTGCATACTTCGCCCTGCTGAAGGCTATGTGCAGACGGAGCGCTTGTCTCTCACAGCATTGACTTTATACTAAAGCAATTGGGTATAACATTCGTTTTCCAGCTCTCCATAGCTTCATTCGAGCGCTCAAGTCTGACGATATGGATCAATTCGCCCGGTCGTGCTCCCGCGCCGAACATTACCCTAGAAACTTACTCGCTGATTGCGCACCTTTCTACACAAGACGAGCCATTGAGGACCAACTCAACCAGCGGTCAACGCAACTATTTTGCGATGAAGCGGCGGCATCTAGCAGACAACGACCCTCTCTCAACCTCCATGAAGTCTCTGCAGGAGGTGTGTGAAGTCAGGATCTTAATATTACATCCATCAAGCTGACGAGATGCATAGGCCTTAAGCTTTCGAACGTGAGCACTTTAGTGGCGCTTCAGGAACATTTCGCAACACATGGCCAAGACTATGGAACAAGATATGTGTCAGTAGAGTCTGCGGGCAACCTGTAGATGCTGCCAATATGCTGATAAAACTTCAGCTCGATCGAAGCGCCGCACTCCTGCGAGAGATTGAAACTATCTCGACCAATGTTTAATTATCTTATGACCTACCATCAGGTTACGCCATTCTTCGTGGAGTTCGTTCTGCCCTTCGGTAGAAGGGAGTATAAACAGGACTTCCCGCACTGTGGCTTTCGAAATGCCAGTCAGCTACAGAAAGCCGATGCCGGTGCATGCATTCAACGACCCGAGGCTTCTGGACGTCGCATTGAGATCAGCTACAGCCTCATGTCTGTGGAGCCTGATACTGACGTAAATGACGCCACTAAGAAGCGGTGGTCGATTCGCATGTGCAGCATCTACCATGCTTTCGACATCGAGACTGGCAGGACCATCTGGATGACCGTGAAAGGAAATAGTCTGATCCGAAAATTGGTCGAGACTCAGCTCGAGGAACTGTCAGCAAGCGGTGCCGCGTCCTCCAGTGTTCACCATAAGTTCCAGGAAACACTCAAGATCCACCTCTTGCTTGTCCAGTGGGCCGCAGAGTACTGGCATTCCTACATCAGCCACATACAGGAAGACTTGCAAGAAAGGACGCGTCACGCAAACTCGATATCTGTACAGTCGTCGACCAGCACCAGCAAGGAAAGCTTGAAGCAAAGGATGCGGACACTGACCGACCTGTACTCAAAAAACGTCGACAAACAGCGATCACATTTCATCGCACCATTGAGACAACTGCTTCGCAGACTAGGATCGAGCGAGAAGAAAAGTTCAGATATCTGCGGCAGTGCGTTAGAGATGATGAGTGAGCCCCAAACTTTGTACGACGACGAAAAGTATTTCTGCTTCGATGACGTGCAAGACGTTCAAGCACTCGGAGACAGAGCAACGGAGGTCATGGTGGCCTTGAGGACGAATCGCAACGTGCTTGACTCTCTAGCCCAGGGATATCTTTCTATGGCTTCATCTCTGGTTCCCAACTGGTTGGATGATATTCAGGATTTCGCGCGCAAACTGAAGGACGTTGCATCGCATTTCGACATGCAAAAGTCCAACGCCGACACATTGCTTTCGTTCATCAGCGAGCGCAAGACACAAGTGAGTCGACGTATGAATTTGAGCCTTGTCCCAACTAATGTCTCCAAGCTATACGCAATTCTGCAGTATGAGAACATGGAATCTAGTCGTGATCTCGCTATGAAAGCTCACGTTGCTACTTGCGCCATGCAACTAATGACGCTGGATATGCAAGTGGTAACAAGGAAGATGAAGAGCGAAGCAATATCTATGCGAGTCATTACGCTTGTGACACTCTTCTTCTTGCCTGGAACATTCATATCGGTAAGTTAAGATCACAGTACCGCGGAGAATGGACTCTAACAATCACTCAGACTCTGATGAGCACCCCGATAGTCTCATTCGAGCCTGATAGCAAGGGTTTCTCAGGCAAGAATATCGGAGAGGGCGCTCTGCAGTTCTACGTTGCGATCAGCGTTCCTCTGATGTGTTTGACGTTCTTCGTCTGGTATGCTGTTCATTGGAGGGAGACTCGTCAAGCAGCGCGACACGCAGAAGCGATCGCCCAGATGCCGCTTGGTGACGACTTGGTGTGAGGCTGAAGTTGGACAGCTTGTGGCACATGCTGTAAAGGGTGTGAGCATATCTGCGCCGCAGCGCTGTGTCACTCTCGGCACGCAAGCGCCCACGCAGTGGATCGGCCGATGGGGTGGAGGTGCAGGCTCGCTCGCACCAGGCTGATCGAGCTCATGGCGGCCCCAACATTGGGGCGCAAGCTGCCTGAATTCAACCGCCCTCCAGGGCGGTCGTTTGCCTCTTTATCGCCTGTGGGCGGCCGACGAGCGTCCCGGTAGCCCAAAGTCCGGTCCCTGCAGACAGGTACAGCCTGCGAGCGGCAATGAGCTTAAGCCAATAACCTCGCCTTTCAAGACCATGCGAACTGCGAAATATTTCTTTGGTGATCGTCTAGTCGCCATCATTTGTTGAGAACCCGACGAATCACTATTCTGGCCAGTCCTCGCTGGTCACACCGCACGATGAGCGCACAGGACTCGACCAAGCCGCTTGTGCAGCAACTGCTATCGCTAATAGACAAGGATTGGACCACGTCGTGCACACACAATGGCAGTACATCTACCTTCGTGTCCCAGGCATCAATCAGGCGCTTCCTCGAGACTTCTCCGCAGGCACGCGAACTTATCGTTGCCGGTTGCGGAGAACAATACGGGTATAGCACGCCATTCATCGTCGAGAGGTGTCCAATCGGCCTCTGCATTCTCCTGAGGCTGGGCAAAGGCGCATGGATTGAGCATTTTCTAGGACACGCTGGACTGTGGGATAGGGCTTTACCATTCTTCGCAAAACCCGAAGACTTCCCTCATGTACCTCTGGAGCCGATGTTCTTCGAAGTGTTTCAAAAGGAACAATGGCATTTCTTCCCAGTCACGATCTTCCCCTCTCAAGCGGTCAAGTTCCAAAAAGAACGGCCTCTGCCAATCGTGGAGAGTACACCTTTAGACAAGCATCAGGGTCACACGGCCAAGCTGTTTCGAGTCAGAATTCATCAGGAGTATGACGAGACCAGGTCTCAAAATGAAGTACGTCGAATCAATTTCTCACTGAGCCGGCGCTTACAATTGCTGATCGCCGAGTTAAAAGACAAACGAGCACAGAAACTACGCCTTGAAAACCTACATTGGCAAACGAGCCGAGTCATACTACCGTACAGAAGTCGAGAACTTTGCGAAGCTCTGTCTTCTGCATAGAGAACCGCCCGAGGGTCTCATACGATTCCATTGCGGCTTTGAACACAACGACACGTTCAATTTGCTGCTCGATTTCGCCACACTCGGTAATCTGAGAGACCTTTTTGATACCCAAGAGCCACCATCCTCAGGGCGCGACATCATTCGACTTTGGGAAGACTTCTCGCTTTGTATTCAGGCACTGAACAGGATCCATGAGCTTGACTTGTCGGGAGACGATGCTGAGGGGTCTAGAGTGTTCCAAGGGTAAGTATTCTTCATCCCCCCTTGATATCTCGGGAATGTGCTGACAATATCGGCTTCGAGATGGCATCAGGACATTCGACCGGAAAATATCTTGGTCAGCACCCAGACGCAGGGCCATCAGTTTATGCTAGGTGATCTTGGGTTGAGCCACTTTGTTCGCGTGTGTCGTAGCGAAGACGACCCCAGCGCGAGGGACAGTGGTGGGACACGTACTTACGGTATTTGATACCCTTCGATGCTATGCATTATTACTAATTGTCTTCAGGTGCACCGGAGCTGTACCGTCACTCGGACTTCGATGCGATGAGACGTCTTTATGCAACTCGTGCTATTGACATATGGTCACTAGGATGTGTGATGCTCGATCTATGCGTCTGGATCGTGCGTGGAAGACAATATCTCGAGACCTTTACCTCGCGCCGTGAGGAGAGCAACGAGAGGCTGGGCTTCTTCGCAGGAGATTGCTTCCATGATGGACAACAGCCCCATCCAAACCTTTCGGTTGTCGTGCAACAGGAGATGGACGCCCTACCGTACGACATCAGAGTCTCCGACCACATTACCATCCGAATGCTTGACATCATCAAGCGCATGCTGCGACCGGTCTCAAAGCAACGCCCAACAGCCCATATGGTTTTAAAAGATGTTGAGATTGCGATCGAACAGGCTACGGAGCACTGCAACGGCTGGTATGCAAGGCCAAGACATTTTTCTGGATCAGGCTCTCATAGGCACCCTAGCCTTGGATCGATAGACCTCCAGGGCCACGGAGATGTCCAGATCTTACAGTCTCCTGTCACGCCGTCAATCACGGTCAACACTGTCCCCACTATCCTTCCTTCCTCGCCAATCTCCGGGGAATGGATTGATACTGGTGGGAATGGGACACCTGAAGCGCCCAACGACGAAATGACGGAAAGATCACGTCCAGGTGTTCAGCACTTTCCGACTTCTCCAACGACTGCCAGTTCGCACATCGAATCGGACGTTGAAAATAACTCGGAGCTAAATGGTCGCAGACACCACGCAAACACAGTATCTGTGACGCAGAACCCAGAATTTCTGACAATCAATGACCGCGCACAGCCTGCAAGTCATGATCATCCGTCGCTTCACAACGATTCTGAAGTGAGAGGGTCGTATGAAAGCGGGCGGACCAGGAAGTCTCACCGCCAGTCTGTCCCCTACTTATCACGAGACGACCTTATAAAGTGGAAGACGAGTCGCAAGAGGCTGTTTGGATCAAAGACAGCACTGAGCTTTGATCCCAGAACATGGCTCAATGAACGTGATCATGTACGCAACATGATCAAGACTTTCGGCTCATGATATGAATCTTGTACTGACGAAGCTTTAGGTCTTCATCATCGACGATTCACGAACCATGAAAGATTACAAGAAGCACGTCACCACACTTCTGAGCCCACTAATATATACGGTCAAGGAACATGACCCGAATGGCGTTGAGGTCCAATTCACGATCTCATCAAGTAAACAACAGTCGCAAAAGTCGAGGGTACTAATCGACGAAGTCGAACGCCACAGATTCGAGCGCGAGACCGACATCAGCCATCGACTGGGCCTCCTCCTCCGTAAATATCGCGTAGAACTCGATGAGCACAAGAGTCGACATCAGTCCGCACGACCTATGAGCATTTACATTCTGACAGATGGCGTGTGGGAAGCTGGTCAAGATGCACAGACTCCCATACGAGAGCTCATTGCTGCGCTGAAGCACTACAAGTATGACCGCGAGCAGGTCGGTATACAATTCATCAGCTTCGGCAATGACGAGAAGGGGCTCGAAAGGCTGGCTGAGCTAGATCAATTTGGCAAGCAGCCTGATGTTGGATTGTAAGTCATTCGATGAAGAATGTTGAGTGTAGAGGAACGTTGCTAACAATCTCATCAGGGACATTGTAGACACTGAAACTTCTTGGGGTAATGTGTGGAAAATGCTTTTGGGAGCGATTGATAAAACGTTCGACGATGGATCTAGCGATGGAGAAGCAGAGTAATTTAATAGATGTGATCAGACACCAAGCACGATAGTGTCGATAATTTTGTCGTCCTTTTGTGATCTACACTGGCTTTCGAATTGAATGAATCCCTTCGACTTACCGTCACACATGCTTCTAGATTGTTGACTGCCATCGAGTTCTTCGCTGTTCACAGGTTAAGTGAATCTTCTTGGGGACGATCCCGAAAAGGGGCGTTCCTTCGCCTCCTATCCTTTGCAGTGGCAGAACCAGAAAGCATAGCTTTTCGGCGACAAGCAGACGCTGGCTCGCCAAGCGGAACGGTGAGCCCACAATCCAGGGTACTAGACATGTAGTGGATTATCTGGAGCTGGTCAGCAGAGTAGTGGTCGCGTGAGGTAGGTGGCGGGTCGTCGGCCTTGTGAAGCTCTAATCAATGCGTCAGGGCGTCTAACTGCAATTTGATGCAGCTATCGGCGGCTGCAGCCGGTGGCGCGCATGATTTTGAGTCATGACAAGTTGCTGTCCCACCGGTGGACCTACCCAACCTAGGTCATTTTGATCATTCACTCACGCACTCACTTGACCAGCTCACGCATCGTTGCCGCCTGGGTCCAGGTGACAGCATGTCGACACACTAATATATCACTGATATACCTCGCTGTTGGCCGCCCGTCGCCGTCCGCTGCACTGTCGTCACCGTTTGCTGTGCATCCGCGGCAGCAGAACAACTGGAGCTTTGCCCGCGTCCTCCACCCTCCTCTCGCGTCATTGTTTGGCGCATGCTGCAGGCAATCTTCGCAAAGCTACACCGAGCTCCAAACAACGCGCTAGCCACACGTCCTGCAGTCCTCCAGTGCACACGGTCAGCAGCACTTTGTTTATCGTCGGCGAGGCTTTGATGGCGACGACCGCCGAAGCAAGAACACTGCTCGAAAAATTATTTCGAGCGATCCCAACGAGGTAAGGTGCTTTCCGTCAATTACTCCGTCATTACGTGCATGCAGGAGAGCTCCCTGAGCGGACAGGGTGGATCAGCAGAGCCGGCTCGCGGAGAGAGCAGGGCAGGGCACAAAAGCACATGCTTGTGCCTGGCTTTTCACTGCCTCTACTTGCACACCAACGACAATCTTCTTTGAAGAATCGATTGTCTGGACAACGTTGTGGAGGACGGCAGCTTCGAAATCCCCATGAATGCTGACAACTCGTCAGTTCGTCTCTCGCTGCCCACCCAGCTGAGCGATGTCCCGCTCACACGAGGAATTTCCCCTGCTGTAAGTTGTCCCTTGACTTTGGATATATCTCTCAGCCTCGGACAGCCACTGAATCTCACTTCCTGTCTGCAGCAATGGAATAGGCTTGTACCCTGCTCCTATCCTCGGTGACGGCAACTGCCTCTTCAACGCCCTCTCCGACCAGCTCTACGGCCACCAGAATGAGCACGCCGCCATTCGCTCGCGTGTCATTGAGTACATGCGTGAGCACGAAAACTACTACAAGCAGTTCATCGACGTACATCCTGGCGGCGGCATAAGACGAAACCCCAAACGCAAAAATGCAGGAGCCTACTCGTCACCGGCGAACTTCGTCATGCCCTCGTCCGCCGACATCGATCGCGTCTTCGAAAGTCATCTCGAGAACATGGCGAGAGGAGGTACTTACGGCGACAATATGGAAATTACTGCTTTCTCATCGGCTTTTGGGTACGACGTGAAGATCTACCAAAGAGATTTTGCCTTCATGGTGTCGGGTAGCGGAATCGAAGATGCGAATCGACCAGTAGCACACATTGCATACCACACCTGGGAGCACTATTCTTCGATACGAAACCTCGACGGCCCACACCAGGGTATGCCAAACGTGTCACCTAAGGCACTGTCGCCGGAGGAAGAGCAGAAGCAGAAAGAAAAGCTTGCACAAACACCTCACGTGGCACCGTGGATGATTGATGTGGTAGAGAAGTCGTTGCCATACCTAGCCGACAAGCCAACCATCAAACGATATCTCGAGGCAGCAAAGGGCGATGTCAACCTTGCCGTGTCCAACATGTTGGAGGCCGAAGAGAACGGCAGTGCTTCGTCACGTCACGAAAGCTCTAGTGTCGAGCGTGACCATGACAGCGATGACGACATGCACGACGGTCCGAACAAGAAGCAGGATAGGCGTATGAGCAGAGCATCGAAGGCACAGAAAGAGCGAAGCTCAGAGACCAAACACACACTTTCGCATCTGACGGCCTTTGATGGTAGCCAAGAGTCGTTCACCAGCTGGGAGTCCGAGACATCCAGCCAGCCTGACGCTTCGCAGCAGAGCTATACCACCCAGACCACTTCATTCGAAGGCGATGCTTCAGTGAAGAAGGAGACTGTCAACAATACATCAAGCACGATGCCGATGGATGGTGCTCCCAAGCCTCGCCCAAGATTGACCTTACACGGTCCACGGCCACCCGGCAAGACACAACAGCGACAGTCGGGCCCTCGAATGACCGCCAGCGATAGGAAGAAGCTGAAAAAGCAGGCTCAGAAAGCGGCACACAAGGAACGCACCCAGCCGAATGCGAAAGGCGAACGTGCTGAAAGCCCCTCCAAGGTTGGCCTCACCCTCAGAGCTAAGGGCATGACTGAAACGCCACCAGTCGAAACGCTGCGGACGCTCTACATATGAGGACGGCTCCACCACGGCGATGACTTACGAACTCTCATTGCTTCTTGTTTTGGTGTCGATGATGCAAGATACCCATTTCCGTCCGTTCCAGCCTCCAACAAGCAAAGCATAGCGTTGGCAGTTTCAGTTCATCATTGTAGCATAGCGAAGGCGTACTTCGAAAACGGAAAAAGGATAGCACTGGGCAACATACGGCGTTTTGATATTGAGGGAAGATGGTTTGATTCCAACAAGCGAACCCGGTGCTCTGAAGGGCTCAGTCACTGGTAATGAAACACTCTTGGACTGCTACGCGTGATGACGGAGAAAGGAAGGTCATCAATCATTGAAAGAAGCTAAAGATAGAGCAGACTTGAAGCAAAGCAGCTGGCTCAGCTAATGCCAATGAATCAAACATTCGCAAGCAGAACGCTCGAATCTGTCGATTCCTCATCAACCTCACTGCAGTTCGCTGCACCGCACCCTTTGCACCTCTCCCTCTGCCGTACCAAAGTACACCGCCACTGGCTTCTGACCACCGAGCAAACCCGCCGCCTGCGCCTGAATGCCATTCAGTCCACTGAAGATTCCCACCTCCAATACACCGTTGACTGCCTTGATCGCCCTGGCCAACGTCTCCACCTCCCAAAGCCCACCCTTTCCACTTCCATCCTTCCCAGCCTTCACGTCGTTCGCCGTCAACAATGTGGGAAACGGCGCATCGATGATATAGAAGCTCTGATCCGTCTGCACCGGTCCGGTCTTGCTCAGCGTATGCTCCCTCAGAATCGGGTTCACACTCCCCAACGTCACCAGCTCGCGAATCACACTCGCATACGAAATCGGTGCAATCTCAATTGGAATCGTCGGCCAGTTGGTCAATAGCCGTCGCTGGTTCTTGCGGTAATCGGCAATACAGACGAATTTCTTCGACCTGCACGCCACCAGCTTCTCCTGGAAAAGGCAAGCGCCGCCACCTTTGATGCAGTTCAGCTCATCGTCGACCTCATCCGCGCCGTCGAATGCGACCTCCAGCTGGGCGTCGGCGGGGAGCGAATCGAAAGCGATGGGTGTGAGGCCGGCTGCCTCGATCACTTTCCGGGAGTTCCAGCCCGTAGGCACGAACCAGTTGATGTGGTTGGGAGGTGGCGGGTTTGCGGCGAGGTGGGCTTTGATGGCTTCGACGCCGTAGACTATGGTGCTGCCGGAGCCGATTCCTACGAAACGCATGTCGCTGGTGAAGTGGTCGGCTACGGCGGCGAAGGCGGCTTTCTTTTTGGCGGCTTCCACCAGAGCCGTCGAGGTTGCGGCGGCGGCTTTGGCTTCGGCGGCCGTTACTGTTGCCATGGTTGCGGTGGTGCTGAAGGGTCGGGAGGTCAAGACCTGACTCTGGGTGTATGGGTTCTTGTTGAGATTGTGGATGATGACTCTGCTCAACCTGGCGAAATCTTTTTGATAGGCGGGGTCAATGGTCTTGTACTTTCCTAGTCCATGTGGATGATTGAGACTCACTCGTACGCATCAAAGATCGTGAAGACACCGGAATACGAGTGGCAAGTGATGTGCGGTTGTTTTAAGGTATTACAGCAGGTAGTTAATCAGCATGGTGTAAGAAAGAGTTCTGCCGGCGATACGATGTCACTGCTGCTTGGGATGTGCCCCACATTGCCAATGGCTTGATCTGCCCCTCGTATGGCATCGGGTTATTGGATATTTACTTGAAATGTTGAAATCAAGTCAATTAGCGCTCGA
The DNA here is from genome assembly GCA_002786045.1 of Zasmidium angulare. Taxonomy (NCBI): domain Eukaryota; kingdom Fungi; phylum Ascomycota; class Dothideomycetes; order Mycosphaerellales; family Mycosphaerellaceae; genus Zasmidium; species Zasmidium angulare. The sequence continues at coordinate 405,097 of NHNX01000024.1, forward strand.
CAACGTAAAACGTATCAGGTCCATCAGTTCGAGGCAGACATAGATTCCATACAATTTACCCGCACACGTGGGAAAGGACCGGCTGAGCAAGGATGTTAATCAATATTTGATGCATTTGATCTAGATAAGATAAGACAGCTCTCCACACTGACGTGGGTAAGCTCAGGCACAGGCACGCGTTTGAACGGCCATCGCGAATCTTGACACGCTCACGATCGAAGACTATTCCATCCAAGTGGTCGACATGGCTTCATCCCAGACCGAAGTTCCTCCTCCGCTGCAGGATATTCCTACAGCCAAGGAGAAGAAGTACGACCGCCAGCTTCGGCTTTGGGTAAGATATTTGGCCCCAGGAGTCATGGGATGAATTGCTGATTGTTTGGTTGCATAGGGAGCCGGCGGTCAGCTCGCCCTCGAAGAGACACACATCCTGCTCATCAACAATGGCCCGGGTGTGACTGGCGTAGAAACTCTCAAGAATCTCGTGCTGCCTGGTATTGGCAGATTCAGCATCCTCGATTCCGCCGTTGTCACAGAGGCGGATCTCGGCGTGAACTTCTTCCTCGATGATGACTCGTTAGGGAAATTTCGTGCTGAAGAGACGGTGAAGCTGCTGGAAGAGCTGAATCCCGATGTCAAAGGCTCAGCTATCGCAGAAGTGTGTTGGACAAAATGGTACGACAATCGCGAGTGCTGACACAATTACAGCCTCTGGAAACATGGATAGCGAAGGACAAGGTCTTCACACCGTACACGCTCGTTCTTGTCGCAGCTCCCATCGATCCTGCAATCCTTGCGACCATCGACAAGCATGTTCAAGCGCTCGAGATTCCCACCTTCTACCTGCACTCTGTCGGATACTACTCGCAATTCTCGCTCTACCTCCCACCTGCGTTCCCGATAGTCGACACCCACCCCGATCCCACCTCGACCGACGATCTACGCCTCTTGAAACCATGGCCAACGCTCACCGAGTTTGCGAAGCAAAAGACGGCGAACATGGACAAGATGAACGGCGAGCAGTTTGCACACATACCGTGGATAGCTCTGGTTTTACACTACCTCTCGACTTGGCAAGAGACACACGATGGCAAGCTGCCGTTGGAGTACAAAGAGAAGACGCAATTTCGAAACCTCGTGCGATCGGGTAGCTCAACTGAGGAAAACTTCGACGAAGCATGCGCTGCTGTGCTGAAGACTTTGGTCCTGCCCAAGCCGGACTCCAAGGTGACGGAGATCTTGAACGCTTCTGAGACAAAGAACTTGACAGCTACCTCGCCACCATTCTGGGTCATCGCAAACGCCATACAGCAGTTCTACGAGAAGCACGGGGAGCTGCCGCTGCCTGGTGCAGTACCTGACATGAAAGCACAGTCAGATACCTTCATCCAACTTCAGAACATCTACAAGGCAAAGGCTCGCGAGGATTGTGCGGAGGTCGTCGCGACTGTTCGAGCACTTGAGAAAGAACTTGGTCGATCAGGCGAGCTTGTCGTTGAGGAGAAGGAGGTCGAGAACTTCTGCAAAGGTGCAGCTCACATTCATCTGGTCCGTGGCAGACCACTCAAGGTCGTGACGCCAGAGACTGCGACTACGTTTGGCGATCGAGCGAAGTACCTTGCGGCTGAGCTGGCGAACACTGAGAGTCTGTCGCTGCTTTATGTGGCTTTCACTGCTTGGGACGAGTACGTTGCAACACATACTACCTCAGCAAAGGAAGCAGGTGGTGAAGGCATCAAAGTCCCAGGCGCGGGTGAAGACTACGAAGCCGATGCCGAGAAGCTTACAGGCATATCTCACAAGATCATTGACTCGGTTGTCAAGGAGGCCGGCACCTTCATCAAAGACCCGCAATACACGAAGATCAAGGAGAAGGTTGGACAGCTTTGTGTCGAGTTGGCGCGAGCTGGGGGCTCAGAATTGCACAACATCGCTTCTCTGACGGGTGGACTGATCGCACAAGAGGTCATCAAAGTCATCACGAAGCAGTACGTGCCCATCGATAACACTTGCGTGTTTGATGGTATCACGAGCAAGTCGTATGTGCTGCGAATCTAGATACGACATGTGCTAGAGACCGCGACGAAGACACGAGATGCATGATGAACGGGCGTTGGATTGCTGGACGCATTTTCAGCGGCGCATACAGAAAAAGTACAGATGAAGACTGTACATAGCTTACCACGGGCGATAAAAGCTCCACACGTGATGAGCTGCGATTATCGGAATGAACCGCGCATCCTGACGAATGAAAGGAACGAATACCCAAGCCTGCATGTCTGCATCCCTCACCGCTGCTTCCATTGCGCCTATGAATCCTGGTAGACTGCAAAGACTATATAACTCTAGCAACTCCTCTCGACTATGCTCATCTCCTCACAATGTCTCACAAGCACCGCGAAAGGTTCCAAAGACGATCTTCACGCCACCAACCACGCTAGTCAATTCATTCACTTCGCTGCGTCTAGCGCCGACTTGATGGCGTCACATGTCGTTTTGGCATCCCCAAAGAGCATCTTCGTGTTCGGCTGATAGAACATAGTGTTCTCCAGATCGGCGTATCCGGAACCCATACCGCGCTTCATGACAATGACCTGCTTGCTCTTGTAGGCGTTGATGATGGGCATACCGGCAATGGGACTAACACATCCACGTTAGCACAGCAGAGAGATCTAGGACAATGGACTGAAAAAACTCACCTGTCCTTCTCTAACGCAATCGGATTCACGGTGTCGTTCGCCCCGATCACCAACGTCAAGTCCACATCCTCGAACCCTTCCTCGTTGATCTCGTCCATTTCCAACACGATGTCGTAAGGGACACTCGCCTCTGCGAGCAAGACATTGCACTGGCCCGGCATCCTACCAGCGACGGGGTGAATGGCAAACTTGACCTCCACATCCATTGCCCGCAGCGTGCTCACGATTTCCGCGATGGGGTACTGTGCTTTCGCGACCGCCATGCCGTAGCCGACGACAATGACGACTTTCTGGGAAGAACGCAGCGCTTCGACTGTCTCTTCGAGGGTAGCCTTCGTTATCTCACCTTCGATCTTCTTGTTGGAGGTTGGGGATGGGGCCGCGATTCCGCCAAAGAGGACGTTGGTCAGGCTGCGATTCATGGCGACGCACATGATGTATGACAGGATGGAGCCAGAGACGCCGATGAGGGAGCCGACTGTTGTCAGGATGGGCGAGTTGAGCATGAGGCCTTCAGCAACGAGGGCAAAGCCTGAGTAGGCGTTAAGGACGGTGATGACGACGGGCATGTCGGCGCCACCAATGGCAGAGGTTGTCGTGAAGCCCTTTGCGAAGGACAGGGCGGCGTTGACACCTAGACAGGTTGCTGCTATGGCCGGCGCTCCTGGGGCGTAGGCGAGGAAGGCACCCATCGTAGCCACGTTGGCAGTCAGCATGCCTCCGTTGATGAGATGGCGACCGGGCAGGATTGTTGGGCGAGACGACATTCTACCAGCGAGTTTGAGGAAGGCTACGATGGAGCCTGTGAAGGTGACGCCGCCGATTAGGACGCCCAGGTATCCGGTTACTAGGTGGAGGGTGTCGACGTGAGAGATGACCGCGAGTACTGAACCGATGCTAGTCAGGACTGCCGCGAGACCGACGACGGAGTGTAGCGCTGCGACGGTCTGTGGAAGGCCGGTGGGTGTGATGCGGCGACCGATAAGAGCGCCGATCAGACTACCAATGCCAGCGATACTGAGGCATTGTATCAAAGTGTCGGTAGGAAGCCCCACAGCCGCAAGAGAGGCCAGCACTCCAGAGCCAACGCCGAGAATACCCATGAGATTGCCAGTCCTCGCCGTCGCCTGCGAAGCAAGACCCGACAGAGAGCCAATACACAGCACGCTACTGACAAGATAGCCAGCCTGCACGAGACCAGCCATGCCTGTCGTGGTAGCTGCAATGAAGCCTCCGCCGAAGAGTATACCAGGGATAGCGTACAGCCAGGGATACTCAGGGGGATCCGTGGGCCGTCTGAACATGTCCAGCATTCGCTTGGTAATGACGAAACCACCTGCCACATTGACAAAGGCCAAGAGAACAGAAGCAGCACCAAGACACTGTGGGATTGTCTGAGGCAAATACCCGCCTCCCATGATGAAGAAGCCTCCGATGCCGACCATGCCTGAGATGGCGTTGGTGACCGACATCAGAGGAGAGTGCAAAGCTGGAGCCACGCCCCAGACGACTCTATATCCAATCAAACCTGCGAGGGAAAAGGTGAACAGGTTGTTCATCAACAGTGGACCGGTCATCTTGCCCAAAGCCAAAGCAGTGCCCATACCACCAGTGACAAGTGCAACTTCCCTCGTTGCCTTTTGCCAGGGAGTCAGGGCCACGACTTCAGCCTCTTTCGTGTCTGTCGGTTTCGCTACTGGTGCTGGCGGAGGAGCCACTGGTGGAAGGGTGGGAACCAGCTCGCCGTCGTGGGTGACAATCGATCTCCTCACCACCTCGTCGTTCAGATCGATGCCGAAATGACCTTCCTTGGGCGACATCGACAGCAAGAACTTCGTGATGTTGTTGGAGTACAACGTCGAAGCCTGAGTAGGCAGTCTCGATGGGAGGTCAGTATATCCGATGACTGTAACACCGCCGTGAGAGACCAGCTCTCCAGGGACCGTGACCTCGCAATTGCCACCGTTTTCTGCTGCCAGATCAACAATGACGGACCCAGGCTTCATCGCAGCAACCATCTCCTCAGTAATCAGGGTTGGGGCCGGCTTGCCTGGGATCAGCGCCGTCGTAATGATGATGTCCACCTCCTTGGCCTGCTCCATAAACAGCTTCATCTCTGCCTCGATGAATTCCTTCGACATGACCTTCGCATAGCCGCCACCACCAGAACCATCCTCTTTGATGTTCACTTCGATGAACTCTGCACCAAGACTCTGGACCTGCTCCCTCGCTGCCGATCTCGTATCGAAGCCTCGCACGATCGCGCCCATGCGCCTTGCTGTGGCGATTGCACTCAAACCCGCGACTCCTGCGCCGATGACCAAAACTTTGCAGGGAGGCACTTTACCAGCTGCCGTCGTCTGTCCTGTCAAATACCTGCCAAAATGATTACTGGCTTCCAGCACCGCCTTGTAGCCCGCAATGTTAGCCATGCTACTCAGCACATCGAAACTCTGCGCCCTCGTAATCCGAGGAATCTGATCCATAGCGAAACTCGTCACCTTCTTCTTCACCATCGCATCGAGCAACTTCCGGTTCCTATCTAGATTCGGCTGTAGGATTGAGATCAACACCCCTCCTTCTCGGAAGCCTTGCAAGAAGTTGTTGGGCGAGAGCGTCGTGCTACGCAGGCGAGGCGGCCGGACTTTGAGCACGATATCGCTGTCGTACCAGACACGCGAGGCATTGACAAGGGTCGCGCCTGCTTCTTCGTACTCGTGGGCAGGAAACTGGGCTTGGAATCCGGCACCATGCTCGATGAGGACTTCCTTGAAGCCTTTCTTCAACAGAAGTTTGGCATTTTGAGGAGTGATGGCGACGCGACGTTCACCTGTGCGGACTTCGAGGGGCACTCCGATGGTGAGATTGCTGTAAGGGATCGCTTGGACGGCTTTGGACTGTTCTTCTTGGATCTTTGGACTGGGTTCCTGAGGGGGCGGTGGTGGTTGTTGAGGTGCTACTGCTGCCGCTGCGGCTCCTTGGGGCCGACGAGGGGTGTTGAAGAGGAGACGAGTCTGGTTGAAGGCGCAGACCAGTCTTAGACGAGAGGTCTTCTGCGAGTACAGGCAGGCATTGTATGGCCTCAGTGGCCGCCATCCGGGCCACATGTTGAAGAGCTGGTGGTTATCATCAATCGGCTATGTCGATGTTTGTCGTGTCTGTAGGTAAAGCAGAAAGGAAAGGTCCAGAAATTGTATCAACGTTTGAATGTGGACAAGTCTACACTCTCGCAGTGGTAAGCGCTCGGGTACACAGCGTCCGTACCTCCTCCTTGACGCCTGTAGCAGCCGGCATTCCCAGTCACGACCACGAGGCGACGCGGGCAAGGCGGGGGTGTCTGTGTCACGCGTCTGAAGACGAGGTACGTTGGTACTCGATGTGGAGCCGCCGAGCCTCATGTTCCTCCCCAGACGCGGGGTGTGGGGTATGGGGTCAAGTACGACCTCACGTGCCTTGGAAGGGTAGATTAGTATGAGTTGTTTGAATGGTCTTTCTTTTGGTGCACTCAGCTATCTGGCCAAGCTCTGGACATCTGATAAGCCACGAAGCAACTGATTCTCTTTTCGAGCTCCTTTGCCACCGACGCCAACGCTAAAATAACAATATCGATCGTGGAGCAAGCGGGCATGCAGCCGCCCAATACACCTTCGAAACTTCGGCTCTTCAATCCCAGCCGCCGTCGCTGTCGAGGACATCCTTCTTCGTGACGCTGGATTTCCTCGGCCTGCCGCGCTTCTTGGGTCCGCCGTTCATGGCCGAGTCGACAGACTTGCGCTTCTTACCGCGAGGAGTTGCGGCGGCGGAGGGGCTCTTGGAGGTACTGCTCACACTACGAGCATCGTCTTCGTCGTCGAGGTCCATATTGTCCTCATCTCCCGAGCCGACCTTTTTATCGGTATCGACATTGTACAGGTCAACGAAAGAACTGCACATCGCCCTCTTTGCGTTGTAGGTGTCCAGTGAGGCCATGATGCTGTTGATGGTTTTCTGGTATGCCTCTGTCAACGCCGATGCACTTGGCAACCGCGTAGGTGCTCTGTTCGCATCCTTGGCAGCTGCTTTCGGCTTGCTAGTATACCTCTGCATCATCCATAGCTTGTGTAGGTAGGTGCGAGTCTCCCATAGAAGCGATAGAATCTGTGCCGAGACAGTCAGCTGCTCCAGCCGCTGAGGGTCAACTTGATTGTGCTGCGGCACGGAGACGTCTTCGGTGCTTGCCACGACAATGCCAAGTGCTTCAGCCTGAGCAGTGTTGGAGGAAGGCACAGGGACCTGAATCTTCTGAATGTCGCTCTCAATCGCTTGGGCAACCTCGGTACCCGTCCCAGCAACAGTCTTCTCTAGCGCAGACAGAAGGTGCAAGACCTCTGCAACCGAAGTATAGTCGAAAAAGGCGATGTTTTCGACGCAGAAACGCACATACAGCAGATGTGGCGACGTCGAGCCTTGTAGTTTGAGCTTCGCAGGGTCGAAGTTCATCGAGGCGCAGATGTTCGTGGCGAACTTCTGACGCACCGCCGCCTTGCCAGTCTTCGTCACGTCCCAGAAGAAGTGCAGCTTGGCGCTGGGAGGGCTGCCGCTGTAGCCAGTGGCATTCTGCACGACTTGAAGTTGATAATGGAAAGCTCGCTGTACGGCTTTGACCAGCTGCTTCTCGAAGATGCTCTCGTACTTGCCAAATTGCTCCTTGTGTGCCTGGAAAGCAAGACTGGCGATGGCGTTATTGGGACATGTTTCGAGTGCAATGAGACCTGGTGCGCTGTCTTGCGGATATGAAAGCCCGCTGGTGTTGATGAGCACAACGATACGGGCGGCAGTCAGGGCGACATCGCTGACGGACGACAGTGCTATGCGGAGGAATTCCGACATGAAACGCCGAGAGAGCGCTGCGGATGCTGTGTCGTGCCCGGTGGCCTTGTACGTGCCTCCTAGCCGCTGGGCACCGCCCTCTATGCCTGCAGCTATCGCCTCTTGCTGCTCTCCACCGGCGACTCCTGCAGCGAAGAATACCTCCAGACTGGTGAGCATGGCGGCTTCTAGAGATGCGTTCCGAGCTTGGAAGACAGCTTCAATCGCTTGTACGACGTCGGCACGTTCGAAGTGCTTGGGATAGGACTGGCAGATCTCACAGATAGCGTCGATTGCAGCTTCTCGGATGGCAACCGGCTGTCTAGGGCTGGTGAAGTAGCAGATGATCTGGAGCAGGAGGCCCGCAACGTCGTCGCCTTTGTACCAAGAGTATCGAGACTCTTTCTTGAACGCCGCCAGATGACGATCAAGATCGCACGACTTGCCGAATTGACCAATGATCATCAATCTCTTGACTGTCTTAGCTGGCGTGTTGCTGACGGCCTGCGCTTGACGTTCGTCGTAGACAGGTCCAAGCGCCGACTTACACAACGAGAACAATCGCTGTGTATGCCCAAGCAACTCGTCAAGGGTTGCAAGACATGGTGCGACCACGGTCAAGACTGACTTTGGTATGGCTTTGGTGACCGACGTCAACAACGCAACCGTTAGCGCTTCGAGTTTCTCCTGGTCGACACCTATCACTACTGGGAGCGTGTAGTTGAGGATGTTGACCACAGGTACGAAGATATCCAGATCATCGGTCGTGCTGAGGTTTTTCGTGAACGGCTCCAAGTGCGACAATTGAGCGGGAGTGAACAACTTCGGCCAGGCTTTTGCGAAAACGTTCAGAGTCCGCACTACAGTAACCTGAGACGGTTTGTCAAGAGTGACGCCGTCTGTCATGAGTTCGAAGATGACTGCAACGAGCATCTTGCTGATTCGCACGTTATCCGCGGCCTGCTTCGAGGTGGTAAGCAATTTCGTGATCATTTTCTCCAGAACATTGGCGACGTTATCGCCGAGTTCAACGGTTCGAGTGATCAGAGCTGCGTGCGAAGATAGCTGTAGTTGGGCATCAACGGAGCGCTCGTTCGATGTGATGTTGCGGAAGGCAGCAAACCAGACTTCTTCGATTGTGGCTCGAGCGACTTCGGCTACGCTCTCTTCATTGTCTTGCATTCGTGAGATCAGCGCGTTCGATATGGGTGCGCGCACAGCGTTGTCATCGCTACGAAGGTACACATCTCTGAGGAAAGCCATGGCGCGCTTACGCACGCCTACAGCAGTGTCATTGGTACGAGGCAGGACTTCCTCGTACACCCTCAATTCGAGCTTTGGTCGGAGCGAGACGCACTTCTGCAGAAGCCCTAATGCAGAATCTCTGACCAGCGACGAAGCATCCTTCAGGCAGCGCACAATCTGATTGAGCACATTCGGATCACGGTCCAGGACAGAAGGGTCTTTCTCCAGCAATGTCGTGACGCTTTTCAGACTGCGGCTGCGAACAGTAGGTTGCTCGCTGCTCAGCGACCTCAACACAGTCGTGAAGATGCGACTGAACGCTTTGCAAAGTGGTGAGTTGGCCGCAACAAGCCGCCCAGCTATCTTGCCGTGATCTGTGGTTGGGCTGGGAAAATCAGGTTCAGCATTACCAAGCCAGTGTCGATCCTCGATCATGCTTCGAATCTTGGTCTGAAGGTCCGAAGCAGAATGCCCAATGCCGTCTGGAGTGATCCCGCGCTTGCTGCAGACGAAGTCAGCCCACTGTGTGAGGTGGTATCCCCGGGCAGATTGCAGTCGTGGATCATTGCCATTGTCGCGGGCGTCCAGGTATTCGATCACAACGCGGTAGGGACCTTCGAAGGCTATCAATGTTGCCACACTCAAGTCACCGCTCTTCATCTCTTGGATGACATCAGTGAGACGAGCAGACAGTGGATCATCGGAGTCAAGGGCGCTTCCGGCATTCAGTGCTGAGGCACGAATGTCTAAGAGCCCGGACCCGATAGTCCCGAGCACTTCAAGCGCCAGTGTCCGCGAGGGCGCAGGACTCTTTGGATTGTCGGCCAGGGCAAACAAGCTGAAGACCAAAGCGCGTAGAAGCACCTCAGCAGCAGGCCAGTCTGTTGAACCCATAACATTGAGGAAGTCGTCCACGAAAATGTCGAGCAAACGTCTGTATGGCTCGTCGCTGGATTTGGACGTAATCAAAGCCCGGTCGAGGAGGAAGCGCACAATATATTGCGCATATCGCTCGGCGCTCTTCTTGAGAGGTTGGTAGACAGCAGACAAGTCCCTGTTCGACTTCGGGCCCGCTGAACGATGCTTGTTCGACTTCTTCCTGGGTCGGACGTCATCGTCTGAACCATCGTCTTCAGATTCTTCGGACGATTCGTCAGAGCTTTCATCGTCTTCATCGGCAGCGACCTGGCCTCTGAGATCGGCAGTAGCGCTGGTCTGCACGAGGCGCATGAGCAGTGCGGACACAAGCTGGATCGGCTTCGCATCGGGGAGAGTATACTGCCTCGCACTTTGCTTGGTAGCAGGCAGCTTATCGAGCGAGAGTAGCATTTCGTCGATAATGAAAGTCCTCTGACTGGTGTATTTCTCGAAGATTCTTGCGAGACCGTCCATGGCAGCCCTCCGCAAGTCCTCGAAAGACTGCATTCCCAGCGCCGAATCTCTATCGCTGGAAGCATTCTCTGCAAAGATCAGAGTCTTACACAAGTACTCCAGACTTGAGATCCCGCTTTCGTCGACATCAGTCTTGTAGAACAAATCTCCAAGCAGCTGAGTGCACTTAGTGGTCAACTTCATGAAAGCTTGCAGAATCTTGCGATTCTCGACTGCAATGCCAAAGGCCGGATTCAGAGCTGCCTTTTCGCCACGAACTTTCTCGCCTGTGGTGGAACGCATCTCGATGGTTGGTATGACGCAGCCTTCGACTGCAGTCCGCACAGTATCCATGACCAAGCGAAGATGATCCTCTGACTGAAGCTCCTTGTGGCGGGAACCTCCAGCCATGATTCGCATCATGACACGAGCAGCGATGAGGCCATGATGAGCACTTGTGACTCTACCGAGCCAATTCGAGACCTCGTGTTCTTCCCAATCCTCACCGACATGTAGAAGACCCGATTCCGCCGTCGCAAGAAAGGTCTCACAAAGTTTCTGGACTCGTGCAAGGTGCTCGACCTCGATATTGTCGATGGAATTGAGCGCGTAGACTCTCGTCGCCACGGCATCGATTCTCAGCAAAGCATCGGAAGTGAGCAATGGAGTGGAACCTTCCTCTACAGTCGTTGTTGCAAAGTAAACGTTGGCGTGCCTTGGTGTGTATCCAGAAGTGTCGGGCTGCATGTGATCTTCCGCCTCGAAAATTGCCCGGATCAACGACTGCATGCTTTCGACGGCCTGCTCTGCTTTTTGTCGTTGGCCAATGCTTACAGAGCGGTTGCCATTGGTGAGGTAAGCGCTCTGGTTTCTCGAAGGTGTAGAATCGTGGTCGTCGGGGACGGAGACTTTTTGGTACTCTGCCAATTGTGCAGGCGTCAAGCTTGCAGCTACTGCATACGCCGTAGGAGTAGGCGTGGGTAGTGGTGATACCATCTTATACTCTGCCCGCTGAGCTTGGGTCAAAGTCGGGGGACGTACAAATGCCTTCGGCGTGGACTTCGATGGAGTGGGAGCGGCAGCATGCTGAGCATTGTTGTGCTCTTTTGACAATCCTGCCTGGGGAAGAGCATCATGATTTGGGGTGAGATGTTGGCCAGGTGGTCTTGGGCTTGACAGATCTGGGTGTTTCACAACGATCTTGTTCATTGTCTGCTGTCCTGGCTGTCGCGGCCGCTTCTCACTGACCACAATGTTCTCGCCCATCTCTTTTGGTCGCCTGTGCTTGACAACAATGTTCTCATCGGAGTCTGGCGAAGCTCCAGGCGTCAAGTATGAAAAGCTAACGTTACTGTCCTCGTACACCGATTTTGCGAAGTTGCTCAGCTGTGGCTGGGTCTTGGACGGCGGTATGTCTGCTTTTGCTCGCTTGCTTGTCTTGAATCTGTACTCTGGTAGACTAGCGGGCTCCAACAATCTCTTGAAGTCGTCGAGCGTTTGTTCGTAATTCTTCTTGGCGGCCTCCGTGTTGCGAGCCTGTGCTTCTAGACGCTCGAAACCACGGCGTGCAGCTTTGACATCCTCCCAATCTCCAAAGGCGGTGGGCTCAATCGAGGGTAAGGCCATTGGTGCAGTAATGAGGTCTGTGGTAGTGTCAGTAATAGTGAAGCAGATGCAAAGTTTTAGATAGCGCGTGCAAGCGAGGCGCAAAGGGTGCGGGGTTGAGTGAATGCAGGCTGACTGACCAGGGTTGAAAGGAACGACGGAGCTAAAAGGAGAATATGGGAGCGCTTCGTTCACTGTCGGGACCCGCAGCTGGCGTTGGTTTGACTGGCCATTAGGCGCAAGGCCGTTGCCCTGCGGCGGACACTTGTACGCCATGTTGTCCAAGTATCCTGCACACTACGCTTGACAGTAATCCACCTCTTCTAGTCGTTTCCCATGGCTAAAGTATCGTAATGAAGGCTCATCGGCTCTCCATGTGCGGCGTCGTTTGCGCTGTGGTTTGTTGGCCGCATGCGGGTGGCCGAGTTATGCAAGCCTGTCTGGTATGCGCCTTGTCACGTGTCTCGCCTCAAGAATTGAAAGACCTCTGGCGATTGCTATTGCGACCGTTCAGGCAAAGCGTCAAGTCGTGTCGGTATAGGAGGATGGTGCCGTGATGGAGGGAGGATGTTCACAACCATCAAGTGAAGTTCACCATTCACGGAAAGCTCCCGCTTCAAAGACGCGGGTCCGTCCGTGCACGCGCGAATCCCTGTCGCGCATCCCGCCAAGCCTTTCGTCAATCCCGGCCGCGCCTGCAAGCCTCTTTCCTCGAGAACTTTTTGCTGGCTTCACTTGATCTGGTCGCCGTCACATGCAAGGCGCAAATCACGAGCACACTGCGCATTAGTGACCATGACTGCCATTGGTTCGTTGATCTTCTGCTCAGACTGCGGCAATTTGCTTGAGCCCAATGTGGGCAAGAAGGCCGCGATTGAGTGCGATGTCTGTGGAGCAAAAAACAAAGGTATTGTCGACCATATGCATGTGGTTGTGTTACAGCATACTGACTTTGCAGACACCTCCTCCAAGGTCGTCGTGACCACTTCCAAGCCCTCGGCATTCCCGTCGGCTCTGCGCACGAGATTGCGATCAGATATTCAGGAGCTTTCAGAAGCCGACATGCAGACTGACGCCACCATCAAGCAGTCCTGCGAGAAGTGTGGCAATCCGGAAGTGCGCTTTTACACCCAGCAACTTCGATCTGCAGACGAAGGAAGTACCGTCTTCTTCACCTGTCCGAAATGCAACCACAAATGGAACACCAACAATTGAGAGCTTCGGAGAACACGATTGAATGTTTCCACTTGATCCTGGGTATCATTGCTGCAGCGTGATATGTCTATGCTACGGGAATGGTTGCATACTCCATCTCACCGTTCCGCTCAAATTCGGCCATGTCCAGCGCCACGATGATGCTGTCCCTCACGACCTGTTCTGGATCGTCCAGGAACTTCTTCAGCACATCTTCCACGCCCTCTTCGTCGCCCAAGCTTCCCAACGCTTCCGCAGCCTCATGCCGCACCATGCTCGCCTCTTTTACGTCACTTAGCGTCTCTACTAAGCTGGGAATCGATGCTGGATGTGAAAGTTGGCCGAATACGAATGCGATCTCGTGTCGAAAGAGCGCAGATGGGTCTTTGAACCCTGCAGCCAGCGCCTGGATCGCAGGCACGGCGGTTGGGAGGTCAGGCGGAGAGGCGAGGTCTCTGAGCGCGAACATGGCACGGTAGCGCTTGAAGAGAGGGAGAGTCGTATCGAGCAGGGTGGATCTGAGGTCGGGTATCGAAGGCTTGTTGTTCTGTTCCGGCATTGGAGGGGCTGGATCTATTGACGCGAAGTCGCTGGAGTGTATCAGTATCCATCAAGTCATCGATGATCGACTTCCATACCTCTGCTTCAACTTTTCCAGTCTGCCTGCTTCCGAGTGTTCCCACTCAATTCTCTCAATTGCGATATCGCACGTTTCCCTCACGACCTCTTCCTCGGTCGCATCGTCCCGCCTTTCTTTCAACAATTGCAAGCTCGTTGAATCGCCCAAAGCTCCGATCGCCTCTGCAGCCTCATGCCTGCACATTGCATCCTCTTGCCGATCTTCAATCACCGCTCGCAGGAAAGGAATCGCCTCATCCTTGCCAGACTGACCCAAGCAATACGCGAGCTCATGTTTAAGTAAGGCTGACGGCGACGTGAATGCTGCAGCAATCGCCTCAATCGCCGGGATAGTCTGAGGGGTCGCGGGTTTCTGTGCAGCAAGGTGCTTGAGCGAGAACAAGGCTCTAAATCTTTTGGCGAGGGGAACGGATTCGGAGCAAAGGTCTTTTCGTAGAGTGGCGACGGCTGAGTCTTCGGGAAGGAGAGCTGCTGGAGACATGATGGTGAGTGGAACGTAGAGTCTTCAAGCACTTGTGAAATTCAAGAAATCTTGTGAAGGCAAACCCCACATTGTGGCTCGATTTAGACTTCGGCCGGTCCCTGCATTGACCCACGTGTCTCCGTCACGCTCGGAAGCATGTGATGGACGACAGCCACCCGGTCTGCTCTTCCACCAAAACATTGTTACAGCAATGGCCATCACCGATCCCGCAACCGGCCGTCCTCTTCCAGACTCAGCCATCCAGCGCATTCTGTTCGTTGCCAACGACGTCCACGTCTATGGCATCCCGCCCATCACCAGCACAAAGGGCTTCCAAGCTTCGACCTGGACTTCGCCAACCCAGCCCACCGCGCAGCAGATCTTCACCGCACGGTTACGCATAATAGAGACTTCTGTCGAAGGGAATATCAAAGCAGACATCGTTCTGGAAGACGCGAAGACAGGCGATTTGTTCGCTGCTGCACCCTATACGAGCACAGCGGCTGTACAACAAGCCAACGACAGTAGTCGGTTCTTCGCGCTGCGGGTAGTGGGCGAGGGTGGTATGAAAGCTACACTGGGCATCGGCTTCGAAGATCGCAGCCCTGCTTTTGATTTCGGGATTGCATTGGGTGAGGTACGGAAGGTGCTGGGGTTGGACGGGAACACTGCAGCGACAGGGCCACAGAACACCAAAGCGAAGAGTGACGATGATCAAGACTCCAAGAAGGATTTCAGTCTGAAAGAGGGGCAGACGATTAATATTCAGGTTGGTTCAAGAGGACGACGAGCGGCCCCAGCTGTTCCCTCTGCCAGTAACACGGACGAGAATACTGCACTTTTCTCGATTGCTCCTCCGCCAGGCGCTGCAAAGCCACAGAGTGAACTTCCCGCCATTGCGCCGCCGTCTGCTACGCAAGGCAAGTCCGCTCAAGAACTCGGCTTCGATGACGGCGAGTTTGGGGAGTTCCAGTGAGCCGAGACCTCCTCATCGTGGTCGGAACAGCACGAACAAGAGGCCCATTACAGCCACGCCGGTCGCTGCACCTTGCAGAGCGGTGTTGGTGACATCGACCTTCCTCAGCTGAATAACGCGTTCACTGAATAGATCCTGAAGCGCTTCTTGGTACGCCTCTACGGTGGACTTCGCAACGCCCTTCTCGGGCATTGATTTTTCAACGTTGCCCTTCGCGGCCGGAACCGCTCCCGCGAAATCAGCAGCTTCCGAAGGCAGCATCTCCCCTGCAGAAAGTGGTGTCTTGCCCACGGTCTCCCGTGGCAGCAAGCTATCGAGCACAGTCTTGTCGTCCTTCTCGACCTCAACGGCGGCATGCGGTGCAATCACTGCATCAACCTGCTTTTCCACCTCAGGAGAACTTAGAGCCGCAGGAATAGTCTTCTCATCCAGGGCGGCCTTAACATCCTTGACGATCCTCTTCCTCCTATACGGTTCAAAGATGGCGATCTGCGCCAGCAACAGAAGAATATTCACCCCCATCAGTCCAAATGTCACCCACGTACTATTTCTTCGAATTGTATCACTCCAAACCTGTTCCTCGTGGTACTGTTTCCGCTCCAGCTTCTCCAGCAAGGACCGCGCGTCTTCCAGACTGCGCTCCGCAGCTGTGAGATTATCCTTCGCTTGCTGCACGTCCATGTCGTTCATATGCTCCGACCGGACCAGAGACATGTACCTCTCCAAATCTGTCGGTGACCACGAACTCTTCCTTTCCAACAGTCCGACGATCTCCCGCTGCGCCGACGTCTGCTTTGCATGTGCTTCATGGTGCTCGTCTTTCGCCTTCTCGACTGCGGCGTGCAAGTCCTTCACTTTCTGCTCCTGGTCTGTGATCTCGCGTCGGAGAGCTTCGATCGCGGAATAGTCCGTTCCCGTGTAGGCATTAATGTGTTGACTGGCGATTGATGCGCGGAGCAGGAGGGTGTCAAGGACTTTGGAGGCGCGGTTGGAGAGTTGGGAGCGCTGGTTCGCAGCGTGTGAGGGCAGATTGCTCGAGGAGGAGGCTGGCGTGTTTGCGTCTTCTTCCGAAGATGTAGTTGGTTTGTTCGGTGACACAGGTCTTCTTGTGTCAGCTGCATCGTCCCGCCGTCGAAGCGATTGGGAGAAGTGTCTTTTCAGCCCAACTTCATCTCTTATTCGCGTCTTCCTCGTCTCCAGCTTCCCTCGACACTCGGCACACGTCCATGGCTTTGACAGTGAGCTGCAAGTTGGTCCTGACGCCAATCGCTCGTTCCGGAAAGACCATCGTATCGCCTCGACTCCAAGGCGGCTCGTCGGCCGTCTCACCACGTTCATCTCGAAATGTGCATGGAGAGCTTGATGTGACGATGTTTATGCCCGCGGAGTGAGGTCCCTCGGCGGACCTTCCATGATTGAAGAGTTTGAAGAACTGCCATTACGTCGTTGGTCCATCGGCTTCAACTTTTTGTTGAGCCGCATGTCAAGAGTCCACAACACCTTCCACATACCTACCTTCACCGCAACCAAAAGCTCTTCGACTACCGACACTATGGGATCCGCTCAGACTGATCTTCCAGCATTGCGGTTCCCGTTCAAGGACCCGAAGTTCATCTTGTACGTCACCTTCACAGATCAATGGCATTGCCGGCGGCCCAGATATGAGACGAGCCTGATCTGGACGATTGCAATGCCGCTCCTCTGTAAGCGATCGACATGGCCGGCGGTAGACTGATTCGCTCGTAGCTTCACTGACTTCGATGGCACCATCACGCTGCAGGACAGCAATGATTTCATGGTACGCAGTACTAAGACCGCACAAGACGAGCTTGATTGACCGACATTGTAGACAGACAACATAGGCTTTGGCGGCGACAAGCGTCGTCAAGGAAACCGAGATGTGCTCGAAGGCAAAGAGTCATTCCGCGACTCCTTCAAGAAAATGATGGACTCCGTCACGAAGCCCTTCCCCGAGTGCATCGATTACTTGGTGCAGAACATCAAGCTTGATCCAGGCTTCCAGGATTACTTCCAATGGGCGCTGAAGAACGAGATCCCTACTGTGGTGGTGTCCTCTGGCATGACCCCTATCATTCGTGCTATCCTCAAGAACCTCATCGGGCCTGATCACGATAAACTCGACATTGTCAGCAATGAGGTCGAGGCGCGCCCAGGGAAGTCAATTGACCAGGAAGGCGGCTGGCAGATCAAGTATCACGATGACAGCGGCTTTGGGCACGACAAGTCTCTCACGCTCAGACCGTATGCCAATCTGCCCAAGGAGCAGAGGCCGACGATGTTTTACGCGGGTGATGGCGTGTCAGATTTGAGTGCTGCAAAGGAGACGGATCTGCTATTTGCAAAGAAGGGGCATGGTGAGTCAAGCACTCAACATATTTTTCTGGGGACTTTGGAAGCTGACTCTTGATTGCAGACCTGATCAGCTACTGCGCTCGCGAGAACGTCCCATTCACGGTCTTCGAAGACTGGTCGGACATCCTCAAAGTGGTAAAGAAGATTCACGCTGGAGAGACTACGGTCCACGATGCCGCTAAGCAGGGTTATGAGGCCTACCAAAAAGGTTCTGCTGGTGTTTCGTCCAACGGGCAGGCGAAGTGATGTACCTCGAGCTCAGTCAAGCCCGACCGAGCCTTCACTTGAGTACATGCTAGACTGACAGAGATAGACATAGACGAGATATCAAAGTCAAGAGGATACATGGCCTTCGACGTAGCGACTCAGCTCGCACGAGGAGGCCGTGATCGATGTACATGATCGATAAACGTCTTCCAGCCCGTGCCTTGCCTTGTGGACTCTTCTCACGACTTTAGTGTCCCACAGACTGAACGAAAGCAGCTGCTCACCTTTCAACAACAGAAGCGATAATGTATGAGTCCATGAGTCCATGAGTCCATGAGCGTCGCTCGTTCGCACCTGAGGTGGCCCGGTAAGTCGATGTGTGTCGCATCAGCGCGAATGCTCCAGCTGTCCTCATCTGCCGGTTAGGAGTGTCTTCTTCTTGCCATTTAGGCCCACTGGATCAAGTTGTTCTCTATCAACCCCCTGAAAGTCGCAGCCAGCCTACTCACACATCCCGAAAGCCACTTGCCCGTGCGGTAGGAAACATGAAGCCTCCAGTTTGCGTAGTCATCCCGTACACGCACCACGCCCTTTAATTTCGAGCATTTCTCGGATCAAAGTAGGGCCAGCAAATGCAGTGGTCTGCACCCCGGCTCTAGTGTGATCTAGATTAGTGATTGCCAGAGCTCTGACGCCATCATCTGGAGCTCTTGAACCCTTCTAGCTTCAAGGTGAGCTCTTGAGGCGGTTTTGCATTGCTAATCACCACGAGGAGGTCGTGTTGCGTGCTCAAACTCTCCACCACTCGCCGGTGATTTCTTAAAGGCAAGTCTCCTCGTGAGCTTCTCATCTGTTCCTTCTCCATCAGTTGTCTCTCTCGAACCATCGTCCTACACGGATCAAGCTGTCGTCTCCGCGCCCCCAGCAGCTAAGCTCCCATCTCTTGCCCACCAGTTCCACAATGTCTGCCATTGCCATCGTCGCTGGTGTCGGGCCCGGTACAGGCGCTTCCGTTGCTCGACGCTTCGCAGCATCGTACCCTGTCGTGCTCCTCGCCCGGAGTCCAGAGAACTACGAATCCCTCGCAAAGGAAATCAACTCGTCGGGCGGCAAAGCCATCGGCATCAGCACCGATGTCTCCAGCGTGGACTCCGTGAACGCTGCTTTCTCCCAGATCGAGAAGGAGTTTCCTGGTGCGCCCGCTGCTGCAGCAGTCTTCAATGCCAGCGGCAGGTTCGTGACCAAGGGTATTCTGGAGCAGACGGTTGAGGAGTTCACCGCTGGACACGAGGTGTCCGTCAAGGGCGCTTTCATCTTCTCGCAGAAGAGTCTGCCATTGCTGCTCAAGCATGCCCAGGACAAGAATGCGGAATACCCGCCGACCCTCATCTACACAGGCGCGACGGCTTCTGTGAAGGCCAACGCCAAACGAGCAAGCTTTGCCAGTGCCAAATTTGCGTTGCGTGCGCTATCGACATCCATTGCGAAGGAGTTCGCGCCACAAGGTGTGCATGTCGCCCATGCAATCATTGATGGCGTGATCGATATCCCAAGGACGAAGGAGTGGCTGAAAGACCAGCCGCCGGAGGCCAAGATCGAGGCAGATGCCATTGCCGAGGCGTACTGGAATCTGCATACGCAGAGCAAGAGGTGTTTCACAAACGAGATTGATATCAGGCCCATGTTAGAGAAGTGGTAGGGAAAGGGATGGGAAGGATAAAGAAGGAGAGGTCAGAGCGCCGTGAAAAGAGAGAGTACTTGCATGCATGTGTTTGTGGCTTTGCTCAAGAGCGACATCTTTCTCTCTACATGCCAACTAGAAGAGAAACGTTGGAATGTCGTCTCTCCTGCTATTCTTGCTCTTCTCTTCCGCAGCCTTCTTCTCACGCGCTGCCTTGCGTTGCATGAGATACTCCGAGCTCTTGTCTTCGCGTGCAGTCTCGCCGACATTCGGCGGAGGCTTGCGAGTTGGTGGTGGAGACGACTCTTGCTTGATGGATTTCATCTTCAACGAGAGCTTTTCCACAGGCACCATGGGGGTTTCGAAATCTTGCGTCGACTGCTGCTTGCGCTTAGCAAGAAGTTCTGCCATACGCGAGCCTTTGCCTCCTCCGCCCCGTCGTGGTGGAAAGCTGTTCGCCGCCGGTGTGGTAGAATGCTCACGACTCAGCAAGTGATCCTTGATCGTCGGAGGATCCGGCTGCTCTCTTATTCCTGTCACCCTTGCATGCTCTGGTCCAGCCACTTTCGCGAAAGGCTTGAAGAAACCAGCAGTCGTGCTCTTTGTCTCTTGCGGTTTCTCAATTGAAGCTCGAGGCTCGTCGAAAGACGAGTCCATATCCTCATACGCACGAGAGTGAGAGGTCGTGGTACCGCAATCCAGGTCATCGTCATCAGTGGCTCCATCCTCTTGCACGGGAGACATCGTCTTATTCGCGAATACGTCCTTCGTCTTCTTTCCCTTGTGTGGACTTTGCGAGAATCCAGCCGCAGCTCGAGTGTTACTCTTTGCCTTGGTCATATTCTCCAGCTCAGCCTTGACACTGACAACCTGACTGCTGGTCATGAGTCCAGCTAGCTCCGGTACAGCCATGTACTCATCGTCGTCATCGCTCTCTTCCTCTGGCGCGCTCTTCCCTTTCATCCTCTTCGCTCTCTCTTCAGCCTCCATCTTCCTCCGTAATGCTGTACTGGGCTTTGTTGTTTTATCCGTAGCCCTCTCGAGATTCGCCAGCGTCTCTGCCCCACGGGACCGATGTAGCCGCCTAAGCCGATCGTATGCCGCGCGGTGGAGAGGTGCTGTGAAGAGTTGCGCTGTGCTGTAGAACTCGTCTTCAACCATGACAAAGATGTCGTCGGCTTTGAGACCTTCGTTCATGTATGCGATTTCTGGCGCAGTTGCGTTTGGCGGAGGGGAGCTGGAGGGTTCGCGTTGACGGCGTTTCTTGGTCGCCTGTCGAGGCGGTGGATCGATATCCTCAAGGTCGGAGTTGACGAGGCGATCTGGCGACGAGGAGCGCTTCTTGGACTGGCGAGGCGCAGGTGATGATCTTTTGGTGTCTTTCTTGGAGGCCCCTGCGAGCCATGGTATGATACGTGGCATGGCGATGGATGTTTATCTTAACCCTCAACCGTTCGGGACGCGACGTCGCCGCGTAGACACAAGTTCTGCGCAGATATCGTGGTTGGAAGCAGAACGCATAGCGCCGATCGACTAATAAGGTGGAGCTGCAGGTCTTGGAGACTGAGACAGGCGGGTGTTGGAAGTAAGTGAAGTGTGGGAAGGAGTTGGTGAACGCGGAAGTTGAAGCGCGAAGCCAGATGAAACCGCGCTCACGTGAATTGCTGTAAGTCGGTGATGACGGGAATACATATACATATATGTAACATTCGTACTGTATACCATAACACACTATACAAAGCTCTCACTACGAGACCATCTCCCTGCGATCCTGTAGCTCTACGCCGCCAGCAGCAGGCCCTCTGCCTTCCTCGTCCAAGCCCGTAGCTCTCGGATCCAATCCAGCACTGCCAGGCGGCGTACTCAGCTGCGACTGACCATCGCCTAGTCTCAACCGACCACCGCTAGCCCTTCCAACTCTTGAGCCAATCCAGCTTCCTGCACGCTTGATCACTTCCCACAGCCTCTCCTGTCCAGCTTTCTGGCCCTCCTCGTCCCCGGGCTTCTCGTGTGCCTCGACGCTGAATTGGTATTTCAAGCAGTCCTTGACTGTCACAAGACCCATTAGTCGGCCTCGATGCTCGACCAAGATGATCCGCGGCCCAAGCTTCTTGAACAGCTCCATGACCGTCTCGAGCGGAAGTCGGGGGTGTACAGCCAGTGGCGTTGGGTCGACGAATTTGGAGAAGTCTATGCTCATCGCTCCAGCTGTGGCATCCATATCATCGAAAGAGATGGCCGGAGTAGCGGCGGATGGCGTGGCAGCCGTCCGAGGCCCATCTTGCGGAGAGAAGAAGCATCTGGCGTTTGGCGACAGAGGAGACTCTCGTCTTGCTCGATCGATAGCATATCGCAATTCAGTGCGCCCGATATATCCGATCAGTATCCTCGTTTCCATATCTTCCACGATTGGGAAGCCTTGATACTTGGTCGACGTCAGAGCTCGCTCCACCTGGGATATGGTGAGTCCAGCAGCAGGAAGCACAGTCGGATCGGTCGTCATGGTCGAAGACACTGGCACGCCGAAGGTATGCTCTTCTTTATTGTCGAGAAAAGGAAAGCCGTTGAACCAGATCATGCGGTCTGCAATGCCACCTTTGCCGAACATCTCAGACACACCCTTCGTGATACCGACCACGATCATTGTGGGCAAGATGTACGTGAGAGCGCCAGTAAGCTCGAACATGATGACCACTACGGACACGGTAAGGTGCATAATTCCAGACAGAGCAGCTCCAGCGCCTAAGAAAGCGTATGTTCCGGGGGTGATGCAGGGCACATCGGGCTCGCAGGCAGAAAAGTACGCCGCGTTTGGAAAGGACTCGTGGAGGGCCTGGACCAGTATGCCAACCATGCGGCCGAACGATGCGCCGATGGCCATCGAAGGAACGAAAATGCCGGCAGGAACCTTGCAGCCATAGGAGATGATCACCAGAAACGTCCGGAGTACCGTAGCCAGAGCGAGCGAAAAGACCATATGCCAGCGGTTCTGTACATCGCAAAGCTCGTCATAGTCGTGGCCGCCCTCGCACTCCAGAAACAAGATCTCCATGCTTTCTGTCATATCGATACGCAGAAACATATTAGGATAGCAGACGATCGCAGTTCCCAGTGCAAGAAGGGTAGCCTCCAGGATGGCATATTTGGTGAGGAACCGTTTTCGGAACGCATTGTATCGAAGATTCCACTTCATGACAAATGCGCCGTACAGACCGCCAAATGTTCCAATGAGGATGTAGAACGGGATCTCGAAAAAGTGCCAGCTGCGATCGTAGCGTACTGTGAACATGACTAGCTGACCCGTACGAAAGGGGTTCATGCCAGCCAGAACAGCGGTAGCCACCAAGGCGCAAAAGTAGGATCGCCACATTGTCTTGAGTGGGAAGTAGTTGCTCATCTCTTCAAGACTGAACAGCACACCACCAATAGGAGATCCAAATGCGACTGCTACACCGGCAGCTGCACAAGCCGACAGAATCTCTCTCGTCTTTGCTGCGTTTCGACGGTACTTGTGGAATAACCGACTGATGACATTGCCTGTACACACCGCATAGTGTACGCTTGGTCCCTCCTTTCCCACGCTGAGTCCAGATGCAATAGCCAAAGGCAACCCGATACTCTTGATCAGAAGTGTCCAGAAGCCCAGAAAGCCCTTCATGACGAAGCCCGCAATGATACATTTGATCTCGCTGATTCCGCTGCCTGCGGCATATGGTGCAAAGCTCTTGACAAGTCGTGCGCTGGTAAAGGCAAAGATCGTGCTGAAGATGATGTAGAGGAAGTAGTTCACTGGCCAGAAGCCACTCCAATGGTGCCACTCGTCACAACCATCCTCAGCACCCCAACAACAGAAGCTCTCGTTCAAGTAGAACGCCGTTGTACAGTATCCTAGCTTGATATCGCTCAGCCATTCGGTCACGATATTGAGGAAGGCAGCATTCAAGCCGATGGCAGCGCCAATCAGGCTGACTACAATCCAACCCTGTCCAGCATCGTACGCTTCCCACAGCTTTCTTCTCCAACCTAACCGTCCCTCTGCATCAAAGAAACCTGCACGCTCTTGCCGCCGCGCCTTACGCCGCTGCTGTTCTCGCGCGGCATCTTGAACCCAGTCGATGGTGGTGAAGTCCTCGTATCGTTTGATCTCCGCAATCTCCTCCGCTACTATCTGGTCGGCGGGTGTGATCGGAGGCGTGGCATTGCCAGCTTCGGCGGTGGAAAGCGCAGAGAGACGGCGGTTCAGTGGGTTGGGCGGGTGTGGTCTGGTTGCGGAGGAGACGGAGGTGGCATAGCTGCTGCGGCGGGTGATGGAGGGCGATTGGATGGAGATTTGACTGACGCGGCGGTTCATCGCATTTCGTGGTCGATTTCGGCTGTATAGACCTCAGTATCCATCGGTCTACAGCAGTGAGATGTGCATTGTAGGGGTGTTTCGTTGTTCTAAGGCATCAATAATGGGAGCTGACACGTGAAAGGCGGGCTTTCTTCCGGGATCGCGAGTCGCGGCAACTCCTTCGCGTCGTCCTTGCACTTCACCAAAGACACAAAGACATCTCTCGCGACTTTCGATCTCATCACCTTCGTCGCCAGCAGAGTACTGTTCGAGACGCTCGTGGCGCACACGAATCACCATGCCCTACAACAACACCCCAATCGCGCCCTCGCAAGAGGTGACTGGCACTGTTTCCCTTCCGCGTATGTTCCCATCACACTGTACGTACCGGCACTGCACTGACAACTAGTATAGTCGCACGTGTGAAGAAGATTATCAACGTAGATCCTGACGTTGGGAACTGCAGCAACAATGCCGCTTTCTGCATCACCGTCGCGACCGAAATGTTTCTGCAACATCTCGTCGAGCAGTCCTACACCCAAGTCAAGACAGAGCATACGCAGAAGCCAAGAAGGAATATACAATATCGAGATGTTGGTGAGTTGGAGCTATCCTTGCAACGTCTGCAGCACTGGGCGATGTTCCGTGCTCATGGTCTTCTGCCATCTCGTCAAAACACATCGCTGAATACTTCCTAGCCAATGCTGTAGCACGCGTGGAGAACCTCGAATTCCTTTCCGACGTCGTGCCCAGAACTGTCACATACAAGCAGCACAAGCAGAAGCAAGCCAAAGAAGCGAACCAACCTACCAATGGACAAAGCACTCTCGATGGACACGTTGGCGGCAAAGAGCCACAAGCGACAAATGGCGCCATGATGGATGCCATGGATGCGGAGATAGAAGCCCGTGTCGCGAGCGCGATGCAGGGCGGATCGCACCAGGACACGGAGGACATGGACGAGACTTGAGTGGAAACAAGACGGTGGAATGAAAGAGAAATCAACTTCACCTGGCTACGACATAAGGCTTGCATACATATGTCAGGTGTGTCCTCGTAAGCGGACGCCAGTCGCTGTACGACCTTCGTCGGCCACGACTTCTCATGCAGTTTGAGGATTCGAGGGGCCCACAAGCAATTGGCGACTATGTGGTCCCAACATGGCATGCACGAAAGGACTGGCGAATCCAAATCCTCGGCCTTGACATCTGGAGCCTAAGATATGGTGCATGTCCTCCCGTCCAGCGACTCGTTGCAGAGATCCGACTCGTGCTCACTGGATGCCAGCGGTGAAGCTGCAAGAGGAGACGATGAAGACTGGACGGTGGTCCCCGACTATGCTCACACAATGGAAATGAATATGTCCATCGATTCATTCATGGCCTCAAGATCACGAGCTGCGGACCAGGACTGAATGCTCCTATATCCGGCGTAACCCGTGCTATCGTAATCAGAGGCGGGCATTTCGAATCTGGTACCTTACGCTGACTGCTTTAGAGTTTCAGCCCTAAACGCTAAGACAACTTCACCTCATGAAGGTCAAGCTGAACCACAACACCTCAATTGATAGACCTCAATCGAGTCTCAATACTCTCTTATCCAATCCCAGCCATTAGGTATGCTCCCTAAACGCTCACACAGTGCCCCTGGCTGCTGCAAATCGAAGCCTGTCCTCAAATCCCGGAGACTGAAAGAGTCTTGGCACCTCACCGCTGCGGCTACAGCCCAGCAAGTAGAACATCTCGTTATCGAACTCATTTCCGCTATCAACTCCCGCCGCTTCGACCAACACGGCCCTCTCTACGAACAGACCATTGACCCCGACTTCATTGGCTCCGTCCGCTATCCTTGGGGCGGCCGAGCACCCACCTCATGGCCGCATACAATTGACATCTTCCGCGACATGGTAGCCAGTTTCCCCGAATACCAACTCGTGCGGCCGCTGATGTACACTGAAGTCTACCACGACTCGGCGTATGGCGGCGTGGGAAGACCCAGGAAGACGACGCACGAGGAAGGGCGATATGCGGATGTGTTTGTGAACTTTGATGTTGAGGGCGAGCCTGCGGGCGTTGTCAGGCAGAGTGTGGCCATCTTCAGATTCAGGAGAAGTGAGGGCGATCCGGCGTGGAGGTGTTTCAGTTTCCAAAGCTTGGATGGATGTGGGCGATGTGATGGGTTGGGTGGTTTGGAGACCTATTTGAGCTCCGAGGCTTGACGTTGCGGTATCGCGCGGCTTTGCTTGAGGAGCATGCCTTTGTGGCTAGAGAAGTGCGCTAATATTTGAGATCCAACCTCGACAACCCCATGCACCTGGAACAGGCCTGGCCTCAAACCATCTGGATACCTGTTTGCATCAACAGACGGCGAAGATCGTCAGCATCTACACCCTCAATCAGTCAGACGAAAATAGTCCCACCACTGGATCGACTCACCCTGTTTGCTTTTCAGATCGAGGTTGATCCACTTGATGCGTTGGGCCTTATTGTCAAGCTCTCGGTCAAGCTGGTCTGGATTGAGTGGAATGCCTGGACATTGATGTATCTCTTTTCCTAGATTTGGACCTTGAGGCCCAGATGAGCGACCCAGGATTGCGGCTGGGAAATTCCGGTATGTTTCGGCCCTTTGGAAACGCAATCTATTAGGATTTTGCGGATCCGTTCTCGCAAGTTCGATATCGGTCATGTTGGCTGTCGCATCGTTAGCCCTCCACCCAACTCTCACCCAACAGACGGTCATGTTATTCTGGAAAACAATGCAAATGCGACCTCCAAACTGATCTCCGGGTATTACGGCTTGGGTCGATCCGAAGACAGCTACTTTATGTGGTGGGATACACATGGGCGACACAACACCAGCGAAATTTTCCTACACCGTTAGTTCAAGACGCCAACCCCAATCAATGCTTGACATACTTCGTATGCGGCAGTGGTCAATGTATTCCATACTTGTATGAGCCCTCCTTCCAGCGAACGCAGGCTCCTTTTGAAGAGATGTCTCTTTAGCTCGAGCTGACAGTCGGTGAAATGAAATGTGAAGGACATCAGCGCTCTGACCAGTCTAGTGCAAGTGGCTGCAATCATGCCGCCCAATGGCATTGCTAACCTCTCTCTTCGGTCATTCAATGTCAGAACACTTTGTCTGGTCATCAACGTAAAAAAGGTGGAGAACTCTCGAACAACGTCAGCGCAATATAGGTTTCCGAAGACGGTTTTCATCACTCTACCTTCTGGCCTCTCGAATTGGAATATGTGCTCACGATGCATTCTGGAAAATGCACAGCTAGTCTCCTGATTTGGAGGAAAAGCGAACAAGGCCAAGAGGTCATCCTCGCTCATATGCTGCCGGCCTGCACATTGTCAGATATGCTTCCCGGGAGGAGCAACAACTACTCACTAGGGGAGGCAACGCCATCATGCTGCTCTTTCCACCTCAGTGTTACGTCGCCACCAGTGGCGGTTTCGTCGCGGAAAAGCTCAAGGTGGCACCGAGAGAAGTTTCGCCAGTCGCGATCACCACGAAGGGAGGGTCATCCTGAACACATGTCAATGCGACACTCGAACTTGTGTGGATAAAGACGTACATGTTGGACAACTCCTTGGCATAGACAGGCTGCTGGCCATGAGGAGTTCCTTCGGCTTTGGCTCCAGGAGAAGCTGCAATTGCAAGCCGACGTAGGCAACCCGACATTTCCAGCTTTCTTCGATGATCTTCACGGACGGCGAGCATGTCTCTAATGCATTTGCCTGCCCGTCGCGTGTTCTCACTCTCCAGCAAGATGTCAAGCTTCTGCGCCACTGTCGTCTTCAGGTCTTTGATACCAAACTTGGCCAACGTCGCATCTCGCCAGAACGCAGGATCATGCACCGCCGACTCCGCCATACGCTCGTCTCGGAATCGAGGACTCTGACCGGGTGTGAGGATCTGGACAGCTGCTTCTAATAACACACAGCCTAGTGACCACATATCGTAGCTGCGACGAAGATATGTAGGTCGTTCGCTGGCCTGATCTTCCGTGAACTCGGGAGGCGCGTAATCCTGATCTCCACCCATTATATCGCCATATATTTGAGCCCGCCCAAAGCCAGTCAGCGGCAATCTCACCGGATTGTCAGCAATCATAATGTTCTGTGGCTTGATGTCGAAATGTCCTGCGGTATGATCAGATTCGCCTTCGTGGAGCTCTCGGACAGCGTCGACTATGCCAAGAATGGCCCTCCAAAGTCCACGAGTTGACAGAAAGTTCGGGTTGCCGACCTGCACTGCCACGTACGGCACATCCTTGAGTGGACGGTATGCGCGGTTAAGGGCTGCCAATGAGGCGCTGGAGGTTTTGGATAGGTTGGCGCCTTTTGAGTTTAGGCAGAGATTTGGTTGTGCATGTAAGGTTAAGGAAGTCGAGGGAGAGGGGCAGCAGAAGGAGGGTGGATTAGGGGTTGATTATGCGGTTTGATAGGCGGAGATGCTACAGGATACAAGATAGACCGATTGAGAGGCTAAGATTGAGACCAATTAAGCCGTGAGTACCATTACACGCGGTCTAGACTGCTGAGTGGCGTTGCGATAGTATTGGTGGTAGCATCTGCTGACCTCTGGCAACGATTCGTTTTACATGGCACGCCCAATGAAGCTACGAGATGCATAGAATCAGCCCTAGAGCCTGGCCACAATGGCTGCTTATATTCGAGCGTAGATGTCTACCTCATTGAGCGTGAAAGCAAGAAAGGACTAAATTACTCAGCCTGCGAAGCAAGCAAGCAAGCCAGCTGGTGAACATATATAAAGCGCCTGATACACCACGCTGCACAGAGGAAATCTACCATCTACTATCTTCAACTTCCAACACCGCTCAACCCGAATCGAAAATGCCTTCACTCATTCCAACCTTCACCCTCGCCTTCATCGCCGCGACACTGGCTTTCGCCGCACCCAACCAGCACTACTCGGGAACCTGCAACAAGGATTTCGATCAATGCGTTGTTACAAGCCCTATCAAACACAACTACGATTGTGATCCAGGCTATGATGTAAGTTTTATCTTTGTGGACGGGAGATGCTCGTGACTGATGTGTGGGTTTCTGGGTAGTGTAAGAATACGGGCGACCATTGTGATGTGTATATGATCAACGGGGAGACGGATGTTTATTGTAATCCAGCAAGGTCGTAATGGAGGTGGAATGGAGGTAGAGGGGGGAGATGGAAGGGATGGAGCGGGTTGCTGTTGTGTTGTGTTGTTGTTTTGCGATTTTGGTGGATGGGATGATAGGAGGACGGTCTTTACGGTAGTGAGGGTGAAGGTAGCAGAATGTTAGTACAACATTCAAGCAATTGATGAGGAACACGACCTCGAACGTGAAATTGTTCGATGTATCCAGCGCCTTGACCAGGAAGTTAGTATAGGGCACGATGTGCTTCTCTGATTGTCTTCTCTGGCGAGCAGAATTCATGCAAGGGAGATAGCGGGTCGGGTCAAAGGTCAAGCACACTTGTCCAGTCCTCTCTTGACCTTACTATGCGTTGCGAGACAAGGATATGAGAGCAGAAGCAAGAAGTGAGGTAGAAGTAAGACACGCAAATCCGTGATGCAGAGCCATGGAACTTCGTCCGATCCCTCTACTTGATGACAAGGGACCGTGGAGATGTTCAGACCATTGTCTCACTTGACCGGGATTGGCTCCTGTCTTCACCTGGACCCTGGTCATGGTTGAGGAGACAGTGTATCATCGCACATGCTCGGTCGAAGCTCTTGCTGCGTCGACGCCTTATTGACTTTGAAGTCGTTGGCTTGGATAAAACAGCGGCGAAACTCTTCTTTCCTCGTGCCCGTGAGCCAGCTGGCTTGTGGTCTCTGCTATACTTTAGTGTGTGACGTCTGTTTCTTGTAGCACTCTGCAACAAGCCGGTGTTGTAAGCAGGTGTGTAAGGGAGTAAGTTGTGACAAGCCTTGTTGGTGCGACAATCACGAAAGGTGAAGTCGTCGCCGGGCGTACTAGCGGATGTGATATATTTGACTTTTGGACTTCCAGTCTGGAGATCGGTCCCGGGTCTGCACATCATCACCGCGTGCCACTTCGTGCCGCCAATCTATTTGACTTTCGGGGACTGTATATGGGACTTCACTTCTGCACTTCCGTCTGCATGACGATATTGCTCAGTCTTACATGCAGTTGATGAGACGAGTGATTGCTCTTGAAGCTTGTGTGTTGTGCGTGGGACTTTGATCTGGTAGAGCCATGTTGGTTGTGCATCGCAGCGACTACGACATGCCACTGCAGTAGAGCAGCAGCTAACACAGGACTGCTTTCTGATCGACTTCAGCTGTGCAGTCATTCAAACCCGCGGGCGGTGTCGAGGAGGTGAAGTCGCTGTAGCGTTGTTCGAAGTCCCTCGGCTCCTTCCCAATGTGGCGCATGCGGCGTTCATTGATGAGGAGGATTTCGCTGTTGAAACTGCCCTGTCCGAACTCAACAGCGCCGCCTTGGCAAAAAGAAAATGCTGTGTCCTGTAACGGCAAAAGAGGCACCGAAAGGTGGTCCGAAGACAAGGATGGATGTTGAGTTTCACATGTGAAAGAGGTGACTGCAGAAAAGAAGAAATAAAGAGTTCGTGTTTCACAAAGTGTGGCTGCAGCTTTGCTAGGATGTTTGTGAGAGTGCCGATCTAGTATGGCAGTAGTGTGCTCGAGCAGCAGTTGCTAGCACGTCTCCACATCCCTAGAGGTTGAAGTCAACTTGGGGTTTGGAGGACGGAGGATGGATAGGAGGGAGGAATGGGGACCCCTTGGGCGTGCTGCTGTCGCTCACCATCTATGAATAACGTCAGGCATCCAGATAATTTCGCCGATGAAGAGCTGACTCTCTGATGAGCGCTGATGACCGGAGCAATAACGTCGTCGGATCCCATCTTGCTTACCGGATAGGTGCTTGCCGACGGTATGTGTTAAAGTACCTTGCAGATTGATACATATTACCCATGTCGGAAGCTGCTGCAGGCCGAGAGGTGCTGCAGACGGGGAGGCGTCCGACGAGTGGGATGCAGTGTGAGAGATGGGGTGAACCGGCGGTAGGGTTACGGCAGCTGTGACGGTTGTCAGACGCGCAACGGTTCGCTGCTTCATCCGCGCCGCAATACTGGAGGATCGCCGCAGAACAAGGGTTTGGGGAAGAGGTGAGGTGTGAAGAAGGTATCGAGACGTGGGATGGCTATTGGGTGAAAGCATGCAGCGGTGATGTCGTTGTGTGACAGGTTGTGCGGCATCGACAGGCGAGCGGAAGAAGAGCTTCTTGCAGGTGGGCGGTGGTGTTGGTAAAGGCTTGATCGCGTGTGTGGCTTGAGCCAGGGGAAGGGCGGATGAGGTCTCGCCTCGCAGCAACTGAAGGATGCGCTCAATGTCTGCTTATCTCTACCAATCGCAGTGCCGCCTCATCAAATCCGCGTCAATGCCACGCATAATCCCTATGATTTCGTCTATGCACGGCGAGGCCCGCAGGTCCTCATCGTGCGTGCAGATGGGGACCAAAAAAGTATTTGGAGCTGTGTGCTCACTTTGGAGCTGACCACCCGCTCTCCACCAATCTCCCCGGCATCACAGCAGTAGCACAGGCGGCGTCGAGAGAGACATCTCGTGCATGACAAGCAGAACAAATAATACTCAAAAAAGTACATGTAGGGAGCCCGATCGCTCGCGTGCCTCTGCAAGACTGGACTCAACCCGCCCAAGGTTAAACACCACCCACCCGTTCGGCTGCAGATGACAGTCAGCACTAGCCCACCGGCACCCTGGGAAGACTAAACACCTCGCGTGCCCGAGAGCATGGCTTCGAGGAGCAGGTAAGTAAGGGGACTGGCCCACCTTGTGTGAGGGTCGTCGTTGCGACTGCTGCCACCGCCGCCGCCGCTGTCCCTCTTCACCACCGATATGTCCCTCCACCATCCCGGGAATGGGCTCGGCGCGGCCAGAGGCAGAAGCCCGCTTGCTAACGACCACCACTACAGATCCCTCAAGGAAGCCACCAAAGCCCTTCAAGCCCACTTCACTGGCTCCAAGGTCCCTCTCTCATTGCCCTCCGAAAGCCGCCGCATGCTCCAGACCTTCATCGATGACCACGATGGGAGCATAGACTATGACGAAGCGTCCAAGGCGAATCAAGAGCTGAAGCACTTTTGGGACAGATACGTTGGGACCAGTACGCAGAAGCTTGGAGCATTTGCTGGCGTCTTGAAAGAGCTGCGGCCTGCAATAATCAACGATGAGGATCTGCTGGAGTGGTATCATTTGGCGGGGAAGCCGGTCATATGCTCTGCGGTATACAAAAAGGCTGCCTTGGAAGATGCTCATGAATTCGTGACGAGTATATTGGTTTACGACGAGGACGACGATAATGCCAAACAACGACAGAGGACATCAGTACGGATATGCAACGACTTGCTGGGCATCTACATTGCACGGACTCGAGGAGTTGGCGAGCATGATGAATTCGTGGCACCGGACAATGCGCAGATTGCGAAGCAGGTGGAGGGCGTGCTGGTGGGCTTTGGCAAGAAGATGCCCAAGCACCTGTTCAACAGCCTCGACGATCTGATCGTTCGGGAGGACACTCGCTTGCAGGGCCTGACTCTGTTGAGCACTTTCCTCACAACCCAAGCGCCTCACCTGTACCTGGTCGACCAAACCCATCTCATCGAGAACCTGCTGAAATGCCTCATGAACGACACATCCACAACGATTCTCTCAGTGGCGCTAAAGTCTCTGATCATGCTGCTACCTCATATCCCGCACACGCTCGGTCCTCGCTTACCCCGGCTCTTTCTCATCTACAGCAGGCTTTTGTGTTGGGAGAAATTCAGCCCGCTCAGCACGGAAGCCCAAAAGAGCCTTGTCACGGACGACCGTGTCAGTGCCGACGACGAAGACTTTGGTGATGTCGGGATAGACCCCACGTGGGAGAAGTCTCGGCCAAGGGAAGGTGTGGTGGAACCTGCGACGCCCGAAATCATGACCTATTTCACGTATCTCTACGGCCTTTACCCCTTGAACTTCATGAGCTATATACGGAAACCTCGTCGATTCCTCAAAAGTGTCGACTTTCCTGGAGCAGACGACTTCGATCTCGATCAAGCCGTGATTCGAAGCAGGAGCGACCAATTCCGGCAGGTGCACCTTCTTCACCCGAACTTCTACAACTTGACGGTCGAGGAGGAGCTCAGTGACCCCAAATGGCCGAAGATGGATCCAGCAGACGTGGTCGCTGAGTGTCATAGCCTGGCGATGAACAACAAGCCGGCATTGTTGAGTCCAGGACCGCCACCCACAAGTCGACTCCCAGATCTACCGCCACTTCCACCAATACCCTCAAACAATGGCTCAGTCTCACCTGCGATTAGCCACACCAGCTTCCGCTCCGGTCACAGCTGGCGTGATACGCAATCGACTGCAGTAGGAGGCTTCGATGGAGAAAGTCCAGTTCTAGGCCCTGCCGATGACAAGCAGGATCACGTTCGCCCCAGCACCGCTCCGGGTAGATCTGCTATGTCTCCAATGCTCGAGGACTTCCCGATGCCCGCAGGACCTTACTTCAGCCAGCCGACCAAGGATCTACGGGAGCCACAGAATAACATGGAGTATCTCCAGCAGAAGGTCACAGCCCTGCAGAACGATCTGAGCTTCGAACGATGGCACAAAGCGCAGTATTCGCAACACATTGGCCAGTTAATGAGGAAGAATGTCAAAGATGCGACGGTCGAGGCGGAGACTCTGAACCTCATCAACGCTAACAGAGCCTTGAAGCAGCAGCTGGAGCAAGTGCGCAGTGCAAGAGAAGCAACCATCAAGGACTCCAACCTGACTCGAAAGCAAGCCAGCAACCTGGAAACGAACATGACTGAGCGCTTCAACAAGATGAAGAAAGAGCAGGAAACATGGGCTGCTGATGCAGACGAGTTGAAGCGACTGCGGGCGGAGATGAAGCATTATCGCGACTTGCTGTCTACAGCAGAAGCTAGAGAACTGAACAAGTCACATGAAGTCGAGACGATGAAGCGAGACATGGAGCAGCTGAACAAGCTACAAATGAGACTAAAGGAAGCGCAGAGCAGACTCAGGGAGTACGAGTATCGCGAATTTGACTTTGAGCAGGCGAAGCGAGAGCAAGAGCTTTTGCAAAACGAGAAGGAGACTTTGTTGATGCGACTTCAACGCCAGGAGCAGGATCGTGAGAGGACGAAGAAGATGTGGACGGATAGGATCGCGGAGCTCGAGGCACAACGTGAACTGGGTACACCGCATGACCACCGACCACCAACAGCTCTCTCCATGGACAACCATGCAACACATCAAGCACTTCTGGACACTCAGGCGAAGTTGGCACAGCTCAAGAAAGCACACTCTCGTTTGCTAGAGCGCTTCACAGACCTGGAAATGGAGTACCAGTCTTGCAAGAACCAGCTCGACTCGATGCAAGGATACGGTGGAGACGCGAGCCGCAACAACAGCGTTGGTGGATACAGCGACACGACTCCAGATGCGATGAGTGGCGGTCTAGGATACAGAGGAGGTGTCATTGAGAGCGTCTACGACGTCGCCAGCGAATATGGAGTCCCATCTGAAAGCGGCCTCACGAGTGTGAGCCGAAGCGATCCCACGCCGAGACGATACCAGGACCGCAGTAACCTACCTGTATCACCTATTTCGCCGCCGAGAAGCGAGGCCACTTTCAACAGCTCGGCGGGTTTGACTTGGAAGCCACCGCCCACTTCGCATAGCACAAGGTCGTACAACTCCAGTGCTACACCGTCTGGGTACAACCCCACAGCGCCGCTCGCTGCTGATGAGAGGAGCGTGATGAGTGGACAGAGTGGCGGCAGTGGCGGCGACAAGTCGGGCAAGCCGAAGATCACTACTCAAAGTGAGGTCCGCGTGTACGGCAGAGGTGAGTTCTCCTAAACATTCCCATTTAATCTATTCACCAGTGTTGGACTAACGTCTTTTCGTAGGCGGGGCACAGAACATCAAAATGAAAGCGAAAGAAAGCGAGAAACAAGCCAAAGCTGAACAGCAACAACAGAAAAAGGGCGGCTTGAAGACACTGAAGGGGCTTGCGGGACTCTAGACGATGAGATGAGCAAAAGTGAATGGGTATGCCGAAACAGCGGGATGAGATTAGCAGGATGACGAAAAAGGGGACTAGAGGAGCTTGATGGGGGTTTCGGGTGCTGAACGGATCTTTTTCTCGATACCCTTGTATTGGAGGTTGGGGATGTTGGGTCACTACTTGTTGAACATGAGAGATGATTGCTGAAGGTTGAGCAGATGCCGATCAAATCAATTCAACGATCACATTCAACCTTCTGTCTGTTCGGCCTTTCCGATCAGCGTCTCTTTTGGCATACACGGACAAGATCGATCGAGAGGAGTAGCCTCTATTGGGCGAGTGTGCATCAATTTATTCTGCAGACATCACTGCAACTCTCAGCAGGTCATCGGTCTCTCGACGATTCCACTTTGTGAACCAGATATTAAAACTGCAACCATGAACAATATTGGTCTGGGTTTCAGAGCCCCTATTCGAGTATCGAGGAAATCCTCTGGACAAACTCATCGTCATCAGCATTTGTTACCGAGCTAGCAGTCCTTTACACAAGCATCGCACGAGTGCGGCTTTCGAGTCAGCCATTGATATCGACACGGCTGTCCGCCACTGGAATGAGAATGCGCAGTGTCCTGACGAGACTATGGCAACCTCACCTCCTCTCCAGGTGAGCCATGTACGTAACAATGGTATGACGCTTCTGGAGAAGCTATCTTGCAGTCCGAGATAATGCAAATTACCAAGCAGCAAGCGAGGAGGCAGTGCTGAGACTGCGAAGTCAAGTAAGTAATGAATGTATGGAGCCATGTGCTCTATCCCCTGCGCCCGCAATGCAAAAACACCGAAACCATGCTCCCGCCACTACTCCTCTACAACGCTTCCGACCGCCTGTGCCCCCTAGCCAGCGTAGCTGGGGTAGCCACCACCGTAGCCGCACTCATACGTGCAATCCAGATTCCAGTAATCGTAGAGCTTAGCATCATATCCCTCATTATTATTCCCGTTCGAGTTGTAGTTGTCCCCATACTTGAGATACTGGCACTTGCCCGTGGTAGCCGAATCGGCGTGATCTCTGCTCGTCCACTGTTGGGCGCCGAGGTAAAATTGGAGGTAGTCGATGATGCCGGCGTCGTTGGCGCCTACGACGGCGATGTTCATGCGGTCTTCGAGCGTGCTGCCCCAGGAGCATTGGTTTTGGCAGCTTTGCCAGCCCGGTTGGACTTTCATGGCGGCGCCGTTGTTGTCGGTCATGCTGCGGATGTTGACCCAGAATTTGTTGACGGGGTCGTTGGAGTAGCGCTGGGCTTGGAGGGAGATGCCGCAGGTTCCTGGGGCGTAGGGTGCGTCGCGGGCGGCGAGAGCTGGGGGCGGAGCGTTGGGGGCTGCTCGGGTGAAGGGGAGTAGGAGCGTGGTGCAGAGGGCGAGTTTGGAGAACATCTTGACGAGCTGTAGATCGTGGGCTTGATGAAAGATGGAAGAAATTATATGTGATCGATTTGATATAGTGTTGCTGATGAAGTTCGAAGTGAATGTAGACGAAAGTGCTGATGGATGGATAACATTCCAGGGAAGCCTTCTGGGCGACTTTATATATCCAAAATCTATGCACTTTGTTGTTCAGTGTTCATGCTGCTATCCAATACTATCTTTAGACCCGGACGTTCTTCTAGGCTACATGTAGCAAGATACCTCAGCCTTGCTATGTTGGGCTGTTAGTAAGGCATCGGCAACGCTAAGGCTGGAAGCGATTCACGCTATTCATCCACTAGGAAGTCGGCTAAGGTATAAGCAAGTCCTGGCAGAATAATAAGATAGAACTTAATCATATCTTTGGGCGATGCGAAGGCTCGAAGATTAGTAATTGGCGAAAGCAGTGACTATGTACAGATGTCGCCAACAGGAGGACCCGAACGCCCTAGAGATCGGACTCGTGGCCCCCAGACCTCTTTTGGGATAGGGAAGATAGCCCTAGAGGAGTTGCATTCAGTTTTGGTAGACAAGCGTCGGCGTCCTGGTAGGTAGCTGATGATGCGCAGACGACGGCCCCGTCAGTGTGAGCGGGTAGTGAGCATACGGGCTTGAGAAAAACATGACAGAGCCACTGTCGCTTCGATCCGTAATGGTGCAAACGCGAGCCTGGAGACCGTCGAACAGCAGCTCCTGTTTGATGTTGACTTCAACGTCTCCAGGTGGGCATACATCGAGAAGACGAATAAGACGTCTCCGGACGTGGTGACGACGCATCGACGCATCGACGCAATTATCTTGAGGTGGTCAGAGTATGGAGTGTGAAGATCAGGTTCGTGAGGAGATGGATGTTTCTATGCCCTTGAGGAATCGAGCCATCATCTTGCTCAATATTCTTTGGGTTTTATCTTCTCCCTGCCGATCGCTACCTCCTGCTCAGACGCTCCTCTTGCTAAAACCTCCAAGCGAGAATCCGGCTGCAGGCAGCCATCCTCGGATTTCGCTGCAGAGCGGTCTGGATTGGAGGTAGGCCGATCGAAAGGCATGGGGACTGGAAATGGAGAGATGACTGTGAGAGATCTGGAAGAATCAACCAGTTGTACTGTATTTGGATGCCTTGGGAGCCAACGGTACATGAAGAACTTCGCTCAGACTCCATGATGCCCTTCGCACGGCAACGTATACTCTCGACGCGCGCTCATCTACGTCCTTCGATGGAGTGCACTCCTCATAGCCAGACATCAAGCTCGCGACGCTATCACTTTGATCTGTTCGCGGCACCTCCCTGCTCTCTAATGGTCTTCGCTGCACCAGACAGGATATCACCACGGCAAAACCTTCGCATCAGGCCCCAACAGAGCATCGAATGCTTCACCAAAAGTCCACTCCTCCTTCTCAGGAAAGATCCAATGACTTCGCATCGTCTTCCAATGGAAAAGGGTAAATTTGCCACCAGTCTTCATTCCGAGTGCGAAGTGCATTCGGCGCCAGGAGCCGGTCGCGGGTTTCGTCACAGACAGCAGCTCGCCTCCGACGCGAAACACCACTTCACCGCCTCCGTACTCTCTAATACTGAGTCTGTACCCTTCTGGCGTCACGATTCCATCTCGAATGACTGATGGCACCAGACCTGTCTTGATCGTGGTTTTGCAGCTGGATCGAAGAGCTGGTGGCTTCTTGAAGAAGAATTTCTCTTGGATCATAGGGGAGCGTGCAATTGTTGCCAGGAAGGTCTTGTTGACGCTTTGGCTGAGGATGAGGGTTGACCAGTCGACACCGAGGAGGATGGCTTCGAGGAGTTCGACGGTGTTGAAGACTTTGTTGGCTGCGATGGAGGACGCCATGATGGGGTTTTGATGAGGTGCGAGGTTGTGTGGAGTTTTGTAGCTTTGGTAGAGTTGGTGGTGTTTATGGAGGTGGTGGTTTTGTGAGATGGAAGGCACAAAGGTCATGTCAAGCATTTAGAGTTCGACGCTAACGCTAATGAGGCAGGTATGTTTCTTGGCGTTCACGTGAAAGTCTAGTCTGCCTTACTCTGCCCTACCCTGCTTTGTCGCAGGCATCTCACAACTTCTGACCCGTTTTCAAACTCTTCAATGAGAGTGTATGCGTGGCCACCGCTCAGTCGTTTACTCTCCAGATCTGACACCTATGTCGTCACCATCGTCGCCAAGGTAGCGCTTCAGCGCAAAGTCAAGGACATCGCCTGCTGTGGACCGCCGAAGCCGCGCGGGGAGATCGACCCAGAAGCAGGGAGTGTACATACCCACAACGATCGTGTGAGGAAGGCCAGCTCCCTTGAATATGTGCATCTTACGCCAGGAGCCAGTAGCGGGCAGCTCTGCGGTTGGCATTAGACCAAGAACCTTGATGTCGACACCCCGGGAGCGTGATGCTAAGACGTCGAACCTGTAGCCCTCAGGGGTCTTGATCTCGCCTCCTACAACACGTGGGGTGTAGCAGATTCTCGTGAGTAGTTTGTTTGCAACCGTCGAGACCACACCTCCTTGGACGAGGTCTGGGTCTTGCTTGAAGAAAAGAGCTTGCTGAAGTTTGCTCGAGTCGTCGATTGTAGCTTTGAAGGTCTTGTTCACGCGCTGGCTCAGAAGTAGGGTCTTCATGTCGACTTCGAGGAGGATGCTTTCGAGCAACTCGACAGTGTTGAGTACTTTGTACGCCGCCACCGACATCGTGTCACTGTCAGGTGTGTCGGACGCCATGATGTTGATTGACGTTCTGAGTTGCCGGAGCTGTGCTGTGTTTGAAGCTGGCTGACGACGCTGCGGAGAAAAGAAAGCGAAGGAAGGTACATGTAGGAAGCTGTAAGAAGCTAATCGGACGCTAGCCTCTAGCGCCTCTTGGCAACTCATGTGAGAGTCTGGTGTGCATACTCTGCTTGTCACTGAGGACCTCTACTTCTTCACCAAGATTTCTGTATATGACCGCGACACGTAGACGTTAGCATATGTCGACTCTCCTCATTGCCCACTCCTGCCGTCACTAACGCCCCTTCTGGCGACTGAAGCTGCAGGCGCGGCTGCCTAATCTATTCTGCGTGCCTTCTCCGAAACAATACCCGAGTACTCATGCAACAAGCTATTCAACACAGTTATGGCGCAATGGTGCAGAATCTAAGCCACAAATATCATCCCGTCGACTTGGACCCCGCCATGTGTATATACTCTGACAAAAGCCCA
The DNA here is from genome assembly GCA_002786045.1 of Zasmidium angulare. Classification (NCBI taxonomy): domain Eukaryota; kingdom Fungi; phylum Ascomycota; class Dothideomycetes; order Mycosphaerellales; family Mycosphaerellaceae; genus Zasmidium; species Zasmidium angulare. The sequence continues at coordinate 444,482 of NHNX01000024.1, forward strand.
TCAACCGCATCCTTTTTGCCGCCAGCAACACAAAGTAGAACGCGAATGGGGCCATCGAATCGAGCCAAGCCACGTATGGTATCGTTGAGCGCTTTGAAAGACTTCCGGTGTTATAATCGCAGGGCGCTGACAGTCGAGCAGGACGTTGGGAAAACCTGAGATTTGTTTGTCCAGTGAAAAGATATGGTATCGGCAATCTTGGTAGTCGTTCGAACGTTCACCATATTTCTTCTTCTTCCGCAAGTCTATCTGAACGATCTATTGGTATGGCTTACACCAAAAGGGTCCCTTGATCTATGTGGACAAGGGGGGATTCATCCGAACGGCTTTCTCGCAAAAGAGTCCAGATCCTTCACGAGCTGAGGTTCTACCGTGCCAGGAGCTTGTTCACCCACAGAATGTCTCAGACTTAGGATGAGGCACCATGGCCATTCGACTGATCCTTACCAACGCAGTCCTGGACCTGAACAAGGAAGCCAGGCCGCGAGATGCGCCATTTCGATGATTTCATATGCGAAGGGTATTAGGGCCTTGGGATGCCTCGAGGTTTTAGGGCATGCATCTGGAGCCCATGTTGGCAATCAGTAAGTGGTAGTTTCAACTTCATGTTTTGTGGATCAAGATCCTTATCATTCGCGCTCGCACGCAATGAGCTGTGAGCTTGACGTGATACCTTAGCTTCAAGGTGGATATGAAAAGCTCTTAACGACACAAGAGCGAGACCATGAGACCCTGAATCTCGCAAAACAGGTTCAAACAAAAGTAATGGTCGTCCCTCTGGAATCTCCGCGGCCGCTGAAAGTCGCTATCGTCGGTGCTGGTCCAGGCGGCTTAGCTACTGCTATCGCTCTCGAATCTGTCTCCAACGTCGAGGTGACCATCTATGAGAAGGCAAAGATACTACGTGAGGTAGGCGCCGGTATCAGCGTCGGCCAGAATACATGGAATGTGCTGGAGCTGCTTGGTGTTGCGGACAGTCTGGATTCCGGGCATGAGACTGATGTAGTCTTGAACTTGTACGTACCTCGACGTGCCAACGGGATCACTACCGTATGGACTTATCAACTACCTGTTTAGTAACGGCAAGACCGGAGAAGAGCTTCATCGACATGAGCGGACGGCAGTGGCTGGTGGTAAAGCCCCGATCAGGACTCAGCGGACGAAGCTGCAGTCAACGTTACGGAAGCACATCTCTGGGAACTCGCTCAAGTTGAACCACAAAGTTGAGGACATAGAGAATTTGGGTGATGAGGGAGTGCGTATAACATTCGCTGACGGTTCAAGCACAATGGCAGATCTGGTAAGCTTATCAGTCAACGAGGCAGTGTAATGGACACTCATCGTAGTTCAGGTCGTTGGAGCAGATGGCATCCGCTCGATAGTCCGTGATGCTGTCTTTAAAGACTACGAGCTGAAGTTTACAGGCACTACGATATGGCGAGTGCTGCTACCTTGGGACGCCGTGAAGGATCTGGACCCTCGTTTCGGCACGACAGCTTGGTGGCACAGTCCTACTACGCATGTCTACTTTTCTCCTGTTGGAGAAGGGCTGTGGGAGATCGCAGCGAGAGCGTGGCAGGACCCTAGCATCCATAGTGCAAGCAAAGTAACGTGGGGAACACCTGTGGACAACGGGATCGTTGAGGCAAACTTTACAGAATATCTGCCCGACGTTCGCGAAGCCTTGAGACGAGTGCCTAGCGGCCGGTGGAAGGAGTTTGCCGCATTCGCTGAGCCCGAGTTAGACACTCTGACAGGCTGGGACGATAAGGTTGTGCTGGTTGGCGACTCTTCTCACGCGCTGTCAGGGGCATTCGGTTCAGGGGCTGGCTTCGCCATGGAAGACGGATGGGTACTTGCTCAGGCATTGGCTGCAACAAAGAATGATCTTCACCAGGCTCTTCCGCTTTTCAACAAGATGCGCTTGCCATACTACGCGCGAATGTACAAGCATTTAGATGAGCAGGCACAGAAGAGGAAGACTGTTCTGGAGCAGACTGTTGAGCCGACGTATGATGACCGCGTGAGGAACAAGATCATCAAGCCCGGCGGCAACAGCATGGACTGGATATATGGGAATGATATCGGAAAGATGTGGAAGAACTCTATCGTAGCTATTGCTTGATATGACGTCGCCTGTTCAGCTTGACCACGAGAAAAGTGTTCCTCAAAGCGATACAGCCCGTCGGCAGAGCTCCTGCTCGCGTTGTGCTTGAGTGTGCAGTGGCACTTCGCGCTCATGATCTTGTCGAGATTTCAGCCTGTTGAGTACGGTGATAGTACATCTACTCTCTTGAAGATTGTTGAAAAGGGTGTTTTGCTAAGTCGAGACTATATCATAACATCGTATACGATCAAGATAGATAGCCGCACCCTGAAGGTCGTTAACAGAGGGGTATCTCAAGAGTCAAAGTTGGCATTCTCTACGCACGTCACCCCAACCAGCACACATTCATTGCATTCGTCTACTGCTGACTCTTCGCATATCCAGGGAACTGCATCAACTGCGAGTCATCAATGCCTTGCAGCTGTGGACAGGCTAGCTTAGTCGTAATGTCCCCAATGCTGTTGGTCAGGCTCGTGATGGCGCCCAAAAGCACATCAGGTTTGGCTTGGGCAGCGGCTTGGAAGGCAAGGCAGGCGAACTTGTTACCCTCGGTGAGGTCCCCTGCGTTGAGGACGCCGCCAGTGAGGTTAGAGATGTCCACGCCAGTGAAGGAGTTGGTCGTGCCGGTATTGCCGCCAACATCCAAGAACTTGGGATAGTTCGCTGCCGCCGCGAGTGCATCGCTGCCAAGATGTTAGCTATGATCTTTGTATGTCTGAGGAATTGTTTACACATACGCGAAGAAGTAGAAGTTGTCATAGGGATACTCAAGAGCGCGGCGGTACCAGTTCTCTGGAATCTTCTCTTGCCCCTGGTTGGCAGTCCACGCTCCAGGCTCACCAGTCATACCAAACCATGTAGCAAGGGTATCATAGCTCAGCTGGCCAGTAGGATATTCTTCACTGTGGTTCGCCATGAAGCGGAAGATGAAAGTATATGCAGCAGGTTGGACCAGGACACCCGTGAACGGTCCGTTGAAGAAGTAAGGATTGTTTTGGATCTGCTGATCGAATCGCTTGCTGCGGAAGTCGGTGAGGCTGTTCAGGTCGACATAGCCGCCTGGTGAGGAGCTGATGAGATCGTCGAACTGGTCTTCCATCGTCATGTAGTCGTTGCCGTCTTCGTAGAGGTCAGGTCGGGTTGGTGATGCATCTGACTCGTATCTGTCACAAGGACGTTAGTCAGGTTGTTGTGCATGCCGATGCGTAAAGGCACCACTGACTTGTTGTGCGAACCGCTGATACCGTTACCACCGCCCAAAAGACCGCCAAGGGAAGCTGGTGGAGTGCCGCCGATAGACCACGCAGTGCCGCTACCATCAATGACGGCGCCGAATGTGGCAAGGAAAACGGCGAGAACAGGGCCCATGCCGACGACGTTCATTGTGGCATCGACAAATTGACCAATTGTTGCATAGCCGTTGTGAGGAAGGAATCCATGGTTGGCAAATGCATTCTTTGGAGAGTCAGTAACCTTCATTCAGGTGATACTGAAGTCAACCCACCAAGCCTGGACACGGCCCTCTGAGATCGTTCGGACCAGGGGCGGTATACTCGTGCCCACTTCCAGGTCCGATATCGATATACTGCTTCTCAGCATTGAAGATAGGCACTGGCTCGAATACAGCCGTAGCAGAGTCGGCGGGAACAACACCCGCACGCTTCAAGTGCTGATTCGCAATCTCCAGGATCCTTGGGTCTTGAGCTGCTTCTTGCAGAGCAGCAAAGGGAAATGCCGTGGCCGTGGTGGCCATGGCTGCCACAAGCTTGTGCGACGCTGGAAACTTCATGATGGTTGATCTGACCTGTGGTACAACGATCTTCTTGCAACAGAACGATTCGGAGTCTCAGGTCGACGCCAGCAGGTCAAGGCATATATGTGCGACCGTCCCCGTCCGTTGCGCCGACCATAGACGAGCCGCACAGGTAATCGCATCTTGCCACCATAGCTATGGCCACTCACTACTTCCCCATCGAGCAGGAAGTACTTGCAAGCTCGTCAGCGGCGTATGCTTGATCAACATGTCAAACCCCAAACCGACCAAGTGCTCCCCGGATCGACAAGAGCCTAACATCTATTTTGCGGGGATGTCGTGTTTGTAGCGTAGTTCGTAGATTTGTATTTCCCTGTTGGTTGTAGATCTTGACCAAATCCTTCCTAGAGCTTCCGCCTTTGGGAACGGGAATGGACGAGACAGTCTGGCGAAGACCCCTCCTGTGCGATCGCGCTTCATTTGCGGCAACTCATATTGCCGGTGGTAATATCGTTACGTGAGTGACATCGAGGTCAAGTGGCCATCCGGAACAACCGTCCAAGTGACCGTAAAGTCGGGATGTGCTCCAGAACGACCTGATGTCGAAGTCCTTGTCTCACGTGGAGTAAGACGCATGTGATCCTGCGCCAACGAATAAGCTTGTCGATAAGCTTCCGATCTGTGCGACGATGGTGATCCACCTTTCACAGGGTCCTTGGATATCATTTGTCTTATCACCAGTAAACGTCTCCATCCTCAAGTGGTCTCGCATCTTTACTCGAGAAAGTGACATGTTGCGAACGACGAGTCGTTGACGTCCATCCGTATGGACGCCACTCTCGTGATCCGCGCTCTTGTGAAACACCAGATGCACTTCCAGGTACGACACCATACTGCAGCGGCAACAATGCCGCATCCTCATTCTCCGACTCAGGCAGATGTACCGCCGCACTGATGGCCACCGAGCAAGAACTCGCGACAGGCATACCCGCCTCGAACCATCGAAAGCGACCCAGGCCGATCAGCGTCACGATCATCAGCGTGCTGAGCAAGAATGCAAGCAATATGGCCAAAGGCGAGAAGCCACAGGCGCTGATATCCCGATTCGGTACGCGAACACCTTCGCTGTCGTAGATGGTGATCTGGACGAGGAAGATACTTCGAGAGACGAGCCAGTGCAGCAAAACCATGGCAGACATGAGAGGGATGCTGTAGCGATAAGGCAGCTGTAGCCAGTACGTTGAGCGTTGTTGGCCTTGCGGTCGACTGACCCGTAGCGCTTTGCGGGTGGTGGCGAACTGGATGTATTCGAGGTTCATGAGCATGCGGGTGAATGCGTCGTTGTAAAAGATGTAGACGAATGTGATGATGATCTGAGGTGTGTTGGCAATGAGCACGTTTGCGACGACGCCTTGGTCGAGGGTATTTTGGATGATGTTGTTCGTATCGATGGCACCGAAGGACGAGAAGGTGCCCTGTTGTGAAGGCGAGGCAGCCTTGCCGAGTATGATGATTGTGGCGAGCCATGGGATGAAGCATCTGCACCTTGTCAGTCGGGTCGAGCAAAAGGTGTCAGATCGATACTTACAGCAGAAACGTGAGATTCAATTGCAGTCGAGGAACAGCATACCACCAGCGCCTCTTCTGCTTCGTCCACGCTATGGGCGGATGCTGATCGAGCTGTCGCCATACACCACTGGTCACAGCACCCACCTCGAGCGCTCCTTTGCTGGCAGTCACAATATCAGGGCTTTGAATGAACGAGGCGATCGCGTCGCCGATAGTCAGTAAAGGCCTGAAACCCCTCGCGCAGAGCACCACAAGCATGCAAATGATCTTCGCCACGTTGCAGATGATGACCCCAACGAGCAGTCTGGTGCTGATATTGATCGTGCACTGCGCCGGAAAAGACTCGGCAAGACAGTGGTCAATGGGAGCATCGAAAAAGTCGCAGTTGTCCGAGCCGTCGAGGAGATTGTAATCATAGCCAAAGCGGTATGTCTGATCCTGCGGGCATGCAGGCACTTTGGGAACGGTCCAGGAGCTCGACTGTAGAAAGGCAGAGCCGCAACCCGAATACTCAGGAGCACCCTCGTTGTGGATATCCCCATGGCAGACCCATCCGAGGTCATTATCTGCGTCCGCTGCCAAGTGCGAGTAGACGTTGATCAAGCTGCTGTTGGAGCTTGACAGGGACGTCACGACCATGACGTTCCGCCAGTTCGTTTCAAACATGGAAGTCCCGAATGTTCGCAAGCATGCACCGCTGTCGAGTCGTGTCAAGTTGTCCGCATGCTGCGCCATTTGTGAAAGCTGGTCCACCTTAGCAGGAAAGAAGACAGACTGGGCCATGCTTTGGTTCCAGTATCCACCCTGAACGAAGTCCGGCGTGACCAATGCAGCTTGATAGTCCACTGCCGAACGAGATGTGAAGATCACCGAATTGTACCTGTCAAAAGTCAGGTCAAGGCCTGCGAGATCCTCAAAGGAGAGGAGGACTTACATGAGGTGCAAGGGCACAGTGCTAAAGACAAGCATCGCCCAGATCGCCGTACGCCAGTAAGGAAGGAATCTCAGATTTCTCACACTCGAGACTCCAACATCGAGCCATCTGCCTCGAGCATGCTGTCGATCAAGATCTTTCCGCGTCGGAGCCGTCAGCAATTGAGCAGAGTAGTTGCTCGCGCCGAGCAGCAGCGTGCTCAAGATGTTGATGACCAGTTCTGCCCCGATCGTCGTCCTTTCCATAACCTCGCAGGAGCCTGATATGTACTATTAGCAATGAGAACACCTCAAGTCTTCAACAGCATACCTGTAAAGACCGTAGCGATCCCACCCTCAACTCCAAAAGACCCAGCCCAAACAAGAATGCCAACATTCGCCGCCAGGACAAGGGTCGCCAATGTAGCTCCAACGCATAGCGTTGTCTTCCATTTCGCATATGGGTCTCTTCGACGAGGCGTCTCAATGCCCTCAACGACCTCCGTCGACTTCTCGATCAGCGCTTTGTGAACACCAGATCTCGCCGGCTGCATGTCCACCAGCTGGTACTGCGAGGCTGAAGCCATATCAAGAAGCAGAGCCAGCAGAACTACTGCTGAATTCGCGAAGAATCACGTCGCACAAGCAACGGTGAATCAACGTCGTGATTCTCCATGTGCACAGTGTACATATGGCGCGTCGGTAGGGTTGAGGTTGTTGAAACGTTTCAGCCGCAGCCATTCTCATTTGATTTCGGCCCCCATTCTAGTGAAATGCGACCACGATCCATCGCGCGAGATCTCTGCCGCCGTCGTTAAGATTGCTCCCGCGAACTAACCCTGAAGTCCGGGCGCTAAGGCATCGTCGCATGGTCAATTCGACACCATTGCATGATGTTCGTGCCTGAGGATCTCTATTTGGGGTCATAGTCCAGGCTCCAGGCGCCATATGCCATACGTGCTTGTGTACGACGCAGTCGTGTCAGGAACACAAGTCGAGAGATTGATTGTGGACAGGCGTGCTCATCATCTTCCGATAGATGGCCAGAGAACCAAATGAACTCGATGTGATTTTCAGTGGGCTATTCATGCTTGTAACCTCATGTATGCCTTCTCAATTCCTCGATTACCTCTAACGAATGCCCAACCACAACGAAATAGCAAACCGCTCAAACTCCTCGCCATGTCGTCCTAGCGGCGAACGATCACACAACGCTCTCATGTACGCAATCGCTTCTCAACGCAAAACTTGGGGTAACCCTTGAATGTACGGACTGACTCCTGGTGCAAAACGCAAAGCAGAAACCAAGCAACGCAATGCTACGCTTGCTGTGGACCTAGTAGTAGATCTTCTCCTCGTAGATGGGAGGACGGCCACCCTCGGCGTCCCAGCAGACCTTGTTTTTCTCGTCCAGATAAGCGCCATCGTCAGTGATGGGGATGACTTTGCTGGTGTCGTGGGCTTCTTGTCGGCTGATGCCCATTGGGTCGCGGGGTATCCACAGCAGAGGCGTTTCGCTGATGATGGCAGGGTTATAGAAGGCCGTGTCTTCCGCTCGTTGGGTGTAATGGACTGCGATGTCTTTTGGCACGAGTCTTCGCATGGTCTCGTAGTCAGTGTAGATGTCTGGTCGCAACCACTTGACGAAGAAGTTGGGCTTCTTGTGTGGTGCTGGGCCGACTTCGTGGACACCGTTCGTGGTATGCGCCTCTTTCGCAGCGCCCTCTGCATAGTCGCCGTCCTCGGGTACGCCGTTGTCGAGGTTCAAGAGGCGCTGCTCCTCGGCGTCGAGGGACTTTGGTAGGTACGTGAGCAAGGGTCCCATAGCGCTGTTCAGGCTGAGTTGATAGAGCGCGGTGAAGATTAGGAAGACAATCATCAAGATCAATGGACCAAGGGCGCCGATGCTTGAGCCGGTAGCGATGGCGAAGAGACCGATGAGGCAGACTTCTGCGACATACAGGCCGACGAAGAGGTGCTGAAGAGCGCGCGGATAGACCAGGCCCTTGGTGTCAATGACGGCGTTAGACACAAACAGCAGGTTGTATCGGTAGGCGAAGTAGAACAAGAAAAGGCCGATAGCAGCAAATCCAAGGACCAGGGGAGCGATCGCGGCGTAGCAGATGGCGATAACGAACAAGTTGGTGTAGATGGGAAAGAGTGTGCCCCAGCCAATACCAGACAGGGAAATCCAGCGCTTGTACATCTTTCTTGGGGTCTTGTCTAGGATCTTGCCGAGCACCATAAACTAGGGCAAGTCAGTATTGATTCTAATCTTTGCGTTGAGTACTTGAACTTACCAGGACCAGGCCGACCAAGCCCAAGAGCAGACCTGAGACTATCGCAAGACCTTGCAGAATGAAGTACGATAAGTAAAAGGTGCTTGCCAGGGGCAGGTTGTTGGCCAGAATCGTAGTGATGCTTGCCGGGTTCTGGACGACCTTTTGCACTACCGCGGAGGCAGCAGACCCAAGAGTGGCGACCAGGAAGACCTGAATGAGCTGGAAGGCGAAATAGTAGTTCTGTGTCGAGAGCTCCACGGCACTGGCTGTTGGATCTCCCTGGGTCTTTGCGGCCTTGCGCAGGATGATAGGCAACAGCGACATCAGTACGGCCAACAGAATCGTCGGGAGAAGACCAGTGACGACTCCAAGGATGACCTTTGGGATGTCGTTGATGAAGCTCAACCAAGGCAGGATACATGTAAGGTAGTTGATGTTGGAGATGGCTCCAACGACCGCAACAGGGACCGACCAGAAGATAATCAGGGCCACGATAAAGACGATAACAAGGATCTGGCGGATGACTCGCTCCCACCACTTGATCCTCAGGTTGCTCCAGATGACCTGCATAGCATTGTTAGTATACGGTCTCATGTGACGCAAATTAGCTCCTCACCTCTTCCGGTGTTTGGCCAATGAATCGAGGGGCCATTTGAAGGATCTGGTGGTGTGTGAGACTCTGATATGCGGCTTGAGCCAATGCAGTCGTCTCGAATTCGACAAAGACGGAGTTCAACATTTTCCCCTGGTGGGCTCGGTGCTTGGCCTGTTCTGCGTCGACTTCTGGAATGAGCTTCTTGAGCTCACCACGGCACCAGTCGATAGTGTCGACCTTCTTGCCGATGAGGAACTTCAAGCGGTGTGTTGGACGCTCCTTTGGTTGGATGTAGCGGGCTGCAATGGAGCTGCTCTCCCCAATGGCAGCTTCTTCCGACGCAGAACGCTCTCCATTCTTCTCGGCCTTCAGTCGGTTGGCGTTTGCGGTCTTGACGAGCTTGGTCTCTGCAGCTTCCAGCTTCATAGCTGCCTTGTCTCTGTCTTCCACTTTTTCTTCCAGATCTTTGCAGTCGGTAGCCAGCCAGACACGGCGTACGCCAGGGTTGAGCATGCGTCGAAGCTTCGTCTCGTCCATGTACTCTTCGGGTACAGAGGTGTACAGAACAGTTCGTGAGGAGATGCGGCTGGCATAGAGTGGTGACATAAGATACGCCTGGCGGAGGTTGATGTAGAAAATGCTATGGTTGTGATTAGTCTTGTTCTTATCGTAGCTCGCCATGGTCCAATGTGTACGTACCTCTCGCGCGTGATAGTGTAGATGATGAAGCTGAAGTAAATGATCGCGCAGCCCGCATGAGCGAAGTACTTGTAGTAATTGTTGGTGACATTGGCGAAGGTGAGCAAGTCGAACTGACTCTTGCCGCCGCCACCTGTCGCATTGATCGGAAACAGGACAGGCCAGGTAATCAAGCAACCCACAAGGCAGCATACGACGGAGATCTTGAGGAATCGCAAGAACAAGTAGCCGTCGAGTGTGTGATGGTTGAGGACGTATGTGTCTGGCGTGTTCCAGAAGTCCGACACCCAATTGAGGAGGCCATCCTTGGGACGAGGTGTTCGTTGCTCATCTCGTAGTGAGCCAACGAATGTTCGAGGTCGGTAGTATCGTGGGAAGCGGTTTCGAAGGACCAAGAATAGCACGAGCCAGATGAAGGCATACAGTGCGACTATTCAAGTGTTAGCTTTTCACACCCCCGAATGGAGTTGTGTTGCCATTTACCTGGTGCGAGAGTGGCGACAACAGAGGTGGCAGAGTTGGGAGTGTTTTGAGAAGAGCCGATGTTGGAGTCGTCACTTTGGTTCTATGGGGTGTAAGTTCGGCGCCATGTGGTATGGAGGATTGAGTTCAGTGGCTCACAGGTTGACTGCAGCTGTTTCCCATCCTGAATGAGGGATGCTCCTATAGGAGCACGGGAGAGTGAAGCTGCTGGCAGAGAATGCTGTCGGTGAGAATGGCGCTGGGCGATGATTGAGGATGTCTTGTTGCTGCTGCACGCGAGGGAGAAGGAGGTCTTCTCTTCGCCGTGAAATGAATCGCAGCGCTTGGGTCCCTAGTCAGATGCGGCCTAGCCTCGTTGGCGGATCGGCAACGTCACCCAGATCACTCGCTTGTGATAATCGACGAAGCTCTTCCTCCTCTGCTCTCGTATGATAATGCACAGGTCGTCGTCGGAGTGGCAGGAGGTTCAGGTTATATAGTCAACCTGTTTTCTTCGTTGCACAGGTCGACGTTTCTGCGCGACAATGGCTCTCGAAACGGATGTTGCACGCGACGACACGCGCAGCAACGCTCCTGCTGAGACGCGGCCAAGAGACTGTTCTAGCCACACCTCAGCCACAACATGGTCGATCTGAAGCAGGTTTTCCTGGTTTCATCAAGCGCTGCGGATCTTTGGAGAAGAAGAAACGCAATGGGCCTCCACCTGAGCCGATACCAACACTATCAAGACAAGGCATCTGAACGTCCTCAACAACCAACTTCTGCCCTTGACCACGTCTCCGATCGAAAGACTGGTATGGGCATCTCTTCGGATGGCGAGCAACATCTCCGGAGTTTTCTTTGGACTTCGGGTACACACAGCGAATTGGACGTAGTACCAAGGCCTCTACAGGGGCCGCCCTCGTCGGTTCGACCGCAGCCCCGGACCATTGTGGTGGCTGGTGCAAACTTCGATGAGGGTCTCGAACGGTACTCCCCATCGACATCACCTTATCGCTGCCTTCAAACCCATGTTCAGCTGTGCTGCCCTGTCGACATCGCTTGTAGGCAGAGCAACGAACGAAGGGCTGCGACGCACCTGAGGTCGAGCAAGCGAAGCCGCTAATAAGTCACGCCCAGGAACGGGACAATTAGATCGGAACGATCAACAACACCAGCCACAGTTCTTGAGTAGCTGTACAGATGAAGTCGCATTGGCATCGACTTGGTGTGGAGAAACCAGTGCGTCATGGCCGATTGATCGCGATGCTCGTCGCGGGGCTGTCATCATAGAATACGCAAGCTGACTCGTATGCTAATGCATACACAAGAGGTCGGCCTCACCAAATGACCACTGGTATACTGGAAAGATTTGCAGACCGCTTAGCAGCCCGATACGTTCACATTGAGTGCTCGCTCACGCTCCGTCCGATATGCCAAGGTTTGGGTCAGCTTGAAACCACACATGGCTTCGACATGGACGAACCTGCAATTCAACATGTCAGTCAGGCCATCCTTGGTCCCCTCTCGCTGCTCGTTACGAGGGTCAGTCTACCCCGGCGACCGAAAACCGCGAGGCCTTCTACCTGACTTCTTGAACATCGTGAGATTGAAATGGCACTTCGGCTTCCATCCACTTTGGCCGCAGTTAGCTGAAGGCGAGTCCTGATTGATATGTCGGAGTGTTGATGAGTCGACTCGATGAAAACCACGTCTTTCAACCCATAGGTACAAATGCCATGGGCTCTCAATGACAAGCTCGTGGCCGCTTTGGCGCAGTATTCGGTCTCAGGCAAGCAATTTCTGCTCGGACACAAGCATACCCAGCTCTCCACGGTATCGAGTTGGAGCGCATGTACCACGCGGAACGTATTTCGTACCATGGCAAGTCATCGCGTGAGCCGTCGCTAGAACATATTCGATATCATGGCATCTTCAATTTGGCTATTTTGTGGTGTGGTGTTCGAATTCCAGTCGCTCGCTAGTGAATGACCTTCCGTGGTGGACATGTGACAATGCAAGACCATCGCCGAAAGTACACATACCCATCGCGTTGAGTGGTCAGCATTCTGCTCTCACGTCGGACGCTCCTGCTGCAAATGGTGGCTGTCGCAGGCACACCAAGGCGTTTGGTGCGAGTCGTATGAATTACCACCCTTTTGGCACGAACCACGGAGATGCGAGTGCGTTTCCATAAGAGCAACGCATTATGGCTGTCCGGTCTCGTCAAGCCGCAGCCACGTCGCATCGGGCAGTGTGTCGTATCAGATCCCACGTCTCCCTCAAGAGGTCTGGACTCTCTGAAGAGCAAACGACAAGCACTCTTCACAACATTGCTTGACATCGTAGTACATGGAACATGCTTACTCTCAACCTCCCTATTAAGGAGAATTAATAATCTCAGAAACTCGGTAGTTGGGATTCAGTACCAGCAGCAAGGATTGGAAAGGAGAGAAAGGCCATGCGTCGCATATAGGGCACGGGCCAGAGCAGAAGCCGCGAGCCGAAGAAAGTAGACAGGGAAGAGTGGTGAGGGCTCGCTTGGGGAGAACTGGAGGGACATGGATGCTGTGGATGTGAGGGTGGAGCGGGTTTGATTTTTTGCATGTGCTGCTCTGTCCGCCGTGTCGGTTTGGGCTTGTTCTCCGGCTAGGCGAATGCCAGGCGAGCTGCCGGTGGCGGTTAGCCACGAGCAGTGGATTGGGACGTGTGCAGCAGCGAGGTGGTGTGATGGTTGGAGATGTGGAAGAAGCATTCAGGAATGTGCAGTGTTGGATTGGGGTGGAGGCGAAGGTGTAATATGATGGACATCGATATGGCGGCGGCGATGAGGAGGCAGATGCATATTGAATGGCATATTGAAATATTGATGGAGAACTGTGCAGGGCGGCGACGAGTCAGTCGCACCCGAGAAGGTGGAAGCTAGACATGGGTTGATCTGGCGTGAGCCGTGTGGATGGCGCCCACCCAAGAAGCCCTCCCGTCGTCGTCTGGGTCGCGAGTAGCAGCGACAGCTCCATCCTCTTTCCTCTTCCATCATTCTTCACAGCACTGCGGCGACGACGTCTCCCGGCTGCAGCACTCTGCAATCAATTCTGCAGCATTCATCCACTGGGACGATCGCTGCGCCGTGGCCGCGCGCTGATTGGCGACCTCAGCTTTGGATCAGCGAAAGACGGGCCAGCATGGATTAGACTGCACCCCGTCAAACCTTGGGAGCCAGATCCCACCCGTGCCTTTCTTCCGGTCGCGAGCTTTCCACCTGCGCCGTGGTCGACTCTTCGAACGTCCCTCTTCCACACCACATGGCAGACCCTCCGCTGGACAACCCCCAACCTCTGGCCCGCACCTCTCGTCGGGGCAGCTGGGCAAGGGCCCTTGACCGCGTTAGAGCCGCCATGAAGAGACGCTCCTCCAGCAGTAGGACGCTGCAGACCGCATCGCATTACGACCGGCCGAGTCAGGAGCCTGCTACGCCCGCCGCAGAGCCCATTGATACACCCTGCCAAACGCCCGTCGTCAACGATACAGCGAGTGCGGAACCCTTCACGACAATGGCTCCCGAGCCTTCGACCAGCGAACCTCTTCCTATTCCTGTGGACGCGGGTATAGACGTCGACGAAGATCCAGCCGATGAAGAGGAGGACACGCCATTGCCGACATTTTCCACTAGAACAGCTATTACCGACGAGAGGGCGCGCGATTTATTCTCAAAGTACAATCTCAAATACGATCCACGTGGAAAGCGGCCTCAACAACAGGAACCTCCCAACAAGATTCGGCGAGTAGAGAAGCCAGTCCGTCTTAGGGTACATTGGACATGTCATGAGTGTCGCTCGCAGTTCGGATTGGAGAAGGTATGTGCGGGTTGTGGGCATCGAAGGTGTCGAGAGTGTGTTAGGCACCCTCCGAAAAGGGCGAGGGAGGCTTCGCATTTCAACACCACTCCTATGGACGAGGAGGAAGAGGAGCAAGCGCACGAGGCTGCTGAGGAGCCACCCATGGGCGAAGAGCCGGCCGCAGTAGATCCAGATCTACTTTCATACCGCGAAGAGCCAGCCGCGCCACCACTATCAGAGGAAGATGCGTCCCCAAAAGGGACTCCGAGGACGTCAGCACCAGCAGCTACAGCAGGGGAACCTTCATCATCCCGACCATTGGAGATCGATGACGACGCAGAGGCCGATTACGCAAATTTACGCTCAACCCAATACATGATATATACACGGCCTCGTGCCGCCATTCATACAATTCTACAATCAACCACGAAACCCACCCGGAGGATATGTCACGAATGCAACACCCCGATGCTGCCCAGCGGTCGCCACAATTGTCCCAACTGCAGACACGCCTGCTGCGACTTATGCGCGCCATCTACCGATCCTCAACTACAGGAACCAGGCCCAAGTAACCAGAACCCGGACGAAAAGGCCCCGATGGTAAAGGCAGTGAAGCGGGTGTACCGAAAACCACGGCAACGGGTCAGGTACAGATGCGAGAACTGCAATACGTCGTTCGTGGAGTCAGACCGGTGTGTTGAATGTGGTCACGAGCGGTGCAATGCTTGCCACCGTGAACCGTAAGTTCCTTTGCCCTTCAACGCATGACTCGAAATCAACATCCGACTGACGTGAAACAGACCTAAACGCCATCATCGCGCCCACGATCCGGAAATCCTCGCTGCGGTCGCCGACCGACTCGCAGCTTATGGTGGCGGTTTTACCCAGCCGCCCGGAATATCGACTTGAGCTGGCTGGACATGGATCCCATCTCCTTGCGTTGTTTATCTCATTTTTTCTCGGCGGCACCTTTGTTACGACTTTTCGACTTCACGATACCAATTTGTGGGCTTTCATTTCTGGCGAAGCATGGGCGACTGGCGGCTCATTCTTGAGACGGACGAAAAACTTGACTCATTACTATCACTGGGAACCAGGACTTTGAACGGGACTGAGGGTCATTCTTGCATGCAAGGGAACTTTGTTGGGCTACCCAGCAGGCGTATTTGAAGGGAATGGCTGGGAGGTCTAATGTTTACGAATCTTTCTTGTGTCACTCTGATTCGGCACTCCACGCAAGAGCGAGCAGGAGGATGAGCTATGATGGCATCTTTTATCATCGTGTTCGAAAAAGAGCACGTATCGAGCTATCGATGATGCTCCTTGGCGAGACAGTACTTCGAAAAATCACTCTGCAATATAGGCAGGACAATGGAACGATATGACTCGTGACTCTTCTTCTTCATCATTCTGATTGCTTACGATCACCTTCAGCTTGGTACTTACCTACCTTCTACCTGCAGCTTTGGAGTGCATTGCCCAGTCTTTCGACGCTTCGCTTCGCTGCATTGCAGCTGCAGCTTGGACGTGTGCATTGTACCATTTCCACGTTTCCTCGCTACCGACCACCTGCAGTGCCAATGGCATGGCATGACATGACATCCGGACATGACAGCTTCGTACACGCGTACCTTGGCTCTCGAAGCAGTCTGTTTACTGATGAGAACACGCACGAAACACTCATCAGCTGTCCTGGACAGACGCACCTTCGGCTCCGAGTAGCACACACAATATCAGAATCTGAGTTCATGATGCAAAGCCTCTCCTCACCACCATCATCATACCGTGGAAATCTTGATGCTAGCGATGTCATAACATGGCTAGCAGCAAAGAGACTTTCCACCTTCCAGGCCTCGTGTGCGCCACTTGGAAGTATGGCTTGGGCGGATCGAAACACGTGTACGTAGCAGCGTACATAAGCGCTACGCCTCGTCTGCGCTTCCTCTTTGCCTACGAGACGAAGGCGTTCGGGAGGCGTTTTGGAAGGAAAGTGGAAGAAGTCGGGGAGTTTGATGGGTTCGGTGCCGAGATGATGATGGTTGATGATGGTTGATGGTGGTTGAGTGAGTGGATGAATGGAGGGGAAGGGAGGGTATGTCTTGGAGTTACCGGGCTTCGTGTTTGATCTGGATCGTGGTGTTGAAACCATCGATAAGAGAGGAGGAAGAGAGGCGTGTGGTATGGGAAGCAACATTGCTCATCAAGCAATCCGTTCTCTGCGCATGCTGCCAACGCTTCCACGCTTCTGCTTACCTTTCTGCTATCTTTCGGCTTCATCTCATCACAGCAAGCGGACACCTTCCCATACAACCTTTCGTCGGCCTCACAATCATCACCACTACGAAGCTGCTCCCTTCAACTCACGCTCATCTCGCATGCTAGCCGCCAACACCAATGCTCCTCGCACTCCACTCCGCCATACCCATCCTTCCCGCCGTCTCAAAGTCAGCAATAACAAAGTTACGCTTTCTCCACTGCCTTCGATAGTGCCAACGTCCCATCTCCTGCCCGTGCCGAGGACACGGCCCGGACGCCGGTACACACGGCGCGCCCGTAGTCTTGGGACCATGCTGCATCAGGTCTGGACTCGAGATTTATGCAAGCGCCTACGCGAGTCATGGTTGTTGCACGAGTTCGGTGTTTTGGACGTCTCCTCTTCGACGCGCAAGTTGAGAAGTCTTTTGTGGAAGCGCCGGAGAGGTTCGCGGTCTGGATCACTGCAGAGCAAGGATGTCCGTACGCCGTGCATCCGAAAGCTGCGTTATCGCGATCGGTCACGACCTCGGTTGAAGGTCGACTCGGAGAGACGTTTTCCTAGCCATCGTGAACGACAAGGCAAGGACATCAAGAAGAAAGATCTTGATGCTCATGTTCCAATTCAATAAGACCAGCAACAAGACAACACCCACCGACCCGGGTCACAGCCAGCACCGCCAGCCACGCTCCCGGGTCGGCGTCAGGAACATCCCTGCTTGTCTGCAAGTTTCATGCAGTCATGCCTTACCACCTCAACGTCTTTTCCGAGGAGCTGGGACAAAACAGATTCTGAAGATTGAGCAGCCGACGATGGCCATCAGGCTTTCCCCAACACCGACGTCCTGAAACCAGCTACTGACTCGAATGTCGACCAGAAATCTGGGAGATGCAGGTCGAGAGCCGTCTGGAACGGACTTGATATACCGGATCCTGCTATAAGGAAGTAGAGTCATTTGAGCTGCTCAACCGCATGATGGCACTACGCTTGACGTCAAGTCTGGGTTGCAGAGAGTCTTTGCCTTCAGGCCATCAAACGCCAGTGTCGATGCGCATATCAGCTAAAAAGCTCACCGGACATCATGCTGGGGTGTGGCAAAGTAGAAGAAACGCTTGAAAGGAGCCGCTTGGAGTAGATTGGCCTGAATCCTTCGCGCAGGTCCTTTCTGTTACATTGGTCACCTCACTGCAATATGCTGGCCAAACGCGAGTGGGAACGCCATAAAACTATGGCAAACACCAGGAGGTCACACTGGTCCCGCTGAATTTGCGTAAACTGGTCCTTGATGATGCTCATGTCTATGCCGTCCGGGCGCAAAGCATATCTAACATAGCGCGAGTCTCGACTATCCTTCCTCGATCAACTGCTGTGGCTCACCACTTGGACCTTGCAGAGTATCTCCCAGTGCAGGAGCTCGACCCAGGTTCGGTGAACCATCACTGTTCCACCTCACAATCATCGCACTCGCCGATCGAGTTGAGCCGCAACCTCCACTAGAGTTCGTCACAGAGTGCCAGACATTCCAGATCTCCGTTCCATCAGGGCTAGTGAAGAAGGAGTTGTGCCCTGTACCATAATTCCCATTCGCAGAACTAAAGACAGGACCAGTTTTACTCCAACTCGACTTCTCCATTGGGTCGCCACCTCTATAGTGGAGGAGGCCTAGGGAGTACGACGGATTGTTACAAGTTCCTGCTGAGAACGAGAGCCAGGTGTTGCCCCCGTGATATAGAGCATATGGGCCCTCGTTGAGCGGCGAGTTCTGCGATTCCCATGCTTCGGTCGGAGTCGAGATCACTCGAGAATCGCCTGTCGTCGCTGGACCAGTCCGTGGAGCGATACAGAGGCTTTGGACGTTGTTGTCTCGGCAGGAGTACACGTAGTAATCTACGGCTCGTTGTCAGTACGCAACAGAGGGTAAGCAGAAAGATCGATGGGTCCTACCTTGTCCGTTGACTGCCAGAAGCGTTCCATCTACAGAGTAATCGTCGCGAATCTGCCCAAGGTATTGGAACTCATCCCAAAGACTCGTACCGCCTATCCTAGTCAGTCACCACTTCTTCGCAGCTGCGATCAGAAACCAACCTTGAAGCACATGCGATCGTTGTTGGCCAGCATCGTTCTCGGGTCCAGCGGCATAATAAATGTGCCACCTGCCAACATCAGCCCAACTCGTTACTCTACACAGAGTGCATGCAACCTACAACCCATCCACAAGATGCATCTCAGGCGCCCAAAGATTACAGCACCTCGAAGGCGTGGAGTCTCGCCAGACATCCCTGACCTCTCCAGTCTTCAAGCCTTCCAACGTCCTCGCCCGCCTCATCTGCAGCACTGGAGGTGGCGCCCCCGTCGCCATAAGATAGTACCATCCATCCTGGTAGACAATGTTCGGATCGCCGGCATTGTCAGGTTTCAGCGGATTCGAGTAGCTGACTGCCTGCGCTAATGTCTGTAGGCATGCAAAGGTGACACACAGCCACGAGAGCGATAAGACGAACATCGTTCAACAAGCCAGCCCTTCAGTCTCCTCTGGCCTGGTGGTGATTTCTCAGGAGCAAGCTGGGGGCCACCACAACCTTTATAAACCCCCTCATTGAGCCCGAAACTCTACCACCAAAAATGATCCAGTCTTCGGCACGCGACACCGAAAAGCCAAGTGCTTCCCTGCAATCATCATCTTAGCATCGAAGCGGAACCATGGAATTCCTTGGAGAGCCGGACAAGAATGTAATATGTGCCAAGAATGACATCTGCCCTGGAAATATGGCTGGTGAAAGGGTGATCCCAGCGGACTGTCATCTTAGCATGCCGCCGAGCCGCTCGAATAGGTCATTTCCCAGGTCACTGCAGTTCAACACGGAGATGTGTTGTAGGATTGTGACGAATACCATGGCAGTTACGGTGGTCAGCATCGATGCGCTGGCTGCTGACCTGGTTGAATGGAATTGTCAATCTCGCAGCCGCAGGTTCATTGCAAGGATCATGCACGTCGGTGCAACTATTCTGATGCTTAGAGTTCTGCTGATCTGGATCGCCAAGGTTGAAATAGGGCGTTGTGCGATCATGAAGCGAAGCCAAAGCCTTCTGTCCTCCGAAGACATGACTGAGACAATGCGCAGCTTGCTGCCAGCCAAGAATGGTCTTTCGCAAGATTCTCGCACTCGAGCAGCAGCCAGGTACTCGTCGCCTTGCCTCCAACGTCGCGCTGTGTCATGTCGATACAAGTCAACAGCAAGTTCGAAAGACTCGCAACGGCATTGACATCACAACACCTCGCAAGAGGCTTGCCTGCAATTACTTTTGTTATGTGGCATGCTGTGAGCTCTACTATACTAGAGACTGTCTACCACGAAATACCCATCTCAAGATGACAGCTCTTGCAGGCTCGCTCCGTGAGCATCAACACCACAGCTCAAGCCGCCCGCCACCATCGATGTGACATGTGATACTGGTCCGTGCGGCGATGCTAGTGTAGACGTTACGCTAGGCGCACGACAGAGTCTACACAAAAAAGAGCGCAATAAGGCTTCGTGCATACCACTTACTTCATCTTAATGACGAACCTGAATCTAACATCTGCGACTTTGAGCCTCTCCATCGCTGAATTGATAGCATCAGCGGACGCATCGATGACTTCGACTTCCGGCAAAATATCATGCTTCAGACAAAACGCAAGGCTCTCTCGCGTCTCATCGACACTCCCGATCATAGACCCGTTGAGACTCAAGCCCGCAACAGCGAGGTCGAAATTGTTGAAGACGTTCTTGTAAGGACCCAGCAAAGCCATGACCGTCATCGTGCCTCTCCGATGCAGTAAGCGAAGGTATGGCGTCGGATCGAAAGGTACCGGTATGGTGGATAGAATGTAGTCGAGAGATCGATGGTGCTTTTGCATAGCGGCTGGATCGCGGGAGTCTACGACTTCGTCGGCGCCGAAGCGAAGAGCTGCTTCACGCTTCTCTGAAGCATGAGTGGAGAATATCACTACATGTCCGGCGCCCATTTTCTTCGCCATTTGGAGGGCAAGATGGCCTGCAAGTCTAATCGTCAGCACAACGCTACAACTCCAACGAGAGAAGATGGACTTACCAGGACCGCCCATTCCTAGAATCCCAAGCCTGCTCTTGTCCGTAAGCTGGAATCGAGTAAGAGGACCAAAAGTATCAGTGCCAGCACACATAACAGGCGCCACTCTCGCCAGATCAACGCCCTCAGGAACCCTAACGGCAAAATGCTCCTTGACCACCACATTCTCCGCCCAAGCACCGAACGTGTTGAACTTGCTGGCTTCCTCCGATCCAGGCGTCAGATATCCACCGTGTATCATGGTCGGTCCATTAGGGCCCTCGCAGTGGTTCTCCCAACGCTCCTGGCAGGCTATACAGGCGAGACATGAGTCCATGAGCGAGCCGACGCCGACGATGTCGCCTATTTTGTACTGCTTGACATCTGGTCCCGTGGCGATGACTCGGCCAACGGCTTCGTGACCGGGGACGCAGGGGTATTTTGTTGTGCTCCAGTTGTTGGCGAGGAGCTCCAGGTCTGAGTGGCAGAGACCGCAATAGAGGATCTCGATCAAGAGCTCGGTGCCTTTGGGCTCGGCACGTGAGAATGTCAGAGGCGCGACGTCCTTCTGACTGGCGCTCTTGGACCCGTAGCCTTTGGTTTCGATCATGACGGTATGCGTTGTTGCGCTTGAGTATTACCTTAAACGTCGGCCAGGCGCAGTGTTTTTACAGTTTACTTGCCCCTAGCGACTGGATGTAGGAGTGTAGGCCAGTTTCCCCTGGAAAAAGCCCAGATTAAATGTACATGTAGCTTCCAAGACATCTCAGTAACAAGCTTAGCCTAGCTTCTGCAATGTCCGAGTATTACTCAGTCGCTGTGTCTCTTCGAATACGTCTTCAAACCGCTGCGATCCAGATGGACAGCCTTTCAAGATACCTTTGGCGAGGCTTTGGTGATGGGAAAAACGCCACTCCACAACCACTGCAGTCACGAATGACCTTGATGGCTTTCGACGGATCGGCTTCAGCCTGCTTCTCAGCCTTCCCCTGAGAGTACAGAACGAGCTTGTATCGAACAATACGAGGCAGTGGAGCACCAAATCGGTTTCGAGTGTCTTCTTCATGCGACGTAGCTGGGAATGAAGGCTAATCACAGAGAAATGGGGTGAAAGCTCTACACAGTGTTAGCATCTCTGATATTGCAAGACGAAACAAGCAAACCATGTGAGGGTCGAGACTCGAAAGGCCTTCTGGTATTGATAACACATTGTATAGAACAACTCACACTTCACACCAGGAGCGTGGTGCCGACGAGCAACCCACTCGTCCATGCACGCAAGAGCCACATCCAGCTCTGTATATCTTACATCAAAACCAGTGCCATGCCTTCCTTCTTTCTTTCCCCAAAACGCCAGCGCTATGCGTCTATTTACACAGAATTCGTCGTATTACTTATCTTTGTATAATCACATCAATGGAAGAAGTAGCGGCTTTCTCGTAGCCTTCTCACGTCAAAGTCGCCCTTCTTGGGTACTTCGGGAAATGTCAGGGGAAGCCAGACGAACGACTTCCTCGGCGCTGTGCTTCTCTTGGCTGGTTTGCTGGCCTTGGCCTGGTCCTCTGCCTCGTCAGAGGCCTCGAGGGCGTCAGTTGGTTCGGCGTCTTCCTCGACGCCTTCGGCGATGTCATCATGTTCCACCGCAGACGTTTGGAAGGACTCGTCCGCGTCAGTGTTTGTGGCTTCGACGTGCATCACAGTGCTGGGGAGGCCTTCGACGTCTGACACGGCACTGGGTAGGTCTCCCAATCGTTTTCCAGCCATCTCCTTGGGGACCTCAAAGGCGCTCTCGTCTGCCTCAGCGGCGACGACGCTGCCAGGAGTCACCATCACCTCTCCCTTTGAACGGTCCTCGGGGTCTTCGCTGTTCAGAAGTCTCAAGCGCTCGACCTCGAGCCCAAGTTCGTTCAACTGATTGGTCTTGTTCTTCTTCATCTCTGCGCGGGCTTTCATGATCTTTCTGCCGACTTTACTTGATGCTACAATCGACGCCATGTACATGCAGCCCTTGTATCGCATCTGGAACTCCTCTCGCAGACGGCCAATGATGTCCTCACTGTGCATAGCCACGAAAGCGTCACGCAATACCTCGCTCATGCGGTTGACATCCGATGCATGCGTCCAGAAGGAGTCGTGGATACTTGCGAAGGTCATGCCGTTCTCGCTACATTTCAGTGCACTCAAGAGCATATGTGTTGCGTCTAGGGAGTGGATGAAGTTTGGCGGGAAGGCCTGAAGTTGCTTGCGCTTGCTAACAGGATCCCAGACCCGTGGTTCATGCAGTGTTAGCTTCTGCATGCTTGTCGTCACACCGTGCCCTTTCGTCGTTCGGTAAGGTTGAACCACTGGCAAACGCAGAGGCGTGGTCCAGACCACTGTGGACTTGAACAGGGGCTTTGCCGTCTTCATGCGATATGCGTCCGTATTGGTCCTCTTGGGCGAGGCTAGCTCTGTGGAGGTCGTTCCTGGTGCCTTCTCTTCTCCCTTCTTGGCGCGGCCCGGCTTCCTCTTTGATGGCCTTTCTTTGGGGGCCTCGCTAATCACCTGTTGGATCTGCTCTGGCGTCAGACAGGTGGAAATGCGGTCTGCGCACACTCCAAGCCAGTCTTGAATAGCCTGTGCACCTGCGAACATGGTGCCCAGCGATTTGAAGATCTTGGTGGCGATATAGTGAGCCATGGTTCCGTGGTTGACAAGATCACTTCTGTTGACTTCAGGAAAGAGGGCTTCAAGTTGTTTGGCCACCTGCAGGCGCGCGCCATAAAAGGTGACTCCGTAGACGTTGGTCATGACAGGCTGCTTGACACACTTCCTTGTCAGCCGGCCATGGAGCTTCTGGGCAATGGGATTGCCCGCATTGGCGTCCTTTTCCACTTCCAACTTTACAGCCTCTGCCACCGCCGTATATACATCGGCAGGGCGGTCGCCAGGTTCGAGGTTGACTTGTGCTGCACCGACCTTGTCTCCTCCCAACGCGGCGTAATGTTGAAGGCCGTTGCACGTTCCGTCTTGCTGGACCGGCAGATGCGAGACGAATTTTGTGGGATCCGGAGAGTCTAGAGCGCTGGTCAACTCGTAGCAAGCTGCCAATGTTTGCCAAGCATCTTCAGACTCGAGCCACCACCGTCGGCCATCGAGTGGATTCCGGACAGAGTCGTAGATATCCTCGAGGTGAGACATTGTATACTCGATTCGCTCCTCCATACTGGCCTTGTCATGTCCAGCCACCGTTGCCAGGTGTATTTTGAGCCAGCGCAATCCGTCCTGACCGAGTTCCTTGCCCTCAGCAAAGACCAGGAGACCCCGTACATTGTCGGCTCCCATGTGGTTGAGGTAAGGCGGAATAGGGTACGCTCTTCCACGGAAGTCCATGTTGTGTGGGAAGTAGAGTGTCTCGTTCAGCACCGTCCTTGCAATCTCCAGCTGGAAGTTTTGGAAACATCGCTTCGAATGAAGACCACTTTTCTTGTTCTCGAGGTCCCGCATCTCCTGCAGCCACTTGCGCCGTGCGGTTGCGTCTGACGAGTCTGCTGGTTCGGGCGGCGTAGTCACATCGGGATGGAGTGGTGCAAAGTTGGCAATCTGCTCTCCAGAGTTCCAAGCCTCAAGTTGTACTTTGAACACATCCTGATGGACTTTCCAAGGAACTTGACCAAGAGCGGTCAGACCTTTATAGACGGTCCCCAGCTCCTTTCTGTCGTCGGCCGCCATGAAATAGTCTTTGCCAGCTTTATCTCCGATTGAGAGTCGCAGGATTGGGTTTGGATAATGTAGGTAACCTCCTTCACTCCACCCTGTCCATGGCTGAGGCTCAACGACCATCGGCATTCGTTTCGCTATGAGGCTGCCCACTGGCTCGCTCTGAATCTTGTCGATAAATGCAGAATTCGGAACGATCATTCCCAGCTTCTTGCCGCGATGGTACTTGACACGGTGCAAGAAAGCCGGCTGCATTTGCGTCACCTTCTTCTTCGTTCTGGGATGCTCTCGTGTGACAGGAATCTGAGCAGTCTCGACGAGTTTAGAGACCAGCATGGCGCCAAGCTTCACTTTCGTGTTCGTTGGCCACTCGAGAGACGCCAGCACTTCCAGGTTGTGCTGTTTCTTGGATTTGCTTTTGTTGTTCGACTGCTCTGCTGCCTCGTCACTCTTCAAAGCACGAAGGGTTTGCTTCCTAAGCCGACCCAAGCTGCCTCCTGTTGCCTTTCGCTTTCGACTCTGATGCTTAATGGACGTTTCCGCGGAGCATTCCGCCTCGATCGCGGATGCAAGTCCCACAGTGAGATTGCCCAGCTTGACCTCCTGTTCATACTTGCCGGTAGTTTTGTCCTTGCCGGCCGCCATCCTCGACGTGATGTAGAGGATTGTGTTGGCGGCAACCTTGGGTAGAAGTAGAAGTTCCAGGTATGGTCCATATGTATGGCGATCGCTCTCAGATCTCGTCTGTGTGCTCAAAGCTTTCTTGACCTCTTCAAGCTCGCGCTCCAAGGCTGGCAGAAGGGTCTGATACCACTGCCACATCAAAGCCGAAACAGATCTGCTCTGCATGGCTGTGTGAATGCCAAGCTTTTTAAGGTCTTCATCCGCTTTGCGCCACCGATCAATCGCAATGTCCACAGATGTCTCCTCAAGCCGGCGCTGTCTGTCGTACGCGACCTTACGATGAGCTTCTGCAGAGGCGTCCGCTGGAGCCGGCGAGATATCCGTGAAAGTGTTCATGGCGCGCTTGATACTGGCCAGACCTTCGCCTTTTTGTTCTGTCGAAAGGACCTCAGGTATGCTATCCATGTCTACTAGATCGGTCCTCTTCGAGTACATGTCTTCCTTCTCGTTACCCGACTGTCCGACAACATCTCGCTGCTGAGCTTCGACTTCCGCCTCCACCTCTTGCGTCGCACGTCCCAAGATTGCGAACTCGTTATCATCGTATTCTTCGGAGAATAGCACCTCATCCATGGCATCGTCCCCTAGGTGGCGTGACAGTTCAATGTACCTCCGGATCGTCCGATCGCGTCTTGAGCCTTCTAACGACCGAATCGCAGCTCGCGTCATGAGAATGAGAATCTTCTCGTTCAATTGCACTCCTTTGCCCCGAACTTCCACTTCAAACCATTTATTCATCTCTTTCAAAGCAACGGGTGAGAGAGGAGACTGTCGACCGTGTGTTGCCAAGGTCTTGAACAAGTCTTCCAGGTAGGCAGCATGTGCGTGAGTGGCCTCAGGCGAGCCTGGGCCGCATTGCTCGGCCATGCGCTGGGCAATCACTGCCGCGCGATCCCGTCGTCCCACCGCCAGACTCGTGTATAAATGTACCAACAGCTCTTTCGATGTACCAGTCGCTCCTGGCGATCCTTTGAAGATCGCATCAGGCGTGGTTGTCGTTGTGTTGATCACGATGGGATCGCTGCGAGACCGAACCAGAGTCGGGAACGGCGTCGGAGGGCGATTTGAGAAATCGAATGGGATGTGTTTATCCGCAACGCTGCGAAAGCCAGTGCCATAGTTTGGGGGTAGAAAGTGGTTATCGGGGCGCGCGCTGTAGTTGTCTGTTGCTGTGGCAAGACTCCGAACTTGGGTTCTCGGTCGTATTGTATTGGCCTCGCTCCGTCTCGTCGACGGCGATGTACTCGACGAAGGGACCGCGGCCCGTGAAGCGCTCCATCGTAGCTGCGCCGGTGCTAGCCATGGAAGATTGAGTTGTGCAAAGGAGGCGGCCAGCAGTTGTGAGGTTCGCCTCTGGTGTCTCCGTCCAGCAGAGCGAGCCAGCATCTTTCTATCTCCAGTTGCGGTGAAATATTCGACCCATTGACCTCCACATCCACACTTCCAGTACAAAACACACGATGTTGTCGAGGCAATTCCAGGTGATGAAGAGGACGAGAGTCGATGATGAGCACCACAAATCTTTGCTGTACCAGGCACGCGAGCAACAGGGTTAGTTCGCTGGAAGTGCCGACGCCGTCTGGGCCCCGACCAATCGTTTGCTAGCGGATTCTCCTCCTTCTCCTGACTTCACTGTTGTCATCGCCAACGCAACAGAGCCTCATAGAGTCGTTTTTGCTCATTCGAATTTGCGAGCTGCGCGGCGACTTCTATCACAACGCAGGCGCACTCCTACGGAAAGAACGAACAAGTGCAGCTAGTCTTAGCTCGGTCAGCTACGATGAATGCTTCTCCAAAGGCCTGGTCTGATCCGGGTCTGCTGTTCATCGTGCGAGTCTTCACTGTCAGGACACAGTATTGTAGTGAAAGAAGGACATCTAACGAAGCGGATTGATGTGGTCAGGTTCGTGACATTGATCCTGGTGGTGGCTCGTCGCAGGTAGGGAAAGAACGACCCGGGCTCCTGCCAAGCGCAGACCAACCTTGTTTCAACGTCACTCTTTAGCAGTTCTACCTTTCCCACAATACAGCACCTCATGGAGCGGACAACAATGCTGCCAAGGACCAGACAGCATGGCGGACGCGACTCCGCCACCCAGCCAGATGGACAGCACGCGTGCCTTCGGTGGCTCCATCTACAGCCCTAATGGCCATTACCAGACTTACAGCCCTGGCTCGGGTCACTTAAACAGTGACGGCATGCATTTCTTCGACTTTGATGCTTTCGGTCACGATGCACACTCCCAGCTTCTCTGCGAAACACATGGCGTTAGTGGCGACGATCGCGACATCAATATGCCCACGCATCACGAGGCCATGGCTTTCTCAGCTCATCCGCCCGGCTTGCAGATGTACCAGGAGGACTACAACAACGCGATGGTCGAGAAACAGCCCAACCCACCAGATGCTGAAGGACTTTCGGACCAGGACATTTCTGATGACGAAGACGCTGCTACATTGCATGCTGCTCTTGAAAGCTACTATGGTACCAACCCGTTGCATTCGCGTCTGATCCCAAGCCCTTCAGAAGACTTCGAGCAAAACCTCTCTCACCCAGACGAAGGCAGCGGTCAGAGACTTTCAACCAGTCTTGAAGCACTTGACGGCAACGATAAGTGGCATGTTGATAGAGAGTCTGCAGAATTCCTAGCATCTGTCATGTCGCTCATCTCAAATAACAACAATTTGGATGAGATGCTTCAGCGCTCTATCAGCAATCCATTACGTGGTCTGAAACTCGAGGAGCCTATTCTGGAAACTGACCCGCAGATGGCGATAATCAAGCTTTTGGAGCGGAATGAAGTGCACTTGTCGAGTGATGGTATAACTGAGTGTCCACTGGACGATGAGAAAGATGAGAGCCTGGAATGGCCGCAGCAAGCACTACGAATACCAAAAACGATCCACGACGAGATCATGAGCGCGAAATTAGAGATTGATGCCGAGACGCCGGAATACCTCTATCGCATTCAGAACGGACCCAAGGTGGATCTAGACGACTGGCTCAAACAGGATCGTGAGAAGAGGGTAAGGTGATCACTACTCGAAGTTGGGTTTCCTGCGTATTGACGATCTTTAGCTACCACCTGCTCCTGTATCTCCCAGACTCGTGCACTTGTCGCCGCCCTACAGCCCACAAGACCTGGATCCAGCAGCAGCAGAAGTCGATCTCACATCATCGGTAGAGGATCCTTCACATGGGGAAGCTAGAACCATACTGGCATCTCTAATGGAACACGACGACCTGGCGATGCAGCGTGGAGCCGACGAAGCTGGAAATGTTTTCGATGACTTCCCTGTCAATTCTTCATCACCATGTAGGCGTCGAGTCAAGCGAACTCTGGCTATGAAAGCTTCCAGTCCTTTGCTGCCCCGCGAAATGGAGGAAGAGCCACCGCCCAAGAAAGCGAGAACAGTCTGCTTCAGCGATGAGCTTGAGACAGTGATACCTCAGGCCTCTGACGAGTCGATAGACCCGCAAGAGGTCGCCGAAGAGCTCCTTGCCGCTATTGGGCCACTCAGTGGGCCGGCAAGAGACTCGGCACAACATCTGGCATTTGGCGAAGAGCTTGTGGAGATCGATACCACTCTCCGCATACCCATACCTGCAGTCGAGGACATACGGCCAACGCCACCCTGGAAGTTCTATGCTTGCGGCGAGAGCGATATGAGCAGCTTGAACCTGCACAGACGTCTCATCGAAGACACTTGCGACGGCTTATCACATTCAGAGACGAAGTGGAGTGTTTCGTCAAAGTCCGAGCAGGCCCTCCAATGGGTACCATTCCCTCGTCATCTGGGCAAACCCAAGCCGGAAGGCGACTTCGACGATGGTTCACTGGCAAGATATCTAGCAGAGCTCAATTTGGACGGCGATGTCGACCTCGAACGCTTGACTTGGAAGCCTGATGGACTTCGGCTGCTTGATACTGACGACTTCGAGGATGATGAGCTGGAGTTCGCTGATTTCGAATTTGACGTCGACGTGGCTAATATCGAAGCTGTTGAGAATGTGCCGGACACAGTCATGGCAGTGCCGCGAGTCGAGCTGCAAGATCAGCATGTGCCGATCACATCAAAGGACCCGACCTTTGGTGCGCACGAATGGTCGTCGATGGACGCACTTCTCCAAAAGAAGAACGTGCAACCGCGTGGGAAAGATTGGAGCTCTGGAAGAAGAAAGACAGGCCTTGAAATGTTTGCAACAATCCATGGCCTGACAGGCAATGTTGCTCCCACGGCAATCGATGCCTCGTCAATCGATATGCAAAACGCCCAGCCACCAACGAGCGTGCCGCATGATGCTGAAGCAAGTTTCGTCCAATCTCAGAATATCAGCCGCGAAGTCCAAATCCCGCTGCCAGACGTCCAGACATCTGCGGGCCTAATGCAGGTCATCATGTCCCACACATGGATGCAGAACCACCACTTCGTGCGAAGGCTTCAGAGGCTGCTATCAGGCATCGACATAATCGAACGTGACTTCACATTTTCGTCTGAGGCTGCCTCACGGAAGGCTAGTTGCTGGAATGCCGACCTGGAAGCAGACATTACTATCTCGCCAGGCACTGGTATACTGTTCACGAATCTGCAGAAGCTCAAGCAGAAAGCTTTACCAGGCCAAAGCAGCTCTTTTGGGATCCGCGAGCAAGTCCCTCTCGTTGCCAATCGATATGAGCGACTCATGGTACTTGTAGGCGACCGGCCAACGATGGATGATACCGAATCCTCACTTCACGTCATGGATGTCAACGACCCAGACGCTCTGGCAGAATTGATCAACCAGACTGCCGTGCTAGAGACGAACGTGGACGTCATCTATGTTGCCGGAGGTATCGACAAGCTTGTCAAGTGGACCGCAGCAATGATCTCTCGCAACGCTAGCAGTGACCACAAACTCCTTCGAGAAGAGACTCTCTGGGAACGCTTCCTTCGCAAGGCTGGGATGAATGCATATGCGGCGCAAGCTGTACTGGGCTCGATGCAAGCTCTTTTGAATGCAGCAGGTCCTGTGAACGGTAACCCGCAGGGTGCAATGCCAGCAGATACCATTGACTCTGGGCTGTCTGCTTTCGTGAAGATGTCGTCTGAACAGAGAATCCAATGCTTCGGGCCAGTGATTGGGGGTGACCGACTCCTTCACCGGGTCAATGGAGTGCTGGATGCGGGATGGTTGTCCTGATATACCAAGATGTGTCGCTAAGATAGTCGATGATCTGTAGATTGCTCATCGCTGGCGAATGTCGTTCACACATACCCAGCAACATCCTTGCAACTGCGAGACATGTCAACCGTCAGCCGAGGTGTCATTTCAAGCTATTCAATGCAGGAACGAACGCATGTCTTGAACGAATCACCATTTCATTACCCAACGCCGCCCATGCCCATTGCGTCCATCCCACGCCCCGTGAGGCCTTCGAGCATTCGTACGTGTGCTCAGCGACGGCTGTTCCTGGAGATCTGTTGACCTCGTGCGCTAGCATGGGATGACACGGGACCTAGTGACGCAACACGCAACTCAGAAGTCAAAGTGAAGCCTTTGGTCAAGGGACGACCGTGGGGGACGCTTCCTTCGACGTGGTACAAGAGGGACGCCATCTCCCTCGAGAAAGTCTTCTGTGTTGCCGACGGTTGACTTGTCCGACGTCTACCACGGCACGAGCGATGATGCCAGCCATGTCGTAGCGAGTCAAGCATGTCTGGCTGCGGCTAGGCGTTGAAGAAATGCGGGCGCTAGCTCTCGACAGCCACTGATGAGCTTCGATTTTGCACATGCGAGGCCGGTGCTGCACACATCCTCCCTCCCCATCCGCCGCATCTGACCCGACAAACGCTGAGGTTTCTTCTGCCCGGCACAAGGTGGCAACTCGGCGCGACACAGGCTGCTGGCGACTCTCCTCTCACCAGGACCCATCCGCATCATCATGGCTGCCGACAGCTGCTAGTTTCACGGCCGACGTGACCACCGCTTCACAGATCCTCGCTGTCTGACGTCGTTCTTTGTTGCTGGTCTACTGCAGTGTGCACAAAGAACTTGCACCGAGCAAACTTCACCCGCGAGCGCGCGATCGCCGAGAAAGTTGCTTGTAAACAGCTGCCAACGGCATTGTTCACCGTTGTCGCGTGCTTCTTTCCTGCCATTGCAGATTCCTGCCACTTGTAACTGCGCATATCTGCGAAGACCGCTGCACTCCCAGCTTCATCACCACCCACGATGAAGTTCGGACAGAATCTTCCGCGCAATCAGGTCCCGGAATGGGCATCGTCGTATATCGACTACAAGGCGCTGAAGAAGCTCATCAAGGCCGCCAAGAAGGAGAAGGAGCAGGGCGACGGGGAGGACGAGCCAGACCTGGCTGGTACTTACAACGCGGTGAGACTGCCCTGGGCGCGATGGATAACCTAACCGTCCTGCAGAGTTCTTCTACACTCTTGACCGCCAGCTCGAGGATGTAGACACTTTTTACAATCGCAAGTACGCCGAGTTTTCGCGACGATTGCGCCTTCTATTCGATCGATATGGCATGGCCTCGAAGCTCAAAGATGGCATGGATCGCGACGATATGGACGATCTGATGGGGGCTCTGCTCGAGCTGAGAGGACAATACCGGAAGCTTCAATGGTATGGAGAGGTCAATAGAAGGGGTTTCGTCAAGATCACGAAGAAGTTGGACAAGAAGATTGCTTCTTCCACAACACAGAGTCGATATCTGGCTACCAAGGTCGATCCCAAATCGTTCGCAACCAACAACAAGCTGACGCTTGATATGCGCGCGATCAACGACTGGCTGTCTCAACTGGGTGAGGTCAAAGTCGTGGACGATGCAAGTTCAGTACATTCAGGAAGCTCTGGTTCCATCCATCGTATGGGCTCGCGCTCAACTCTTAAGATTCCTTCAGCAACTCTGGAAGCTTTGGAACAGGCGGTGAAAGACGAGGATACCACAAGGCTGTTCGAGTTGGTCAACTCAGCAGCACCCAGCAATGGAGCTCAGAAAGCATTGCTTCTGGATCTGCTCTCGCGGGCAATCTCATGCAAATCGTTCAAATCGATTGAGGCTATTCTCGGGAAAGTTCCCTCGATTGATCCTGAGGATGACTTGAACAAACGCAATTGCCTTCATAAGGTACTTCTAGCAACTGGACGTGCACGTGCGAATCGAGAGGCTGGAGGCTATCAAGAAATCTCGAAAGCTACTACTTTCATCAACGCGGCTCAACCTCCTGTCCGTGGACCGGGAGCATTCAAAGTTGAAGAGCGAGATCCAGCCCAAGACCCTGTTAAAGACGTCGAAGCCGAGCAAGCCGAGCGACTACTTAACTTCATTCTGGACCATTTGAGTGAAGAGCAACGATCCGGCGCTGTCAGCAAAGATGTCTACGGACGCATGCCTTTGCACTATGCCGCACAGTATGGTCTCGTGGGAGCGAGTCAGATTCTGATGGAGCATTTGCAGGAGTGGGATCTCTTCGATATCTCTGAGGGTATCGACTCGCCATCATGGCAGGACGAAGAAGGCTATGCGCCGCTGCATTTAGCTGTCATTGCCGGTCACTATCGAACGACGAAGGCTCTACTTTTGGTTGATGATTGGCACAACTTCACCAACCATCATCTCACAAGCAAGCATGTCGAAAAGAGTGGAATGTCTTTGGCTTTGGCTACCAAGCAGAACCTATACAAGATCGTTGCGCTCTTGGTAGACGCTGGTGTCAATGTCAATTTCCGCGACGAGCAAGGCGAGACTGCGCTCCACATTGCCGCTAGATTCGGCCACGAGGAGTGTACTCGCGCTCTTCTCGCCGCGACGCAGGGCGAATATCGCATCAACGTCGAGATCGTGGAGAAGACGTATGGCTGGACTCCGCTCTTTATTGCCTGCGTCAACGGACATCTGCCGATCGCCAAACTTCTCGTGGACGCTGGCGCCCAGGTCAACAAGCTGGACTCTTCGCTATGGACACCACAGGAACATGCTGCCTTGCGAGGACACATGGACGTCGCCAAGTATCTCGCAGGACTTACGCCTCCACCAAGTCTTCACCCGAGCCCAGAGTTGGCTGCGCAAGCACAAGAAACGGCGGCGCCGCTTGCAGTCTCATCCTTGGAAGACCGGCGATCGAATGGAATGCCAAAGGAGGAACTCAAGCCTCGTGTACCGGAGCCTGTCAAGTCATTTGGTCACAGATACCTGACCGACGAATCTATGGTCTTGGTCAGTTTGGGAACTCTGGACGAAAACAAGGACATTCAGCCCATCACGCTGGAGAATATTGCCATCAACGATGCCCACGCAACGCAGCTCGACACAGCACTGTCGTTGGTTGTGTCGGCTCAGGGTGCTAACGGAGAGTCCAGTGTCATCGATCTGCCCATTCAGGAGGAAATCAGCACTTCGCCCATCACATTCATGACCAAGGATCCATCGAAAGTAAAGCTCCTGTTCGATCTAGTTCCCACATATGCTGGTTCTACCGATAAGCGAATTGCCCGCGCCGTTGCTTTGCTCTCGAGCATCAAACCTGGAGTGGGCACCAAGCGAATGACTTTACAAACCGACCTCAGCGTACCTCTTCTTGCGGGACCCGACTTCGATGTCATTGGCTCTATAAACTTCAACTTCTCTGTCATTACACCTTTCAAACACCCCAACGTCAGCATCAGCGGCGAGAAGACATACTGGACCAAGTCTTCTACCATGGTCATTGGCCACCGCGGACTGGGAAAGAACATGGCCACGAAGACCTCGCTGCAACTCGGGGAAAATACGATTCAATCTTTCATTACGGCTGCCAACCTGGGTGCGTCGTATGTGGAGTTCGACGTGCAAATGACCAAAGACCACGTACCCGTCATCTATCACGACTTCCTTGTCAGCGAGACAGGCGCCGACGTCCCAGTACACACCTTGACCCTGGAGCAATTCCTGGCCCTGAGCGAGACACCCAAATCCACCCGACCATCCACCCCATCACAGGTCAACACCGACAGCAAAGCCCGCAAAGACAACAAAGAACGCGCCCGCCTGACACGCTCCTACTCCGTCGGCGCGCCTTCAACCGACAAATCCAAAGAGCGGCTCAAAAACACCCGTGACTTCAAAGCCAAAGGCTTCAAAGGCAACATGCGCGGCGAGTTCATCCAACAGCCCTTCACGACCCTCGAGGAAATGTTCAAAACCATTCCCGAAAACGTCGGCTTCAACATCGAGATGAAATATCCCATGTTGTTTGAATCTCTACAGGAGGAAATGGATACCTATGCCGTCGAGCTCAATTCTTTCGTCGATACGGTGCTCAAGATGGTCTATGATTTACGGGGGCACAGAAATATCGTCTTCTCCTCCTTCCACCCGGACATCTGCCTCCTCCTTACCTTCAAGCAACCCTCCATCCCCGTGCTCTTCCTCACGGACGCAGGCTGCTCACCCGTCGGCGACATCCGGGCCTCCTCACTACAGGAAGCCATTCGATTCGCCTCGCGCTGGAACCTTTTGGGCATCGTCTCGGCCGCGGAACCCTTTGTGCTGTGTCCTCGACTGATCAACGTTGTGCAGAGTTCCGAGCTGGTCTGTGTGAGTTACGGGACATTGAACAACGATCCTAGGAATTCGAATTTGCAGGCGAGAGCGGGGATTGATGCGGTGATTGTGGATAGTGTGGCGAGGGTGAGGAAGGGGTTGACGGAGCATGAAGCTAGTAGTGGGGGGAATGGGAAGTTGGAGCAGGTTGTGGAGAAGGTGAGGGAGGTTGCGCTGTGAAGGGAATGGGTGTGAGTGGTGCATGGCATTCAACATGCACTTCTTCTGTTTGGGTGGCTTCTACTGTACGGAGGGTGTTTGTCGGAAAGCATTGGTGCTGGCGGAGCTCGCGGCCCTTGTTCGGGTCTGCTGGAGCCTTGAAGTCATTGAAGCTGTCTTCTCATTCTCGGAGTATAAAAGCTAGATCTAGTGCCATTTTCGAGAAAAGATAAAGCCTAGGCACACAACAGTCCTAGGATATGTGTACAAACAAGCGAGCAAATCTTCGATTGTGGGTATCATGATAGCTACAAATCATACATCGTACAAGTAAGGTCGTCCTCCTGTTAGTCATGCATGAGCGACGTTCCAGCAGAATGCGGTGTCATCCTGCCGGGCAGTTATGTGTTCCTTCAGCGTCGAGCAGGCGCGGGAGCGCGGAAGCTCTTCAACAGCGACGGGATCCGTGACCTCTTGCTCAAGCCGACACGGTAGTTCGCAAACGTGGAGCTCTTGATCGGGGAATGTGTCGTCGTGGGACTCGGCTTTGGGGGCGTCTTTTGCGGCGACGGAAGAGACTTGTCGGAGGATGACTTGTCGGTCGAGGCAGAAGTCGTGTCTTTGTTGGTTGTTGCGTCTGCGTCTTTCGACAGCGGTCTTGCGTTGGCGTCCTTCCGCTCGAGTGCGGCTTTCGAAGGACTGCTCGGGGTGGCTGAGTCGCTCGTCATGTTGGGTTCGTTGCTGGACGTCACGGCTTTCTCTGGCTGCTTTGCAACATCTTTTTCCTTGGCAGCATTCGTAGTCTGCGCCTTTGGAGGCCGTCCACGGGTCTTCTTCTTCGGTGGCTCTTCGACTTCCAATTCAAGCTCGTCCTCTTCGGCTTCAGAGTCCTCAAGTACTCGCTCCTTTGACTTCGCTTTGGATGGCTTTTGCTTGGCAGGCCGACCACGCTTCTTTGGCACAACCACTTCCTCCTCTTCTGACATGTCTCTGGCGAGCTCGTCCTCCTCGTCCTCCTCATCGTTATCCTGCACGACACTCTTTCTCTTCTTTCGCTTGTTTGGCTGCATGTCGTTAGGAACTTCCGATAAAGCTCTTTCCCTGTTGGCTTGCTGCTGGCTCAGACTCGGCGATCTCTCAGCACGATTGACGTGATCTTCAAAGATGGTGGTCTTGCTTCGGCCGATCTTCTTTTTGGTACTAGATGGGAGGGCAGGTGGCTTCATGAGTAATGCATCGGCAGCCTTCTTCGCAGATGCAATGTCTTCCTCAGAAGAAGTGCTGCTAGGCTGAACTTCCTTTTGGGAGGTTGGCGCGGGTTCTGGCTGGTGTGTACTGTAGAGATCTTTGTCCTCAATCGTGGCTGATATGTCCTGCTTGTTCTCCTTTGACGTGGCGGAAGCATCAGATGACTTTGTCGTGCTGTTTGCCGCTTCCTCAGCGGGTGGGCGGTCAGATATGCTGGTCTTGCCTTCGGCGGTCTTTCGTCGCTTCTTGACAGCCTTCTCGGGGATCACAGAGTAGTCAATAGGCTCCTCAACAGCAGCGGTCGCCCTCCGACGACTTGGGCGTGGCTTGTAGTTCTCACTCGGCAGGCCAATGGCTTTGTCGTCCGAGTTGAGCTGTTCTTCGGCGTCAACTTGCGCCTTACGCTTGCGGCTCTGGGATTCCGCCTGCGGTTTCGCATTGTCACCGTCTTGAGAGGGCTGGTAACGTGGTATCTCCACGATAGGGCTCGACTTTGGCGGACGAGCTTTGGACGAATGTTGTCCATCATCTCGAATAGTCTTCGGAGAGGGTCGATCGTTTTTGTTGTGACTAGTCTGCTTTGGAGGAGGCTCAGCTTGCGATCCAGCTTGTGGTTGTTTGTTCGCTACTGCAATCGTGTCATCGATCACATCAGTCCCACGAACGTCTTCAGTCTCAGCGTCCGGCATGATTGCAGGCTGAGCTTCGGCGTGCTTGTTGGTCTGAGACTGCGTCGGGACTGCCGACGCAGACCAAGGGAAAGAAGAGCTCTGTTGCCGTTCAGCGGAGGCTGCGTGTTCCTGACCGGAGGCTGCAATCGTGTCCTCGCCATTGACCAACGCTTGCTCGATAAGTCGCTGCTGAGAGGACTCGTTGAAGGCATTGGTACTTCCAGTGTCTTTGAACATGACGTTTGGCTCGTGGTTGATGAAGTCCTCGTGCAGGGTCCCCGCAGGCAGACCACTAGATGGGGTTGGACCACTTGAGTGTTCGGTGAAGCGAGCGGACTGGGATGTCTTGGGGGCGTCAGTCTTGTCACGAAGCTGATCGAAGGCAGCAATGGAGTCCGCTCCCGCCTGGAAAGTGCGGTTGCTCTTGCCATATGTCTTAGCGTTGGTCGTCTTTGTACGTCTCGCACTCTTCGGAGGACTGGTCACAGGCTCAGAGCCAACAACAGTGGTCTTCCGTCGGTTGTTCTTCAGCAGTGCGGGCGATGTCGAGTTTCCAATGGCAGGCGTGTTCAATGAGGCAGTGGCCACAAGGTTTCGTTCAGCACTGAGTATCTGCCTACGCATCTCTAGATGTCGGGTGAGCTCCACCATCATCTCGCCGTACAAGTCTGTTGCATACCGGAAGAAGTTGTGCTCGCAGGTTGTTCATCGCCTGCACCATCAAACATGGAGTTGGGAAAGGTGTCCAATATGGCTGCGGCGTGTGCGGCATGGGCAGAGAAGGTACTTCGTTGGGAGGGGCCATCATCGACGAGAATCTCATCCTCATCCTCCGAATCGAGAATGGCCGGCGGCATTGTTGGTTGTCGTCGTCATTCGTCTCAATGGGCGATGATGTTGTCCCACTTCGACTTTTGACGCGTTCGCGACGCGTTCTGCTGGGAAGTGGCCGTCAACGCAGAAAGTGACGATTCGTCGTACCCGGAGAAGTGACAATGCTGATATGCAGAATTCGAGAGCAAGATGAAGAGTTGCGAAGACGTACAGACTCAACATTGGCAGAATGGAAAGATGCCAATGCCAATGTAGGTAGTCGCTCCTGCTTCACATGATGTCGCGCGCTAGCGTGTGTGGGGTAGCTGCCCTGCCACCTGGAACGCGACTTCCTTCCCTCGCAGCTCCTCCCATCACAACACACATCCATCCACCTCTGGATGTCGCAGATGTTCTCACCGCTACAGCGCATCCGCGACTCGCCTGGATCTCGAACCACAACTCCGCCTCTCAGAAGTCACTATTCAACGTCATCCAACCGGCTCATTCGACCACCTCCGATTCCAGGCCATCGTGTACTTTCAACCAACATACCAAAAGCACATACCCTCCTCACAGTCCTCCTTGCGCCCATCGTCTGATGTCTGTCTGGATTGCTTCGCCGCTTCCAGCAGTCGTCTGACAACAGGTTTCGGCCTGCTCTTCGTCATTCGCGAGACCGGATGGTGGCTTCCATGCCGTCGCCAGTCGAGTGCTCTGTCGGAGTGGATGCGGTGTTGAGGAGTGCTTAACCCTAAGCGATTTCCTCGGTTTACAAGTCTCGCGGTGTCCTTCGTCTACGGGAGGCGAAGGCAAGCAGCCGGCTTCTTCGACAAGTCTCTGCCAGTCCGATCCTGCAAGGGTGAGGAGGAAGCAGGACCAAAGAGTTGCCGGTCATGTCCGGTGCTTTTGCATATAACACGGCGACCTCATGCGTCGGTTTGGTAAGACTTCCGTCGGAAGCGCGCGTCGAGGTTGCTGGCTGGACTCTTGCTCTGATCAAGAATGGACAGCGTTGTTAGCAGGGTCCAGCAAACAGAGAAGGAGAGAAGTGGACGAGAAGTGCCGGGCAGCCCCCATTTTGGTGTTGTCTTGAGGATCATCACAAGTTCTTGCAGGAGATAGGAGGGCCTTGCGATCTGCGTATGTCGGCAATGCTGGATACCAAGTCGTGGACGATGGAAGTACTTGAGCCTGCTTTCTCGAGCCTTCAGTGGTAAATGCTGGTCGGGAGGTCATCTTCACCGCAGCAGACTTGAATGGACGCTGGCAGAGCACGACAGCTTCTTCTCCGGAAGATCTGAGCCTTCAAACAGACTGTGTGGTCTGGGTTGCTTCCTCTTTGGCATTGCTTTGCACTCGTCAGAACCATGTCAGCTATGTACGCGACATGTAGCGAGGCATGAATGCTCACACACAGAGGCAACTCAGATTGCACGGTCACACTATGGCTATGTCGGAGCTCCTGCAACCCAGTCGATCTTGCCTTGCCTGCTGCTGGCTATTGCACATCTTCCGCCGCATGGTTTGCTGGTTCTTGTACACCTCCCTTGTCCACACACAAGACTTGATTCTGGTACGCACTCGGCGACTTTGCAACTTCGCTCGACCCGGGCCCTACTTCAGCGAAGATGTCCTGAGCACTTCTTGCACCCGCTACACTGCTTCGGCAGAAAGCCACCACCCTCCACCCTTCTCTGCTGCTGGCACCACCTCAACGCCCGCATCACAGTACGACCTACAGATGTGGTTCTCAATTTCGAGATTGCCCGATCAGTCGCGTCAATCGTCTCCTTCCACATACCATTGCTTCAGCACTGGAAAGTGGAGGTCGATCGATGAGCGCCGAAACAACTTGCAATGCCTCTGCTTCATGGTGGAGGACAGTGCATCCTTGCTTTCTTGCAAGATGGCGAGCGGCTTTTGTAGTCGTACTTTGTCCGTTCGCGCCTTTGGGCGAATCTGCCTCTCGACGTTCTTTGAACGATGAGATGGAATCAAAGACCTGTCTCTGAGTGGAGTGCTTAATCACAAACCGAAGGTACACGATTTCTGGGATCTGGAGGCTCGGTTGGTGCTGCTGGCCAAACGACCTGGTCCTTCTCGAGATTGGTGGATGGGGTGAGAGGGACGAAGGGCGCAGCTGCGTTTGCGCGCAGGCGGTTCAAGAGGGATTGGATGATGTGTCATAGCCGCGACTCCCCTGAGACCAGATCCTGGGCCATGGCTTGATGCTCTTTGAGGCGATCTTTGACTCCAGTGCGTACGACACATCTCTAGCCTTTCAGAGTTGACTGAACTTGGCTGGCTTGTCGAGTGGGCTTGCGCGGTGTTGCTACACATGTCGGCAACTGGAGCACAGGCACGAGGAGCGGGACCTCTCTCGAGTGAGGATCAAAGCTTTGGCTTGTCTGCTTCTTTGTGCTTGCCGGTTGCTTGGCTGTGTGGCTCTTCGTGCAGTCTGGTCTGACATCGTCATCGAGGAAAGCCATCTGAACGACGAGGACGAGACTGTCAAGCGCATCTGGAAGGTCGCCGAAGGGGGTCTGAGGGCCGTGTGTCTTGGTGAAGGTGGAAGTGTGGGTTGCGTATGGGCGTAATGGACGCCGTCACCGTCTCTCAACCCTGCCAAGGGAAGAGAGACGGTTGACCACT
Source organism: Zasmidium angulare (assembly GCA_002786045.1). Taxonomy (NCBI): domain Eukaryota; kingdom Fungi; phylum Ascomycota; class Dothideomycetes; order Mycosphaerellales; family Mycosphaerellaceae; genus Zasmidium; species Zasmidium angulare. The sequence goes on from NHNX01000024.1 coordinate 484,532, forward strand.
TTTTTATAAGTCTCCCCAATCTACCCGCATCTGCTGATAGGTTCACTAACTACTCTTCCAGGTCAATGCGAAACACTCTTATCCGCTTAATTGCCCAGCACCACGGCAGACCTGTACAAGATCAAAAAGCTCCACCCGGTACCAGCAAAATACAACACACTCCGCAGATATGACCAGACCCTTGTCTCGGCTGCCAGGTAATTGATCGTGTACAACGTCCGGATCAGCATCCACCCAACCACGAAGTTGATCAGTCCCAGCTCGCTCTCGCCGGCTCTTTGCTCGGCCAGCATTCCCGCGAAGATTGTTGCGATGTACAAGGGCATGTTCTCGAGGTGGTTTCGATGGCAGGACTCGGCGCGTTCGAATGCGGCAAACTCTTTCGCTGTGAGGCGCTTCTTCAAGGATTCGTGGTATGAGCTGGCTTTTGGGTTGCGGTTGTCGTGCTTATTCAGGTCTCCCTTGTTTGCGCGATGTATGGCCCAGCCATGAGGGAATACGGCAAGAGCGTAGTAAATGGGAATCGAGAGGATTGGGATGTTGAAGGAGATGGTCGCCATGATTGCGATGCGGTTGGTGTTTGGAGTTGTTTGCGACGAGAAAAGACGAACGAGATTTGTGCAAAGCAAGGAAAGGCCAAGTTATGTATGATCTCCCTACCTTGTCGTGTGAGGTACTACTGACGTCCAATGCCGCGGCAGTGCTCGTTTGCGAAGAGCTGGGACTTTTTGCGACCAAGCAGCTTGCTATAGCTCGCGATGGTTTAGCTCAGCCAACTACAGAGTGCACCGCCGAGGCGTGCGAGATCGAGCGATGCATGTGCGAGAGTTGGCGGCTGTCTGACTGACTCCCAGCCTTCTGCTTTTCCCTTGCGGACGCCTCTTCGGATAATCCGGGTGACTGCTGAAGCTTCATGTGCCCCGCGGTGTGGGAGCGGTATCGTCGCATTCGGCTCGCGATGCAAAACGACGCCTTGATGATGAACAGACGCTGAGGATTGATATTGCCGGCAATGGAGACGACAGATTCGACACGAACGGACGAACAATCGCAGCCAAGTACTCAACATCAATGCTTTCGAAGGACAATCGAACATTCATCGACCAGCCCCCCGGAAGCGCCCGCAAAGTCTAAAAGGCTGCCAACTCAACCCCACTCTCTGCAACGAGCAAGCACTTGCCCGGATGTAGCGACGACAAGGCACTTGGTGCTGCAGCCGACGATATGGCGGCTCACGAGGATGCACACTACAATCGATAGCTGCCATCCTGGCGATAAGAGCTCCCATACATCTACTGCTGCGGCTCCAGCTGAGCTCCAGGTAGGTGGTTTTCTCTCCATTGTCGTTGTTGACAGTCGTGTGCCCGTTTGCGCACGGCGTAGTTGAGGTCCGTTGGATAAGAAGGACTTGAGCTGCTAGAAGTGGCAGTATCATTATCAAGAAGGAAAGAAAGATTCCCTCCCATCAACATGTCCCTCGCCCTCGCCATCGCCCTCGGCGCCACCGTCCTTCTCGTCCCCACCGCCCATGCCCAAACCTCCAACTCCGACTCCTCCCAATATACCGTCTGGTCCAGCGTCATCTTCCAACGCACCGGCGAACGCACCCCCGAAGTCATCGGCGACGGCAGCACGCCCAAAATCCTCACCTCCATCGGCGCCAACGAAGCCTACTCCTCGGGCGCCTGGTTCCGTCGTCGCTACATCGACTCCGCCATCCCATCGAACCGCAATGGCACGAACGGAGCGTTCGACAATGGCGCGCCGATCTGGGGACTGAATGCGGATATCTATAGTAACCTGGACACGTACGCTATGGCGTTGGATCAGCAGTGGCATGTGGCTACGGCGAATGCTTTCTTCCAGGGCCTGTATCCGCCTTTTGGGCCCGGGAATGGCACGGGGGTTAGTATGATTGATCCGACGAGTTGGACTAGTGATGATGAATATGTAAGTTCTCAAGAAAGCAAGTCTGTGTGGTTCGAGACAGGGAGAGAGGATGTTGTTTGCTGATGTACATGTGTCTAGGTCCAAGCTCCACTTAATGGATATCAGTATCCACAGATCCACACGGCGGGTGGTCTGGATCCTAATTTCATCTATTTGTCGGGAAATCTTGACTGTCCTGCTTTCGCTGAGGCTGCGAGCGAGTATTTGGAGACGACGCAGTATAGCGTTACGCAGGAGCAGTTCGATGGGATCTATGATGCGATTGGCAGTGCGCTGCTTCAAGGCGTGATTCCGGATACGACGTGGGATTATCGCTATGCGTATCCGATCTATGACTTCCTCTCCTGTAAGTTCACCACTCTTAAACCCTCGAGACACTCCATTCACTTATACTAACCTCGAATGTAGACCAATACGCCCACAACTCCACCGCCCGCACGATCCTCGACCGCTACCGCGACGTCTCCACAAACACCTCCTACCTCAGCATCCTCCGCTGGCTCTCAGATGAACAGCAATACGCCCAACTCGGCAACCTCTCCGCGCCCAACCCCATCACCGGCCAGACAGGTTTCCCCGGCGGCCAGACCGGCAGCATCTCCACCATCGCGGGCAATTACCTCGCCGCCAAGATCCTGTCTCAACTCCAGGAAGCCGTCTCCTACCAAGGCCAGTTCTTCAAGCTCAACGTCCTCTTTGCGGACTTCTACCCTCTGATGAGCTTCTTCGCGCTCACGCAGCTACCGGGTGTGAATCCAAATTTCTACGGGACGCCGGCGTTTGGGTCGAGTGCGGTGTTCGAGCTGTATAGTTACACGGACAACGCCTCGAATACGACGTTCCCGGCGGAGGAGGATCTCTGGGTGAAGTTCTACTTCCGCAACGGGACGCCGAGCGACGTGAACCAGTTCCAGAGTTACTCGCTCTTCGATCTGGGGCCTTCGGAGGGTGATATGACGTGGAGTGATTTCCAGTCTTCGATGCAGCAGATTCTGCTGGGGAGTGTGGGTGATTGGTGCAGTCTTTGCGGGGCGACGAATTTATTCTGTCAGGCTTATAATTCTACAGAGGGAGAGGCGGCGGTGAGGAGTTGGTTGGATGGACATGGAGGGTCCTCGAGTAGTTCGAACGATGGACATGGCGGTATGGCGCCAGCTGTTGCGGGCGTCATCGGTGCGATTGTTGCGTTGGGCGTCGCGGGGGTGATCTTCGCGGCGGCGATGTTGTTTGGTGGTGTGAGAATGCATCGGCAGTCGAGAAAGGGATCGGATTTGGGAGGCTTCAAGGGTGGGCAGAAGATGGCTAGTGATCAGGATTTGACGATTCCCAAGGGCGGAGCGGTTGTTGGAGCGAGCGTTGAGGCGGGGCCTATGAGTCCTGTGGGTGGACATGAGAGGGTTGGCAGTTGGGAGTTGAAGAATGCGGAGGCTGGGAAGATGGGGTTGAGTCTGCCTAGTGGGAGGCCGAGTATGGAGGAGACGGGGAAGCCTGTCGAGCCGCATGAGAGGGTTTGAGTGGGCGAGATGGAGGAGATGGAGTATGGGTCATGACTTGATGAATGACTTGGATTCGATGATGTGATGTTCGCGGAGTCTGTATATAGCGGCTTTTTGGATGATACCCTCTGACAGTACACGAGGTGCAACGGGCTTGCTCTCAGCAGAAGTTCCTTGAGTTCTGCTTTCGATCGACTCTGTCACTGGCTTGGCTCGACTCGAGAAGGTGAGCTGCGCAGGGAACAGTTCAGCATGCATGAAGTTGAAGTCAAAAATCGTGTTAGGTGCTACTGACCTATTTCTCCCATTCCCACAGTCGCCGCCTTTAGCCCTCGAACTCCGTTTGTGCGCCTCGCTCGCATCTGGTAGTAAGAGCTTTTTGGGTGCACGTTGCAGTGCCTGCCTCTGCTCCTGGCCGTAACTCCTGCAGAGAGCCTGGTATCATGGAGCCTCCATAGCCGCATCTGCAGCTTTTCTCTCATATCCAAGCCGCTTCAATCGTGGTATCCGACCCAGGGTGTGATCGTCGTGTTTCCTTGTCGCATTGCCTCTCTTTCTCGCGATGTTCTTACTCCATCTTAACATCTCCATCGCCATTCGTCGCCCCAATCTTCTTCTTATCCTGTCCCTTGGCCGAAATCCAGAGCACGTTGTTACACCTGCAAACAAACACCACGTTAGTACATGTCCCCAAACCTCACTTTCTCCTCAACATATCTATTCTTCCTCTCTTCCGCGCCCTTCCTTTCTCTTTCTCCTGATCCTTCCACTTTTCCCTCCTCTTTCGCCATCCCATCCCATCTTCTTCAAACTCACCGAATCAAAACCTGCCCCAAGCTCCCCAGATTCACCCCATCCCTCCATTCCTCCGCACCACTCAACTGAATATTCATATACGAATCCACCGACACCAGACGTCCCGTATATTCCTGGCCCCACTTGATGCGGATCGTGACTTCGTTGTCGACGAGCGCTTGTAGCATTGGTCGCGGGTTGAGGGGGACGAACTATGATGGATGTGTCTGGTTAGTTCTGGTTGTGCTTGGTGGTGTGGAGAGTGCCAAGGGGTCACGTACGGCCATTTTTGCGGGTGTGGTTAGGGGTCTGTGAGGGCGTAGGTGGGTTCGAGGGTGATGGTTGTGTTGGAGGTTGTCTGAAGCTTTGTCGCGATGTTCTGGAAATTCGAGGACGGTTGCAGTTGAGGATTCTGTCGTCACGTGACGATCTCTCGCGACAACTTGGAAGCAAACGAGCATGTGTTCTTTGGTAGAGTCGAAGGTACTGGTCTTTAGAGTATTTGGTGATGATTGATCGGAACAGCAAATGGATATTCGCAGCAGACATGATCTATATACTCCCATGCAAATGCCCATCTGCAGTCCCCCATCCCACGAGTCCTCAACCCGCATCCATTCGAACCGTACACCCACCCCATTTCCCGTAATCATCGACCGTCTTTTGTCATGAAATTCGATCAGCAGACGATACGCAAAACAACAACACAGCAACAACAAAGTCATACACATTCCATTCCTTGATTCCCTTCCCGCGCCGTTTGTCTATCAACAGAAAAACAGAAGCTTGTGGCTGCGACTCTTTCTAACCCTCAAACTCCTTGATGCTGTCGTTCCACTTGCCTGGGACCAATGCGAGGGGCACGATACCTGAGACGTGCATCTCTGGGCCGAAGACGTGCATGGAGAGGTCGAGCTCCTTGGCCACGGCCTTGATGTTCTTAAGACCTTCCTGGTAGTTGGGACCGGCGCGGCGGACCCAGATCTTGACCTTGTGCTCGTTGAGGAGAGGGGCGACTTCGCGGAGTGCGCGGATCACACCCTTGAATGTGCTGGCGACCTGGGATTGAGATTAGCGAATGTTTCAATTTCAAGGCTGGATTTCGGGACTTACGTTGGTGAAGTTGGCAATACCACCACCAATGAACAGGACCTTGCCGTCTGGGTGCTGTGGTGCCCGCAGCATCAGATCGAAGACAGTTCGTGCGTAGTGGAAAGTCTGGGTCTCGGTTGGAGCACCAGAGTATTCACCGTAGTTGGCGAGTTCGGAGGCGAAACCAGCGGATGCAATGGCGTCGGCGTACACGACCGAAGCACCACCACCAGCGACCAGAGTCCAGACACGGCCCTTAGAGTTGAGGATGGTAAGCTTGAGCGATGCACCAGTCTTGGCATCCATCTCCGCAATGTAAGCCTCCTCTTTGCTCATCTCACGTCCGAAAGGAGCTGGGAACTCCAACGGTGGGCCGACGTCGATCTCGACCTTGCCACCCTTGGTCGCAGGTGCGACTGGGATACCGAGAGCAGCTGGAGCACGTGCAATGGCCCACTTGGAACCACATTCGAACTCGGCAGTCTGATCAATCTTGGCCGCCAGATCGAGGAAGTAGACGTCTGCAGAAGTGACATCCTTGTTGGGGACGACAACCAATGGGTTGATTTCGAGGTAGGTGAACTGGGAGTCGACGTAAACGGCGTAGAGGCGAGAGATGAAGTCAATGAGCACTGGGTGCACACCCTTGGGCACCTTTGAGAGGAGACCAGATGCGATCTGCTCGTTGCTTGGGTATTGGGTCAGGTCCACTGGGATCAGGAGCTTCTCGGCCTTGGCGTCAACATCTCCAACCTCAACACCACCCTCGTGGTAGAAGAGAATCCAGTCACCCTGATGTAAATGTTAGCGTATGGATGTGGTTTAACCTCTCAGCTCTTCGTACCTCACGTGCGGAGTTGATGTTGATGTAATACTCAGTCTCCTGAGGATGTGGGACGAAAGGCTCAACGAGGAAGTTCCTGAGAGCACCCTCGACGTGTTCAACTTTCTGAATCTTGTTTGCGCGCGCCGCAATCCATTCCTTGGCTTCTGACCAAGTTGCGTTCAGCTTCAGCAGACCAGACTTGCCTCTTCGCTTGATGAGCTGATCTGGCTTCGCAACGAACTTTGCACCTGGAGCGAGGAGGAATGGGTATTTGGCCTCTGCGGCGTCAAGGACACCGTTGACGTCGTCGCCGTCCTCGAAGGTGATGGTTGCGAGCTTGGCGGGTGGGTTGTGGGTGGTCTGCGGTGCGAGAGGAGTGGGCTTGATGACGGGCGCGCGAGTGAGGTGGTAGTTGAGGATGGCCTTGCCATCTGCCTCGGAGATAGCCTTGGCAGACATTGTGAAGGTGGTTCAGAGGCAAGTTGCGAACTGCTTCAAAAAGTTGTGTGAGCAATTGTCCAGTGTTCAGCTCGTTGGTGGTGAGAGTGGAGGGGAAAGTGTTGACGGGCGAATTGAATGGGGAGGCTCCGGTAGCTTTCTCACCGCTTCAACAATGGCAAGAAAGTTGGGGATTGTGGGAGGATTCTTTGTTGACCGACTCTCCAGCTCTGGCAAATCCACTGCTTCTGCTGTGCTGACCGTTGTTGGAGGGTATTCGTAGTGTGCGGACGGAAAATGAGGCCTCTGGCACCACCCTCACAAAAAGTCCGAAGCAGCATACGGGAGCACGGGGCAGGAGCAGATCCCTGGATTGCGGGCAGTTTTTTTGGGAGCGAGGGTCCAGAAACGCGATATGGACGGCGACGCACTCACCTGGATGGTTTCAAAACACGCACAACTGGCAGTGGTGTTGTCGTTGGAGCAGTGTGTAGGAGTAGTGAGGTGGTCAAGGTCAAGGTGAGGGAGAGCGAGGAGGAGACGGAGTGGATTGGAGGTGTCAGAACAATTCAGGGCATCACACAGGACTCGCAACGGTTCACTATCCCGAAGAGCTCTCTGCAAATCCCAACCTGCAGCGATGAGGGCTCCCCCTTGACGGCGGGCGCCATGCTTGGCCCGCTCGCCGATCTGCCATGTCCGCTCCCAACTGTGTGCCTGGTGTGCCGAATGACGCACGTTGGCACTCCTAATGCGGGCGTTTGGATAGGTTGAACGAAGATGCGTCGGGATAGCACACGTCTCAGCAAACGCCCGATGGCGCCGGGGAGCGCCAGCTGCTCCCACCCACAGCAACTCAATGTCGACCGCCGCTGACATCCCCGTAATCGCTGCAGCCGGAGTGTGGAGCGCAGGCGGTGAGAATCTGTACAGTCTGGTGGACTCGCAGGTACGGTGCAGATACAGGCACAACGCGAGAACGAGTTGAGGTGTTCGTGCGCGTGGGCTAGCAAGATCCATGCGCTGCTCGCGTGCGTGGTACGATTATTTTGGCGAGTCTTTTCTGCTGAATGCCGTCGCGGCGGAGATTTCGGTGTTGTAGCCCTGGCGACCAACGCCCGCGACATGGGCCGAAGCACTGAGCGATATGCTAAAACCGGCCGTCGGTGGTGCAAATGGGTGATGGAGAGCCGTTGGTCAAATCTCGTCGTCGGGTGTCGAGGCGTCGCAGGAAGGGTCTCCGCAATTAGAGTGTGCGCTAGTCCCAGCAGTGTCCATCCCACCTGCAGCTTCAACGCGACGAATGCTGCTCTCAATTCAGCGCCTCGCCGTCCGACACTCTCGTCTTGAGTCTGTCTTGTCTTCATTCACTCACATCCACCTTCCTCCTCCCATACCACCACATACACGCACCATTGTGCTCCAACAGTAAGTGCACAACCTCCTCACAATCACATCCGCGAAACACGGATCAACGCCACAAAAATTTTGGGCCAAGAGTTGGAGCTCTCTCCATACTTTACACCTTCAGCCCACCGACTCCTGATCAGCACCGCTCTCACCGACACAACCACCGCACCGCCTTTGTCTGCAACAAAGACCTGCCCCAGACTGACCTACAACAATCGCAGCCTCTAACCCGCACTTCCTCGACCCTCTACCCCTCCTCTGAAGAACATTCACAATGGCGGCCACCACCAACGGGGTGAACGGCGTCAATGGCCACGACAACAACCTCTCTGCCAACGACAACATCCAGCGATTCGCCGCTCCCAGCAGGCCTCTGAGCCCCCGACCAGAGCACACTCTCTTCCACCCAAAGACAAGATGTTTCGTCTAGTAAGCCTCTTCCGGACCCCGAACAGCCCCGCCGCGGGAACGCTGCTGCGGGCGGTGATGGCAGCAATACTGACAGCACCACAGCGGAATGCAGACCAGAGCTGTGCAGGGTATGCTCGACTTCGACTTCATCTGCAAGCGCAAGACTCCCTCTGTCGCTGGTATCATCTACACCTTCGGCGGCCAGTTCGTCAGCAAGATGTGAGTACTGATCTCGCATCATCACGATCCTCCGGACTTCGACTAAGCGACTATGCAGGTACTGGGGAACTTCGGAGACTCTTCTCCCAGTCTACCAATCGGTCGAGAGCGCCATGGCGAAGCACAGTGACGTTGACTGTGTCGTGAACTTTGCATCCTCCCGATCCGTCTACAGCTCCACCATGGAGCTCATGGAGTTCCCCCAGATCAAGTCCATCGCCATTATCGCCGAGGGTGTCCCAGAGCGCCGCGCACGTGAGATCCTTCATGTCGCCAAGAAGAAGGGCATCACCATCATTGGCCCGGCCACCGTCGGTGGCATCAAGCCCGGTGCTTTCAAGATTGGTAACACTGGTGGTATGATGGACAACATTGTCGCCTCGAAGCTCTACCGCAAGGGCTCCGTCGGCTATGTCTCCAAGTCCGGTGGTATGTCCAACGAGCTGAACAACATCATTGCACAAAACACCGACGGTGTGTACGAGGGTGTTGCCATTGGTGGTGACCGATACCCCTCGACCACTTTCATCGACCACTTGCTCCGCTACCAGGCCGACCCAGACTGCAAGATCTTGGTGCTGCTCGGTGAGGTTGGTGGTGTTGAGGAGTACCGTGTGATTGAGGCTGTGAAGAATGGCACCATCACCAAGCCCATCGTGGCCTGGGCCATTGGTACCGTTGCCAGCATGCTCAAGACTGAGGTGCAGTTCGGTCACGCTGGTGCCATGGCCAACTCTCAGCTCGAGACTGCCGCTACGAAGAACAAGTCCATGAAGGACGCCGGTTTCTTCGTGCCAGACACCTTCGAGGATCTTCCAGCCGTCCTCAGCTCCGTCTACAAGAAGATGGTCAGCTCTGGCCACATCAAGCCCTCTGCTGAACCAGCCGTGCCCAAGATCCCCATTGATTACTCCTGGGCTCAGGAGCTTGGTCTCGTCCGTAAGCCAGCTGCCTTCATCTCCACCATTTCCGACGACCGTGGCCAAGAGCTTTTGTATGCTGGTCTCCCAATCTCGGATGTGTTCAAGGAGGACATTGGAATCGGTGGTGTCATGTCTCTTCTGTGGTTCCGTCGCAGACTACCCGTCTACGCCAGCAAATTCTTGGAGATGGTTCTCATGCTTACTGCCGATCACGGTCCAGCCGTGTCTGGTGCCATGAACACCATCATTACCACCCGTGCTGGCAAGGATTTGATCTCTGCACTCGTCGCTGGTCTTTTGACCATTGGATCTCGTTTCGGTGGTGCTCTCGACGGCGCTGCTGAGGAGTTTACTCGCGCTTTCGACAAGGGTCTCTCTCCCCGCGACTTCGTCGACACCATGCGCAAGGAGAACAAGCTGAGTAAGTCAATTTCTCTCGACGGGTGGTGGGTCCAATGCTAATCGTGCTCCAGTCCCCGGTATTGGTCACCGTGTCAAGTCGCGAAACAACCCCGATCTCCGTGTCTCGCTCGTCAAGGAGTACTGCCAGGCCAGATTCCCATCAACCAAGCTCCTCGACTACGCCCTCGCTGTCGAAACCGTCACCACCTCGAAGAAGGACAACCTGATCCTCAACGTCGACGGTTGTATCGCCGTCTGCTTCGTCGATCTCCTCCGCAACTCTGGCGCCTTCAGCCCCGAAGAAGCCGAGGACTACCTCAAGATGGGTGTTCTCAACGGTCTTTTCGTCCTCGGTCGCTCGATCGGTCTCATTGCCCATTTCCTCGACCAGAAGAGACTGCGCACTGGCCTGTACAGACATCCATGGGATGACATCACCTACCTTCTCCCAGAGTTGGGCAAGGGTGCTCCAGGTAACGAGGGCCGTGTGGAAGTCAGCGTCAAATAGATGCAGAAGAGCTGTGTTTGTTTTGATGATGATGGGTTAGATGGCGTCTATTGTGAAAAGGGAAATGGGAATTGCGCAGCATTGCGAAGGGCGATAGAGATATCTCGTGCCCTGTGGCGACGGGAATGTGTATACCATGAACGGCTGCGGGGTGTTGTTTTTGAGCTTGCGTGATCGCGGATCTTTGTTGTTAATGCATCGACATGTCGTGAGATGAAATGCGAATGAGCATATATGTCTACAGACCGTTCTCGGTTATCTCTTCGCGTCTGTTCTACGGCGCCGGCCGGGTGGAAACGAGTCGACGTGATGCCTGCATCCGTTTGCCCGCCTACATCACAAAGACGACCTCGCCCGCTGCCATCGTGGCACTCTATCACCTGAGTCTTTCTCACCTGCGACAGATGGCAAACTCTTCAGATGGTGTATGAGAAGCCGTAAGAGCGGTCTGAGCTCTCTCACCTGAACATCACCTGCTTTCAAGCTACTTTCATGCTTACCTGAGGTAGGAGACGTCGAAGTCAATACCATTCGCCGTGATTGATCGATCAGCAACCATCATCTCTCTTCAGGAAGTAACATGGTTTGATCAACCCTAACAATCACGGCCGACAAGTCGCACAATGCATGAAGAGAACACATGCCTCGAAACTCTTCGGCTCTTGGACATTGGCCACTCGTGACAAGCAGCGGATGAGGCGTGAAGTATGGGTGTTGCCTTGGTCTTGTCCTTTTGGCAGCCAAGCCAAGCGATCATAATCCGAGGACTTGCGAACTCAGTGTTGCGAGTGCAAGGCTGATGGAAACCCTATTTATTCTAGCAGTCACAATCCCCGGGCCCGGCTGGCCGGTGCCAAGAGAATGCCGCCCACCAAAATCCTCATATAAACCGTTCCTTTCATAGCTTCATTTTGGGACTGCTGTTACTGTAGTAGGTTTATTAATTAATATATAATGTAGCCGCCTCCTACAGTAACTATAGGCTATTATAATCCTTTAGATAGGTACCTCGGCCTATATAAGAAGCGGTAAGAGTATTTAAAGTTATATAAGAGAGTACTATTACCCTATATTAACGATTAACTATCTAATAAGCTCGTTCTTCGTTTCCTTAGTACCTACCCCTTTATTCTTTAATATACGCTTATTAGGCTCTTACTATAGTTAATAATAATAATACTAGCTATAGTAACCTATTAGAATTATCTACTAATACCTCCTCTTTTATATAGGTAGCTATAGAGGCGTTACTACCTCTAGCCTACTCTATAAGGTTATAAAGTCGTAAGCCTATAACTCTCCGAATCGATATCGAACTACCTCCCTTTTTAAAAGTACTAGGTAGTACTACTAAAGCTACTAAACCTCCCTCTAAATTATCTAAATCTACTACTAAAACGCCTATCTTAGCGAGTAAGATAGGTACTAATAAGAGTAACGCCGGTCTATTAAAGAGGAAGTTATTTTTAACGTCTATAGCCGCTCTAGGTAAGAAGTAGTCTAAAAGCCGGCTTAGTAGGCTAGTTAGTAATAAATATAATAACCCTCTATCTATCGACGACGATAATACTATAACTAATAGTCTAGGTAAGTCTAGTAAAGTTATCGCTATATCTCCTAATATAGGGGAAACTCCTCGTCTAAAAAGTAAGTCGATTAGACTAATACCTATAGAGTAATAGGCCGCCGAGGGTAGCTATAAATCCGTTAACTTAACTAATATCCTAAGTAGCGATAACTCTACCCTAAAATCGATTCTAGCTAACTCCTTAATAGGTAATACTATCTAGGCTACTCGTACTATTACCTAGGTAAAGTTATAACTAGTAATTCCGGACTATATAGTAAAGTACACTATCGAATAGAATACTTAGTTTAACTAATACCTAATACCTAGTATAACGTTCCTAATCTAACTTAAATTCGAATACTTATTAAGGCTTATAAGTTAAGCTACTACTAACTACGCCGCTATTAAACGTTACGCTAATACTAATAGCTATTAATACTACTTTCTCCTACGTAATATTAAGCTTCTTATCTACCTAGATAAACGTAGTCGAGTACTAGATAAGGCTAGCGTAGGCCTATAGCTAGATAACGTTATTAACGATTAGCCGGAAGTTCGAGACTTTATCGATTATATAGCGTAGCTTAAGCTTATATCGATTATCGTTAAGGTTAATAAGTATTAGTTATATAAGCCGGAGTATCTAGTTATTCTTATATCTAATAGCCCTATTACTTTCGATCTAGTCCTTTTAGTAGGTAGGAGTACTAGTAATACCGCTACCGCCGGCTTATCGTTTATCGAACTATCGTTAGACGTCGATATTCCCTCTAGTCTAGTAATACTAGATAGAATAATAAAGAAGAAAGCCCGTAAAAACGTAGACTATTATAATAAAAACGAATACCTATTTAAGCTTACTACTTTTAAAGATATTAAGAGGATCTACCTCTATACGGATAAGTAGTATACGCTATCGAGTAATAAAGGCGTACTAGGTTACTACTAATTAGCGGGTAACTATTACGAGATTAATAGTATTATACTTACGTTCTAGCGTAACGAGATTAAGCTTAGCTATTACTCTATTAATAATCCGAATATAGCCGTTATTAAGAAGATCTTAGAGACCTATAAAGCTAGATATCTAGTTAATAGCTAAAATAAGAGGCGTATTAACGTTCTAGTCTAGTAGTAATAACCTCTAGTAGCTTAATACCCGCTATAGGCGTTTCCGACGTTCTATCTAGCTCTAGCTATAACGACGACTCTAACTCCGGCTCTAGTAATAATAGCTAGCTACTTAAGTCTATTAAGAAGGCTATTACCTCCTATTATAGAGATAGATCTAGAGGTAATAATAATCTACTATCGTTAGCTCCGAAGGAAGTTCCCGTTAATAGCGAACGTAATCCGTATTAAAGCGTAGAGCTAGCTTAGAGCGAACTTTATCTACCTTTAATACTTAAAGAATAGTTTAAGCCGTAAATACGGGCTTACTACTATAGTAAGGAACCTAGGGGTACTATTCCGACTTCGAGAAAGTATCTAAGACTTTCTCTATAAGTATTAACGCGGCTAGTATATCGATATTAACTTTATAAGCGACTTAGAGGACGTAGAGTAGACGTTTAGGATAGGTTTAGTAAGTTTCTAACTATCTAGTCCGGAGTTAATATTCGTTAATATCTAACGCTTATAGTCTAGTCTAGCTTATAGCTAGATAGCGGCCGCTATTCTATTAAAACTTATCGCCTATCGTTAGTACTTTAATATATTCTTACTTAGGTATATTAGAAACTCCTCTCGTCGTCGTTTAGATAAAATTAGTTAAGTATTAATAGTATTTAATAGGTTTAAAAAAGTCGGTGTAGATAGAACTATAAATTTAATATACTCTTAGTAGTTTACTAGACCCTAAATTTAGCGTATTAATTTCGTATTTTAGCGCTAAATTTAAGCTTAATCTATATTAAACCCCTAAACTACGTAATAACTACGAATATCTTTATTATAATTTATTTATTACGTAATAGAACGGCAAATTACGTATTATATAAAAAAATAAGTAAATAAATTAGTATAGTAGCTACTATATAATATACGTTCGAAGATTTATAGTCTAAGCTCGGGACGAACTTTAAAAATTTTTAATCTACCTCGAGGATAGTACTATATTAAACCTAACCTCTCCTATCGCCTTTACTAGACTAAGCTCCGCTATACTAAAAATTAACTATACCTCTATATAAATTAGTAGTATAGATAACGGGCGATAGGACGACTTAGGACTAATATAGTACCCTCCTCTAGCCTAAAAATCTCGAAGTCTTAGTACTATATATACGCGCCGCTACGTTGTTAATCTTTACGTAATTACTATATAATAATAAGTCGCTTAATTACTTATATTTTTAATTCTATAAATAGGTATAGATATCCGCTATTATATAAATTTAAAAGTATATTAATACGATACGTAGTTATAATACGAAAATTACTATAAAATAGTTACTTCGGCTTACTATATTAGCTCGGATAGCTCGGATTTTTAAGAGATTCTTAATAGTCGGGCTAATAGCGACTTTAATACCCCCTCCTATACTATATACTAATATTATACCTATATATACCCGACACGAGCTCGTAGAACCGATTAAGGGCTTTTATTTAATCTATAAATTATCTAAATCGGTTAGGTTTTAAGTAGATAGTAGCTATAAACTAGTTACGTCTACCCTAGCTCGTTTAAATAGCCGAATATACGTCTTTTCGTTCCTCTACGAGTTATAGGTAATTCGAAAGAACTTAACGAATACCTCTTACTAGAGCTTACTTCTCTTATAGGGAGGTATTAGATACTAGTACTTACGAATCTAGTACTTAAATAGGTAGAACGATACCTCTATTAGATTAAAGTGTAGTAAATAGGCGAGTAGGAACTTAACGAGTACGCTATATAGCTAGTAAATCTCTCGTAGTCTAATACGGCTATAGGTTAAATAGTTATCTATTATAAGAATAGAGTATAGGCCTAGGTAAAGGGTAGTAAATAGTAGTACTAATTCCTATACCTATAGAAGAAACTCGTTACTATTAATACCCCCCCTCTTAATACGTACGTATAGTAGCTAGCTATCTATTATAAATATAGGTAAGATAGTATATATAATAGGTACGTACCTATAATTAATCTCGACTACTAGTTTACCCCTTTAAGCCTAACTACGCCGTCGAATAGTAGTCTTCTCGCTATAATAGGTCTCGTCGATATAGATAATTTAATAGGTATAATAGTATAATAGGTTAGTAAGGTATATAGCTATTATAACGTCGTTTTATTAGCTAGCCTTAAATTACTTTACTTTATATATAAAGTTATTACGATTACGAGCTCTAGATATTATACTAGGTTAGGTTAAACCTAGTAGGTTCGGGTTAGGTCGGGTTTTTTTCGAAAACCCGGAAGTTTAGTTCTAGGTTAGGTTTAAACCCGAAGAACCTAGAGATAAAACCTAGAATAAACCTAGTCTATACTAAGAATTATAGAAAACTTTATAAGTAGAAAACAGCCTTATAAATAGGCCTTATATATAGGCTATACTCGGGGCGCGAACCCTAAATAATACTATATATAAACTAGATAAAATATATTACTACTATCTTTAAATAGAGAATATTACTATTACTCTATAAGCTCGTAAAAGAGCTAAGGTATTATATAGATATTACTACTAAAGTATATATAAGAGATAGCTATATATAATAGCTATAGCGTAAATCCGAAATTATAGCCCGTCCTACCCGAAGGCGGTAATATCTAGACTACTATACCTTTATCGCTCCTTCTCTACTATAATAACCTCTAAAGTATTAGATCTTAGTAGTTTTTCCTCGTATAACGTTCGTTTAATATTATTTAATATTATTAGATAGCTATATTAGATAGCTATATCGATTCTTTACTTTATCTATAACGAGCGACCTCTCTAGTAACCGCTTTTTACCTACTATAACGATTAATACGATTTTAGACCTTCTCGACTTCTTAGACTTCTCGTTTCTTAGCTATATTAGTAGAATATATTATATAGCTATATTAAGTAGCTATATTACGTAGCTATATAGGCTAGGATCTAGACTTCGTTAGACTTACTAACCTAATTAGCGAGATAGCGAGATAGAAGGCCTAAGTAAAGCGTAGTCGAGTCCTAACTTTTAGTTTAGAGCGTATAGTATAATATATATAAGAGAATAATCCCGATATTACTTTTTACTATATTAATAAGTACGCTAACGATAGTAATAACGACCTACTAAAGTAAGACGAGCTAGTCGACGACTCTATACTAGATAGCCTATATAATAATAACGATAACGAGTCCTATAACGATAAAAGTATCGAAATAGCCTAGTAACTAGAGCCTAATAGGTCGATACTGCCTCTACTTATACTAAATCGAGCTTCTACTAACCTGCTACTAACTAAGTCGTCTAGTAATAGCTATATAAGTAGCTATATACGCCTACTACTAGCTCCTACTCTACTACTAACTAAGCTACGTAGTAATAACTATATAAGTAGCTATAACAGTCCTATATAGCTCGTAGGTCTACCTCTAAAAAGTAGAGGCTTCCCTCTACCTCCTTTTCTACTATATAAGGCTCTAGAGCCCTATACTACTAACTAAATAGTATAGAACCCTATTAAGGAAACTATATCGAAGAAGAGAGAAACTATATCGAAGAAGAGAAGTCGAGATAAGGATACTACTAAATCGTAGGAGGTACTATTAGGTAGAGATAAGAGGCGTAAAGAGGAGATATAGCTATTAGAATCTAGGACTACTAGACGTAACTAGCTATAGCGAGAGAAGATAACTAACGAAAAGAGGCGACTAGACCTAAGCTGTAAAGCTAGGGACTAGAAGTTCTACTACTAGGTAAACGACTTTAAGAAAGATACTAGCTATAACTCTATACTCGAGCTAAAGAAGTTCTAGTAGCGTTAAGTAAAAAGAGTAGAATAGGAGGGCCTCGAGTAAGTTTAATATAGCTATTAAATATAGCTATTAATACTAATATATATAGGCTCGAGCGAGTAAATATAATAGAAGAAAACCTCGAATAGGTTAATACTAGCTAGAAGATCGGCGGCGAGGATATTCTTATTAGTAAAAGTAACGTTAGATATAAGCTATTAAGTATCGAATAGTACTAAGTCGAGTACGACAAATACGACTACGCTAAGATAAGAGATAAAAGCGTAATTCCTATTAAGCCTAAGCTAGAGCCTACTAAAAAGCGAGCTAAGTACGCGAAATAAGTTTAGCTATCGAGGTACTATATAACTATCGACCTACTCGAATAGCGCGCTCTCTACTACTACTAGTATAACGCTATCTATAATATATACTAGAAGTTTAAGCGAATTAGTAATATCGACCTAACTCTAGTAAGTAGCTATATATATAGCTATATATATAGCTACTTAATATAGCTATATATATAGCTAGTAGAGCTAATAAAGGTATAGGATAATATTACGAGTTATACTTATAATAGTACTAGGTAGCTATATTCTATCTTTAATACTATAGATTAGGCTATAATCTATAATATAATATTATAGGATAGCGAGTTCCTCGACTCGATTAGATAGGCCTTTCCTATAGACTACGATTTCGCGTATTATAGATTCGAATATAGATTCGAGAACTACTCGAATTCCGAAGTTATATATACTATTTTCGATATATTCCGTTAAGTACCTAGGAACTTCTAACCTAAGACTCGGCTACTTCGCGACTAGTTTACTAATATAGGAGTCTATAACGTACCTAGCCTAGAGACCTTTATAGCCTAGTTTATTAACCGAGATAATATATACCCTATAGAGAGTATTAACGACCTAGCTAGCGAGTAGTTCGACTACTACTAGCACGAGGAGACTTTTATCGATTCTTTACCCGACTTAAAACTAGCGGATAAGACTAAGAAGAAACCTTAGGAGAAGTAGGCTCGTTAGCCTAACTACCTACCTACGTTTAAGGTCCTACCTCGCTAGATTAAGCTAGGCGACGTAGACCTTACTAGTAAAATAGCTATTAACGCCCTCCTTAAGTAGGACGAGTATAAAGCTAAAGCCGAGACGAGAAAGGTACGTAACTAGCTATATAGCTATTAAATATAGCTACTAACTTAAAAGTAGAGTTACTAGCTCTCTAAGTACGGCTTTAGTAGAGATTAGAGTAAAGCGCTAAAAGTACGTAACTAACTATATAGCTATTAAATATAGCTACTAACTTAGAAGTAGCGCGATTATCGCCTACTCTAGTTAGAGGCGAGAGAGGTAAGTCTTAGTATATATAGCTATTAAATATAGCTACTAATTATTAAATAGTATAAGCGTCGGTAGGCTTATAAGAAGCGTAAGCGTTAGTAGGCTCGTAAGAATACCTACGCTAAAGCCCTTACCTAGAAGGCTAAAATAGTAAGTGCCTAATAGCGTAGCTATTAAATATAGCTACTAATATAGATTAGGATATAGCTACCTATACGAAGACCTCTACTACTATCGACGTAGAGTATAATAAGAAGATAGCCGAACTAGAGTCCTAGCTTATTAAACGCTAGGAGGTTACTAAGCTCTCGCGCTAAGCTAGTATCGTTACCCTAGATATAAGTAAATACTTAGAGGTTATAGAGTAGGTTAAAACCGACGATAAAGGAGATTTTAGTAAGTAGTATAGAGTTACTATAGTAACTAAGCGTCGTTACTCTATAGTAACGATACTATAGTAACGATACTATAGTAACTAGCGGTAGTAGATAGTTACTACCTCCTCTATAGATAGTCTACTAGGTATATAAGACGTACCTACTAAGATTATCCTACCTCCGTTATTATATATACTATCTATATTATTCTCTAGCTATCTATATTAACCTTACTACGACTAGTACTAGCTATATCTACTAGCTATATTAAGATACCGTAGATTAACTCTAGTACTACGATACCTAGTTATAGATCCTCTCCTAGAAGTCGATAGACGAGATCTACTATACGACGGGAGTAGGAAAATAGTCGATAGATTACTTAGTTATAATAGTCGTAATAATTAATTTCTCGTTCTCTATTCCTAGGTACTCTAACCTACTATAGTAATAAACGATAACGTAGTACTTCGCTAACTAGAGGTCTTAGTAATTCTCGACTCTCTATTCTAGGGTATAGAGATCCGACTCTATCGAGTCTACTTATTAGTCGTCGTTCGTTCTAGGAACCTAGTAGTATACGACGACGACTAGACTTTCTAGACGATACCTCTTTTATAGAAAGTTCTCTAGTACTATAAAACTCTTAGATTAATACTACTAAGCTTATTCCTATATATAGCGTATACGTCTATACGAAGGAGACTAGCTCTAAGATTATCGAATTAGTAATAACCTAGTAGAAGCTTAACAGGTAGAAAAATAAATACGTAGGGAAGTAGAAGAAAAGTAATAAATTACTATTCGTTTTTAGTAGCTCTACTAGAAGATCCTATATATAGGGGTTCTTCTATAAAAGTATTATAACTAATATAATAAAGCCGGTTATTCTTTATAAGATATACTATAATACTTTTACTTACCTAGGCCTAGGCGATAGAGTAAAAACCGCGGATAGGTATATATCTACGTCGAAGTAATATCTAGTAGTAGCTAGATAGTAAGGTAGGCTAGAAGATAAGGTAAAGCGAGCTAAGGATAATATAGTACGTTTCTCTTATAGCTATACTTAATACCTACGATCGATAGCTATATTTAATAGCTATACTCGATAGCTATATTTAATAGCTATATTCGATAGCTACGGGTAATAGCTATATATAATAGCTA